>VXBH01006084.1:0-69284 GCA_013400035.1 Rynchops niger
GGAAGGGAAGGGAAGGCAAGGGAGATAAACATTACATATTGTTCCATATGTGATGTATGGATCTGCTGAAATAACAAAGAAATTGAGGGAAAAACTCCGTATGGGTCTTTTTTGTTGTTGTTACAAAGATGACTAATGCTAGAAGTTTTTTTCACCTCTTTTACCGTGAAGTCCAAAGATGTTCAGATGTTCTACTTCATCTTGAGTCCAATTTTAATACCTCAGGCTAGTTTCTGCCTCCTGATTTCTTCTTTCTTTATTCAGAAACAAGTGGAAAGGCAGCTGGGCATGCTGTCATGCCAAGAGTCTCAGAAGGTATCAGCTCTTTCATTAATTACTTCTTTGCTCTCCCTCTGCTTTATGTTAAAAACAGCCTAGTTGAGTATGTAGAAGTTGCACAGGCTTCAGTGAAAACGTACTTATGGGACCCTTTAAACTGTCAGGTTACATCACATAAACTGAGGGGATCATATTCAAACAATTGTAAAACTATTTTCTTGCCCGAAAGAGCACACCATGATGCCATTTAGCTGGAACCTGAAGCTATGGGTATCCTGCTGTGGTATCATGTGCAGCGAGCGCATGTGATTGTTCTCCTGAGGCGTTTGTTACATGTATCTTGTTAACCCTAGTTCAGTCAAAATAACTGCCTTCACTGCTGCTTGACCTATTTTAGCATAATTTAGCCCTGAATGTGGTGCATTTCGGTTGCAGTAAGTTATTCTGCTGGCATTAATACCATGGGAACTTAAAATGGAACCATAAGAGTTTGAAAATATCATTCTTATTAACTCAACAGTTTGGTTTCAGTAATTTATGCATCTTTCAGAACTGACCTAATACTTAAACGTACATAAAAGAGCAAGTAGTAATCAATGCCAGACTTGAAAAATTCTTTCCCTCATAACAAACCAGGCTTTTCCCAGGCTTTGGAAAAAGGAGTATATTTAAGAGTTCGCTAAGCCTTGTTAACAGCTGCATCTATAGGACTTGTAAAAGTGCATTGAGGATTTACTGCCATTTCTGCAACAGCAGGAATAGAGTTAGATTTGTTTAAGGCTTGAGCACTAATGGCAAGCTCCAGACCACTGCCATGCCATCTGTGGTGGGAGACTGAGGGACCATTCAGGCACCTGTTCAGAAAGCCCCAGAATCCCAGCAGGCACCTCCTAGCTGGCCTAGGAGCTCTCTGGGCAACTAGCTGTGACCCACCTCTGCTGCTGTAGGGAGGGTAGCATCTGGTACCCGAGGGTCTCCAACTGTCATCTGAGCCCATGGCACATGAGCAAAGTTCAGTATGAAGAGCTGCAGCAGTGAGGGACACATTCTGCATAACCATTCAGGGAAAATCGCAGGTCACAAATCTTCTCCAAGATAAAGGTTTGAATCCACCAGTTTCAGCTACAATGGGCTTACCACCAGGCTGATGAAGAAACAGAGCAAATACAACAGGAAAATTATGTGGTGGGTTAAGTCTTGTGTAAGGGCTGCTGCATTAGAAGGGGGCAGAAGGGAGGTCCCAGACTCCCTCCCAAGACCGTTTCTGATTTTTCCCATGACAAAAGCATGAAGGGCGCAAAGAGCTAGAACCTCCCAGCTCAGAGCCATTACAGATTGCACCTCCCCAGCTCCTAGGAGATGCACACTGAGTCGCTGCGCCTGCAAAACCCAGCCCGTCTGCGCCTGTTCAGCTCACTCCACCAGCTCCTCAGCCTCAAAAAGGCATAAAGCCCCAGTTTTCTCATGAGGACAAACTCACCACAGCACAGCTCAGGGGCGCATGACAACACCAATGCTGGTCAGTGCCTTTCAGGTAAGAGGGAACCCTATGGTCCAGATCCTGCAGGGCTAAGGAGGCTGGTTATCGTTCAAGGCTTAGGCCTCCCAGCTACAGAGGAAAGCTCTCTAGACCATTGCTGGTGTCTCAGCAACTCTATCCTCAACAGAGAAGATTTCTGTAGTGCCTTTCTGCACCAGTCACCCTCCCCACTGGCATAATTGGGTTACCAAACAGGGGAGCCTGCGTGCCTCTCCTGGGGCCAGGCAATTATTGCTGAGACATCACAAAATCTCAGCCGCAAAATTAAAGCACAGAGTCTGCATCATGCACTAAAATCTGGTTCAGGAAAGTGTTATTTAACTAGTAAAACTGCCATAAACCTTGTCCCTGTAAGCACATCTATCAGGGTGGCCTTTGGGGTTTTTTCAGGGATCACTGTGTGTTTATGGTTAGACACACGCTCACAGACCTTGCTGAAATGGGGTCGGGGAATACAGCTCTTAGTCCTTGCTTCAGGAGTAGTTGTACAGTAAGCTATCATGACCTAAATATTGCAGCCTGTGCTGACACTTCGTGTGAGAAGGTAAGATCCACTTCAGAAGTTTTAAGGGTGACACATTTAAGGTGGTGAGGAGAGGCAGGAGACAGAGTTACCCAATACCAGGACTATTCCTTCCTTCCCTCAGGTGTAATTTAGTGTGACATGATTCAAGATTCAGGCTTGCAGCCTTTTTGTAAGGGGTGTAAATTCCAGATTTTCACCTACAGTCTCCTGTATGAGCTGTCTGACTGACAGAAATGCCTACAACTCAGATTTCCAGGTGTGGCCAAGGACTCGTGGTCCCAAATGCGCATCCTCAGAAGTGAAGGTCTGTCCCAGTCCAGGTTTGGAGGAGGGAGAAAGAGCTGGAGTGGCACTCAGCAAACCACACAGCGGAAGAGCTCTGCAGGAACTTTATGTGAAGTCGAACTTGACTTCACTTGTCAGCCTGCTCTGTGTGACTCACCGAAGGTGCTGAACAGACTAACGAGTGGGAGGAGGAAACGGGGGGAGAGGAAGAAAGGGAGACAGGCAGCCGAATGAAACTAGGAACACTGATTTATGACCAAAAAAAAAAAAGAAGAGGAGGCTGTTTTTCAGAAAGTTACACTAGTCCTTTTCCAGCTCTAATGTGAGTGGCATACAATCCAAGATCTCCCAGATTTGAGGGGGAAAAAAAAAAAGTATGAATCAGAACTTTTAGCTAAAATGAGATAATAACACTCTTAACCTGATAGTTATGATGGAACTCCAGGGGTTTGATTTATTCAGCTGTCACTTACTGCACATCCCAACTGTAACAGAGGACATGTTGGAATTGCAACCTTTATTTAGGGTTTCTTGGCATGATTTCATTTTACACTGGCCTTCTGGGAGTTATATTTCATCTTTAGGCAGTTACCACTGCTAAGAGGAAAAGGGAAAACCGTTTTTTTTTTGTTAGCTCTTAGTGTGGGGTGGTTATTTAAAAAGCAGGAATTCAAGTTTGCTGAGTGTCTGCTGGGGTGTCTCCCGACCTGTGATGGGAAGGAGATACCACAATGGGGGGGTTTTGTTAGAGCATCAGAACTGTGGGGCAGAAGTGATTCCTTTGGATACCTCTTCTTTGAAGATACTGCAAAAGAACAAGTGATACTTAACACCAAACACAATTTTTTACCGGCATTTAAGAGAGGCTGTTTCCCTCAGGGAATCACGATTGGCAGAGGGACACGTGGTGTCTCTAAAGGCCAAAAGTCATGTTTATTGTTTTTGCTGGAGAGGCTCCCTGCATCCTGACCTGGCTATGCTCCCTCCGTCCTTCCCCAACATCATCCCACTTTCAGTCTTGCCTGGGTCTCCTGGGAGCCGTTTCTCATCAGAGTCTCCGAGTTTGCCAAACTCTGAAATGGTGGCGTGATGTATGCAAAGAAAGATTTCATCAAGATAATTGTCTTCACTTGAGGACTAAGTTGAGATTTATATCCTGGTGTCCATAAATAAAAGGCCACAGAGTCTATGGTTTGAACATAAATATCCCTGCCCACCCGATGCCCCCAGATGAACTCTGGGGGGGGCTACTGTAAGGTTTCTCCAGTGAGACTCCCGCGAGGCAGTCAGTAAGTATTGTGAAGTGGCTTTTCCATCCAAAGAAGGGCTGACATGAAGCTACATCAAAGAAAACAATGAATGCCTCCTGCTCTGACCTACATATTTCATTCTGAGAGACTCAACTACATCTGCTAGATCACTTGGAACAACTGTTATCCTTTAGAAATGAAAAATCATTTCTTCGGGGAATAAGAAAGGGTGGAGTGTGGGGGGAACCCTGTAGTGGCTTGCTAGGGCACAGAACATTTAAACTCTGCTGTATTGATTGTAGTTTATGATTGAATGCAATCATTACTGTGTCTATATTTTTCTGTTTCAATGAAACCATCAGGCAGTGAGTCATGCTGTGCATGTAACCTGGAGGAAAGTGCAAAGAGGCTGCCGAGGAGTAGCAGTACAAAAATACCATTGGCATCTTTTCCCTAGGAGAGCAGGGCTCTGGACAATTTCCACAGTCTATTGCTGTTTTTCTATTACATGCATTCTCCACTAAAATGTGTAACAGAATCGAGGACATGGTTATGAGAAAAGAGCCTTCTTGCACATGCTGTTCCATAATTAAAGAACAGCGATAATAGAAATCCTACTTTTTTTTCTTTTTTTTTTTTTGCATTAACGAGCTCAAATACTTATAGGCATTAAAAGGGCATATGCTTTTCTTCTAATTTAGAGATTAAAAAATCTCAAAGCAGATCAAGAGGAAGGCTGTAGTTTGAACTCTTTAGTGAAAGAAGATGCACTATCATTAGCAACAAAACAATCTTAATTAGCCCATTCCTGGATCTGCAGTGACACAGGACAAATGGATAGAAGTTTGGAAGAATGGGAGATATTATCCTCTTGGCTTACTAAAGGAAGTTCAAGTCCATAAGAAATGAATACCTTTCAAAATGTTTTAATTTGCAATTTTAATTACCTGAGTGTTATATTATCTTTTTGTTGGTTTTTTTTTTTTTTCACCGAAGGCACTAAAATTCAATCTGGGGATTCCCTCCTCCCCCCCTTGAATTGTGCTTCTTTCAGTCCCATTTGTGGATCGTGCATATTTTTATGAAGCTAAAGAGAAGACATCCTAATTAGCAATGCCTCATTGCATTAGAAATCAAGGTCTGTGGCTACCAACCTGTGGAGACGCAGTGGGAAGACATGATTGCAGTTTGATTCAGCCGTAGCAGGCACTGAGTAAAGATTACGCACTCACAGACGGGCACCCTGTCTCGGAGCGCAAGTGAAGGACGCCATCCTCACTGCACCCTGCACCAGCAGTGACAGCAGACCCTTTCTTTTGTGGTTTGAAATCTCAGCTCTGCTGTGTTAAAAAACAGAGGATTTTTAAGAGAGTTTCCCACAAACCTCATCTCTGGGACATGGTATGTGCCAAAACCACCCCAGCAGCTGCGTGCTGCAGCACAGTGGCTTGCCTTCTGCCCCAGCAGAGCCTGGAAGGCTTTTAAAGAGAAAGGCTAATTGCAACACAGGGTAGCTGCATGCCGGAGCTGGCTAACGTATAAGTCCCAATTTCTCATTCCCCTGCTTGCCAACTTATATCCGACACGGTTAATGGAAAGCAGCTGTAGAAAGCTACTGTAACGGTGCCCAGCGGCACTGTTCCTGGGTGTCCCACCCCACAGCTTCCCAGCTGAGGGGATGTGCTAGGATCAGGCTGGGAAAAGGAGGATGGAGTTTGTACATGCCTTCATGGCCACAGTGTGTAACCCTCGCCCTTCCCTGTGGCATCGTGCTACTAAATCACGCTCTCAGCGGCAGGAGAGGGAGCTTGCGTTTCTACGTTGGGTCACGTCACGGGGTTGTTCACGGTGCAAAGGCACAACTGGGGAGCACTTGTCTGCTGAGAAGCCTGCCACACAGGGCCCTGCGAGCCAGCATGCCCGTGGCATAGGTCCCTGCATGGTGGCCCTGGCCACTGCTACCCTTCCTGGACCTCCAGCCCACCCCACTGCCCAGCACTGCAAGTGGGGGCTGCGCACCAGGGCCATGGGGAGCACACGAGGGGCAGCAGTCATTCCAGGGTACCCCGCATTTCGACTTTGTAACCAAGTCAGTTTTCACTTCCTTCTTTTAAGAGAAAAGAAAAAAAAAAAAAAGAGAAAGGAAGCTCCAGTCCTAGAGGCATCCTCAGGAGGAGCGGGCAGCACTGGCTGCGCTCAGGAGCCCACATGGGTTGGTTGACATCATAGCCTCTTTAAACTCTTAATATTTCTTGGGATATGATGTGGGGTTTTGTCTCTATTTTGTGCCCTTTTTTTTCTGATGGACACTTTAGTCTTCTGCCTTTTAAGTTCATTTTTGGTATCCTGGCATGTATTGGCATGTCCTCTGAGGTCATGCAGAGACTTACAGACTCTGTAAGTCTAGGGGGGTAGCACTGCTGGTATTTTGCGCGATTTACTTTGATGAGGGCTTCTCCCTCTTATTGAGAAGGACACCCTCAGACGCTCTCAGCAGACAGTAAGTTTGGGTTTTCACCCTCTTTTTTTTCAGCAAAGCAGTGCAAGGTGACATTTTGGCTCATGGAGCGTGGTTAAACCAGATGATGTGACTTGGAAATAAAAGTAAACATGAACAAACTTTTGTAAAAAATATCATTAAATGAGAAGCAGCTCAGCAGAAGGAGGAGATCCTTTTTTTTTTTTTTAAGGATCTCCTTGTTAGTGTCTGAAAAGAACGTAGCCAGGCACCTCTAGCTGTGCAAAAGACCTTGACCAAGTGGTTTTGCTGAAAAAGGGGCTGGCATTTCGATAGCAAGATCTTTCTAGGTTGTTGAATCCTATGTTGCATGGAAACAGCATAAAACAGAAATACAAAAGCAGGAATCAGAGAAGTTGCTAAAAAAAATGAACTGAGGATTTTACTTTCTTCCTTTACGCTGGGGCAAAAGTACATTTTACAGCTGTGGCATGTGCCACTGACCCTAGAGGTGAGCCAGGCAATCTCCCACTGCCACCAGCTTCCTCCCTGTCCAGGCTGGCAATTAGAAACCTTGTTCTTCTGCCAGTAAACAGATCAGATTTGAGCTAGTTGTCATTGTGATGGCAGACACCCCAGAATATCAGCATAAAAGTAATTTTTTTTCCTCTGTAGAACTGTATTTTAAAGCAATTTTTGAAACTTTCCGGGAAAATACTTTCACCTTGCAGAAACGCATAATAATGGTAGACTGCATACTTACATGGACAGATGTTATCTATTTTATTAGTCAGTGCTTGGATCTCAAAATCAAAATCTGAAATTCATCAACATTGGCAACACCCTGCAGTGGCTTCACAAGAAATAAATACTTTTGACCATTAGTGTTCTGAAGCAGCTTTGATATTTGCATTAAATTCCTGTTACAATTATTTCTTTGGGGGTAGATTTCAGGAAGCTCCTTCCTTTGTTAAATGGCAACGTATCATACCAAAACACAGGCGTTTGGTTCTAATTCACAATAGCAAGGGTTTTCTTCGAGAAAAAAACAGAGCGCCACCTTGGCCCACTCTTTGTTTCCTGCAGATGGGTTATGTGTTAGGAAATAATTTCTAGCATCTTCTTCTCTTTGCATTTTTATTTTGTGTACCCTTTCCTGGCAAAGGCAGTATACTGTAGTAGTTTTAAAGCCTTTTCAAAATACAGGCAAATGCTCCTTTCTTTCCCCTGAAGTTATAATGAGGGGCTATTTAATTTTCCACTCCTCTGTTTCAGGGAAATAAGCATTAAAAAATCAGAAGTCATTCATAATCTCCAGACAACATTGTTACTTTTAATGCAAGGGAAAATATTTTCCTTCTATGTTACTGCCACACAACCCTCCCAAAGAGCACTTGGTGATTAACTCTGATATTACACTGAAGCCTAACATGCAGGAAAACTGAGCTGATCAGGAAAATATTCAGGAAAGTACACTCATGTGCCCCAGAATGATAATTTTTCTATTAGAATGGCAAAATACACCCAAAGCTGGGATTCTCCAGCTAGGCACCATCCACATGTGTGTCTGGATTTGTGTGCACATACATACATAGTCTTTTGGTCCCCCATTAATGCTGAATTTCCTGATGGGCAGGTGGATAATGACTGCACCTGTCTCCAGGTGCTTTGATACATATGCTACAGAGATATTTCAGTAAAGGGACTTACCCGCAGAGGCTAATTTTTGAACACCTCACACAAACTGTGAGTTTTTGCAAGTCTGCTCAGCGTCCTCAGCTATGAGGAGAGTGGTTGAAAACTGAACAAGCTGCGTGAACTATCACCGATGAGCCTGAGAACATGTCCTAAAAATACTTTCCTGGGTCAAAAAAAGGCAACCAGGTCCTGCACCATTCCACACTAGCACATTAGTGATCATGTCAGTGATCAGCTGAGCTCTCCCTTCCCGCTTTTGGAAGTTCTCTATCTGGAAAGAAGGCATCAATGGCCTCTGTTGCATCTTTTCTCTGTGAGTGACGCCCAGTGGCAGATATTGCTGCCCTCCAGCTAGCCACCACTTCCAGCCCCTCTTATATGCTCCTGGGGTATCAACTCTCTGAGTAGATGCCTTTTTTTTCCCCTTATATCAGTGGCATGACATTTTCTGCAGGATTTTTTTTCATTTAAATGTTCTTCGGTGTTCCTCCAAAATGCATATTCATTTTTCTTACCTTTTGAAAGGAAGACTTGGCCCCTCTTCTTTATCACCTAAAAAGATTAAATTAGCTTCTCCACTGATAGTAGACAATACTTCATATTCCAGAGGCAATCTGACTGGAAAACCTGAACTGAGCAAGAGTAATTCATTTAACTTCACTGAAGCTGCACTAATTTACACCAACTATAAATTAATCTTTTCTTGTGAAATATGTCTAGGAGTGACCTTGCACTATCCAACTGTCTGGATTAATTCTGGGCAGCATTTCACCCTCAAAATAAGGCAGAAATTTGGAACTCCTTTTTTAAGGAAATGGGCTGAAATTTTGCATTTCCATCTTCACAGAGTAAGTCAAAGGTCAGTACTGGAATAAAGACAAGGGCAGAATTAGGCCAATGTCTTACATAATTCACATACTAACCACAAATTATCCATGACGCTCTTAAGATACAGATGAAGAAAACACGGTATTTTTCACAATATCTTTCTTTCTTCTCCTTGCCTGTTCTCTTCTTTACACAGTAATTGTTTTATTGTCTTCAAAGTTGGTTTGTTTCTGTAAACTTTATTGATTATTAATATGAAATACCACAGAAGATGAAAGATCCAGGTGGCTCCATAAATACTCTGAGACCGTAAAAGAGATCTTTGCAACCTTTTCTTAAGTCATCCGTGTTTTGTTCATTTGTGCAGGGTCACAGCTCTTGAGAGGAGAGCCAGTGTGACCACATGGAGACCATCACGCTGGAGGACCAGGGAGCTGGTCTAGCCCAGGCAAGGGAAGGCAAAAATGAGCGCAGGCACTTTTCTGGAAAGGGGCACCCAATTTCACCCAGTGAACTAGGGCTCAGGCCAACCAAACCTGTCCATGCCACGCTGCCTGCAGTTTCTTTACCATCACCATAGAAATCCATATGTATCAGCTCGTTCAACTTGAATGTTGCTATACTATTCTGGACTGCAATAGCAAAGGCCCCAGTCAGCACAAAGCTTCCTGGTCTTCCCATGCCAACATGAAAAGGCCACTGTCAGGAGCATTCAGGAGAACAGGGGAGAAGAATATACCTGTTTTTCTATACGCATGCTATATATTCTAAAAAAACCCCAAACAATTCAGCAAAACCTGACTTGACTTACTGTCCCTTCTCCAACGAAAAGTGGAACCAACTTTTGCTTCAATCATCTTCCCCTTCTACCTGGCAAATGAAAGCAGAGCTCTTTACTTAAAGTAAATAACTGAATACATTTGCCTTAAGCTACCCTAGCTCCTTTTTAATCAGGGAAAGAAAGCACTTACAGCAATTAAAGCAAAAATCAGTGTATAAAAATCAGCTTATAAATTAGATTCTCTGCACTGTCAATTATTTTAAAAACATTTTTGACTGCTTAAATTAATTCTAATTTTAATTCAAGACACACACTGCCACAGAGTGAAAATCAGGATACCAATTTTTTCTCACCACTACTGGGTTTTACAGTCATATCTTTTCTCTTTATTTTTCTCTGCTTGTCTTGAGTCATCACTAATGAAAGTTCTAAATATAGGTATGACTAACAATGCAAACTTTAGAAACTGTGTGTAAACTACCATAAGAAAAACAGATCAGAGAGTTATGCTCACCAGAAATTCAAACAACTGTTGCCAACCCCTACATACAAGTAATGATTACTGCATTTTTCTCATTAGAAAGGCAGCTGTCATATAGCTTACGGTTTGGACAGAAAGAAATAGGTTAGCATATTGCTTAAGAGCTGTCTGCTATATCCTTAAATGTGACTCTCTTACTGCATTTTGCCAAAAACATGCTAGAACTTAAAAACCTTCATTCTGCAGAATAATAAATGTCATGTTTCCATTTCACATTTTCTTGTCAGGTTGTTTAAGATAATCAGGATCAAATAAGACAAGCACAATGAGCTCAGGACCTTAGACTTCAGAGCAGTGGTTTTGACACTGTCAAAGACAAGTGACAAACTGCGCAAAGACTAAATATCTGCTACCACCACTGAACCCAGCACAGGGATATGGCTTTTATCTTTTAGCCACAGCTTTTGACAAGAAGCTACCAATACCACCTGAGAACTCTGCCATCAGACAGCAACACTTAAAGACTGTGGCAGACACATGGTCAGAACTGAAAGTACTTAGCTTGCATGCCCAAGTAGAGGCATCTAAATCAGACCGGCAACCAGGCCTCCCTTTAGATGTCGTGTGCTGGAGGACCCAGATCAACCACCAGTTCTGAGAGTCTCAGTGAAAGAAATGCAAAAGCAAATTTTCAACACATGTGTTGCTTGTTTAATCATACCCTGCAGGCACCAGTCATAAGGAATGGATGAACACTTCTCCCTGGCCCCAGGGAATTTCTGCAGGTAGAGTGGAAGTAAAGGTGCTTCACACCATTGCAACTGGGACCAAAATAAGGATTTATTATCTATATTTTATCCATAGAACCTGCAGGTTTTCTTTAAAAAGCCCAGAAACCTATAATTCAATAATAATGCTGATTTTACCTGTGGATGGGTAATACAGAAGCAAGTTCACTGCTGAGCCCCTTTTCCTCAGTCATTTTTTGCCACTAACTCCCCCATGGTGAGTTCCATCTTCCTCAGTATCTGACAGCACAGATTATCTGAGTATTTATTTTCAATGATCGGTACATTTAAACACATGTGAGTTATCTGTGGTGCAAGTCATTCCTGCACAATTGCAACGCATAGCAGGACAGAAAGAATCAGAGTTGGTTATTTCTAGCATGTCAGCTAATTAAGTATTTTGTGTTATTAGATGCAACTTATTATCACCAAATAGTGCAAAGAAGTAAAAACTCATGTGAAAATAGCTTGACCAATATCTAAGCAGCGATAATGCCGGATTTAGTGAATTCCGTGATGCTGAATTTAACAGACTTCTTGCTGTCTTGTGTGGACTTTCACCGGAGTCTTCTTTCTGTCCTATTCTCACCATATTCAACACAGTAATAGCTGAACCCATAAGGCTAGCTTTGAACGAATCTGTCAGTTTGAGATGAGATACTCAGTGGGATTTTCAAAAGAGCTTATGTGTTTTTTTACCTTGGCGTTTATAAAACTGCCACATTGATGAGAACGATTCCCCAAGTTTTGCTATACCATATGGTCCATGTGCTGTTAGGAGGCCATCTACTGTGTTTCCTTGTTAGTCATTCAACTACATATTGCGTCCATCTGCAACTCTCATATGTAGTTTCACTGTAATTGCCCTTTTCAGAGTAGTGCATTCCATTCTGTTTTGTGCTGGCTTGTGATAATGTTCTTTCCAAGACGTGCTTCACCATACACTTTTTAAAAGGTGCAGTAGTGCCATGCTGAGTGGCATGCTAAATGTGTACGCAGAGCACACCCATGATGTAAAGGAAGAAGAGGATTGGTGTTCAGCTTAGGGATGAAAAGAGCACGTTCCTTTCCTTGCTTTCCTCCCCCTGAACCCGACTTCAGCAAAGCGTTTCAGCTATTCCAGAGATGCAAAGGATCTCCTCAGCCAGCTGAACTCGCACTACTCTTTTGCTACTGCCACTCCAACACACTTCAGAAGGTCTTGTCCCGGCTTGGTGTCTCCAGAGGAGTCTTTAACAAAACCTTCCTCAGCCACTACCTCAAGGCATCTTCAGGTCCCCTGGAAGCAGCGGTATGAGTGACATTCATGAGAGGCTGGAGCCGCGAACGTATTATTATCCTGGAGCCAGATAACTCTGTGCTATGATGACACCACGGGCTACGACCTGGGCAGGAGCAGCCAGTGTGAAGGTCAGACACTGCACTCTGGTGTCAGCAGAGTGAGCAGGAGGCATCTTCCCCTCCACCAGCGCTCTACAAATCCTCCAGCACAGTCCTGGCTTTCAGGATAATTTGAGGCTGGCACAATTTGTGTTCCCTTAAAGACCTCATTACACATATTGCTCATTTAACCTTTAAAAAAGCTGGAAGAAAGTGTGCCAATGGATTCTGGCTGATAAATATCTAAATTAAGTAAATTTAATTAAAAACTGTTGTGAATGTCATCTAATCTGTGGATGCTGTGACAATTATGGTTGTAGCTTTGAACCAGTTTCAAAATGTGTGAGGATCTCCTTACACAATTTTGTACTGAATGATTTTTTTCTTCTTGGTTCAGAAGAGTCAGGTTGGGCTCATATTTTATTGCTCAATAAAAATATCAAACTGAAATCTTGGAGAACTTTCTTGCATCTTGTTACTGCCAGGTGACGCTGGCTGGAACAGTGGTTTCTCTCTGAAGTCATTAAGTGTTTTTCGCCAGATACAAGATGGGGAAAGAAAGAAAGATATATGCTAAGTTTCATTTAGGGAATCCTACTTCTCAGTACACAGGAAATGAAAAGATCAATGCTTTTTTTTTTTTTTTTCCAGCTTCTATTCTGGCCACATTGTGCTGTTTGGGTGAAAACACCATCAGCCCCTATGTTACTTTAGTGCACGCTAGTGATAGCTACTCTGTGGGGAGCATGGTTTGATGAATTTAGCAAAATCTTGTTGGCTGACCTTTCCATGCTGGAGACATGATTTCATTTCTGTTGTCTGAAAACGAGCACCAACAAGACAAGTTATTTCCATGTCCCAGCTGGAATATCACGGTGCTAATGTGTTTCCAAGTATTTCTTTATCTGTACAATGCTATTACTTTCAGGTCTATCTAAGAAAAAGAACATTTCTTTCCTTTCTGCTTTCTTCATGTACAAGCAAAAAGTCAGTTTATTTTGCTCCGTTTTTTCCAGTCACTCTGTATGCTGCAAATATCAAACCAAAAAAGTGCTTCTTGGAACACCGAGGTAGGAAAGCTCCCAGAGATATCTTCGCAAACCGATGCTAAGGCACATGCAGAAACTGGTTCAAGAACTAGTTCACTAGTAGTATTCACAATATGTAGGATCCCAGACAGACAGAGTCTGGCAATCCCAGTCCAGTCATTATTTTACTCTAGTCGCTGCTTGATATTGCTGCCAAATCAGTTCTTCTGGTTTAATCATTCCTCTGATGTCATTAACCCTCAGGTTTAAAAGCCCACTCCTACTATAAAGGGGTTTGTGGGGTTTGGGTTTTGTTTTTGACAAAGCCAAAAGGGATTATTCAACAGATCAGTCATGTAGAGAGTGACCAGGCAAAGCCACACCAGCAGAGCTGAGGTGCTGTGCCTCAGGGGTGACCAGAGGCTGGGAGAGTAAAGGAGTAACAAACAGCTACAACACAGCAGGACAGGCAACCCACACCAGCAACAGCAACACCTTATCATACTATGCTTCTAAATTTACTATCCTCTATGGAGGTGTCATAAATAACCAGCACTGGTCTGTTTCCCTAAGGCCTACACTGATGTGAGGCAGGCATCTCCGGTAAAATTTCAACAGGCAGTAAGTCCCTCGGCGCTTTTGCTAATATTCCCCTGCCACTGCACCCTTCAGCAAAGTGGTTTATGAACCAAAGAAACCCAAGAAGGGTGTAAAAAATGTTCAGATAAATCAAAATATTCAAATCACCATTCACCATGTCACAGGTCAATCTCTACCACGGTTTGAAAAATACTTTCATCTAATTTAATAATTCACCTTTTAGAGACTTTTGAAACCTTTCTCTACTGGCAGAGAACAGATTTGGGTCTAAGGAATGCTTATGGTTTTATTGCTTATTGTTCAGATAGTCCAAGGCAGGCTACCAATGCTGCTGCCAGTGAGGCCGGAGACACATGTATGACTGAACCTGTGGAATGGATTCCATGTAACATGAAATAATACAGCTAAT
Organism: Rynchops niger; assembly: GCA_013400035.1. Classification (NCBI taxonomy): domain Eukaryota; kingdom Metazoa; phylum Chordata; class Aves; order Charadriiformes; family Laridae; genus Rynchops; species Rynchops niger. The sequence continues at coordinate 14,332 of VXBH01006084.1, forward strand.
ATGCAAATGGATGTATAAAAACTTAGGTTTTGAGTCAATCCTGTTTTGTGACAAGGAGAAGGAACAAGGACGATGTTTTTCTTTTTAAGTCCAACTTTCAGGTCTTCATGGGTATGCTTATTTCAGCGAGAATTCCTTTCTGCCTCCTGTGCAGAGGTGAGCGATATTTTTTCCAGCTTCAGTTAAGGATCACTATAGCAGGTACAATATAGAAAATCACAGGTAAGGTGGATTTATTTCTATTTAGAAAAAATTTTCTTAGCTTTGCCCACGGCTTAGTCTTTTGACCTTATTTCTTTACTTCTATATCCTACTGCTTTTCACATCCCCTAACTGAAAAGAGCCTTTGGCTAGAAAAAAAATCCCGCTAGCACTTCCAGATGTAGTTAGTATACACATCCCAGCTGATTTCAGGATCTCCTCAGACCACGTTTTTCTCTCTTCCTCTTGCTAACACTGCCTTTCTTATAATTTCCCACAGTTTGGGATTTTCCTGGGAGTATTATGACCTTGGAAATGGCCTTTCTGTCCACAGCTGTGCCCTTGCCCAGACTCTTTGCCTTAGAAAGGCATTTACAGGCAGGAGCACCTGCCAGAGCTGGGACGTGGTTCCCGGTGGTCTTCAGTGCACAGCCAAAAACAGGCCTCAGTGACAAGACCAAGTGTGTCTTGCTCGGGTCTTGGGGCAACAGCAGTGAGATTCCACCACCTACCATCCTCCTCTGCCAGTGCAGCCCCACTCTGGTTGGTGCTGCATGGGAGTAAGAAGGGAGGGAAGCAGGCATCAGCCTGCAGGGACATCAGCCAGGGAGCAAAACCTGCCCCATGCTTGCTGGCATCTCCAAGTGCTTCCCAGTTAGGCATGCAGGAAATGTCAGTGCTGTGAGTTTCCTTCTTCAAAACCTGATTTCATGGAGCAGTCCCATCGAAACTGAAGGGCTAATTTGCAAGAATAAGCTCTAGCCATGTTAGTAACAGCTTTTAACACTGAGCTGTAATGAGGTCAACTCAAATTTGAATGTGTGTAGCCCCAACTCTTACTGTCTGAATTTCCATAGAGACTGTCTTGCCTTCAACAGAGCAGAACATTCAAGTGAATTAGACTAAAAATCACCATTCTTTAACATTAATTTGCACACATTTTCTTGCAATGCCTTCTCCCTCTTTGAAAAAAAAAAAAAAAAAGAAAAATGACAACCATTCTCCCTCTCAACATTCACACGAAGTCACAGAGCCGATTCCTTTGCACACACAGCCAGCAACAGAAATGGCGGGTGATCCGCATATTCCCCTGCCTGCAAGATGTGTATCATATTGCTCCCTGATAGCCTGTGTGCTTTTCCGCTGAGCTGGACACCCAGCATTGTCACTCCTAAAATATTTGTGAGTGCTACAGGATTTTCGAGGGAAAGATTTCTTGGGGCGAGATTTAGTCAATTTTAATCCAAGTCACTCAGTGCAGCTCCATTTGTTAAGAACAGCTCCTGTGCTGAGAAGAGCCCGTCGCTGCGTTTTGCCTCACGATGTTGCAGAACACAATAATAACAACATTAAACTCAATACCCTTAAGGGGCAGTTGTAGTCAAGGGTCACATTTTCCTTCATTCCAATTAACCTACTTGTCATATTGGATGGTAGATGCACTCTGCAAACTGCCCTCAAGTGCTTCTCATGCTCTTTTAGTAATAGAAAGTGGGGAGATATAAAATAGTTCATGCTTTGCTGTTTGACTTGTCCTTGGTATTTTATCTTATTGGGAAACCCACAAGAAATGAATACTGTTGTAAAGATTTTAAGGGTCTCAAAGCACAAACAGGCTTCTGACTTGTGCTAGTATGCCTGGAACAGCAGCGCTGGTGACACCAGTACTGGGGAGGAGAGAGACCAGGAACCTTGGCTTCCCTTCCAGGTTTTGTTCAACCCATCTGCTCCCATGCCAAATAAAGAGGAAATAAAAATTTGGCTAGACTGCATCTTCTCCGGCTTAATGTTACATACAGCAACATTATGTTATATGGGAAGAAGAAAAGGAGTCGCTTAGTGAGTCCATTGAAGAGGTCTCTCGAACCATGCTGTGCCGGGCCCCGAGGGCACCTCCAGCCCTTCCTGGTCCTACCCACCTCCCCATGGCTCCCACTACCCTGACCATGGCTTCATGTCACCCCCCCAGGGGCTGTCAGCCTTGTGCAGCAATGGCACAGCTCTCCACAGCCCTGCCCAGCCATGGGCCCTGAGCCCATGAACCAGGCCCACCCACGGGCCCACGTCCCGGCCTGTCCTTGTCACATCCCCATCCCCTGGGGATGACCCAGTGCCCCCCGGCTGCCCCACACCTGGCTGGGGGTGGACAAGCCCTGCCCCGAGTCCCATGGGGGTGCCCCGGCCCCACTGCCCCATGGCTGTGCTGGAAGCTGCCACAGCGGGTGCACTTAACAGGCATCTCGTGACCTTCCCTTATCATCTCCAAATTTGTGTCCCCTGGGGTTACTGTTCCCAACACCATACCTGGCGTATCCCACCTCCTGCCAAGCCAAGCTCACTGACAGGCTGCTCGCCAAGCTCACTGACAATGTTCAATTAACTTTTAAGGTGCTTTCCACAGCCACGTGAACCTTTGGGTCTCCCCTCAGACACGAGGGGCTGAAGTCAGTCAATTCAGCGCCCTGTCCCCAGCCTGCCCCAACAGGGCTCACGTGAGCCTTCAGGTAGAGGAGCAGGCCCAATGCCCTCTGAAGAGATCCTCTCCAGGACAAGTCTTGTCCATTGCTGTATGTCCCAGAAGGCTGGACAACTTCTCCAAACAGCCTAATCTCTCTTTGCAAGCATCAGTTTCCGTCCCCAGTTGCACCTGGGCTGTTGTCCCCCCTTCATTTGACCCCAAATCATGATTTCCTTTGATTGGCCTTATCTGTTTCTTTATATGCTTGCGTATCCCACTTCCTCTGGCATGACTTTCTGACACTATAGGCATTCTGGTCCTCCACTCCCTGTTAAATAAACCATTGGCTTGTGGTCGTGTGTGTTTTGCTGGCAATATCCTCTAATTCTACCATATAAAATATAGGTCCGTGTTTCAGTCCACCTTGTTTTACTTGGTGCTTTATTCTTACTCCATTTCCACCGGTCCCCTGGGTTGATGTGATACAGACTGCAGGTTTCATGCCTGAACCGCTGCTTCGCTGCAGACCACTTGAACTCATGCCATTAAATTGTTAAACAATATATCAAATGCATTGACTGATAATGTACTTGACATGAACACAAGTCTTTTGGATTCAAATATCCACTACTAAAATTGTCTCAAGGGAACAAACAAAATAGCTTAGAATAACTATATGCTTTCCCCAGACAATTAAAAAAATAATAATCTCTGTTTTTTTCCAAGGCAGCAGTGGATTTCATAAGCGTTAGTATTCACGAGACACATCTTAGATTTTTAAGTCTCTATATTATCTCCTAGCATTTTTTTAAACATTATTTCCTGTGTCACCCTAGGGGGTTAGAATCCTACTGTCTCTAAGCAAAGCTCTGCCTAGAGCTGAGAGCTCTCCTTTGGATGGCAGAGGAATCTCATAGAGACCTGTTTTCCTGGCAGGATGGGCAAATGCTTTATCACTTTCTGTTTCCTCACTGTCGTGTAGGCCTGTGGCCTTTCTGAGACTTCTTAGGTAATTTTTCACATTTGCAAGTTTTAATTACGGACTCTGTTCTATGCCAACTTCATCAAATGCTCTATAGCTCTTGTTCTGGACTGGGGCAAGGTGTTCCTTCAAGGTGCTCCAGGGTTGTTTCTAGTTGGGCAGGAAAGGCAATGCATAAATTTGTATGCAGTATGGAGAACACTGTTCTAGAGAACATGTTTGCAGCCACTTCTTCTGGGTTTGCATTGAATTTCCAAATCCTGTGTTTGTGCTGGAAAAAATAATCTCTGCTTTCTGGATCTGGTTTTGCCTGGTTTCCATTAAAGACCTGTACCCATTTTCAGCTAACATGTCTCATGAATAAAGGCAGGAATTGCTTTGTACCCCGATTTCTCCTTTCTAAGCTGAATGTATTGTCTTTTGGAGAAGAGTTCAATCTTCCTGTCAGAGGTGCTTCATTCACACTTTATTTTACATGCCTAGTGAAGCACTCCTGAGCTATGCAAGTGCCCTGTCAAGCAAATAGAGAGCAGTAGGTACGTATGGAGACCAAAGATCTCCTTTTCCTTGGCACCTCGGTGGACTGTAAGCTGCGTATTCACCAAATCACCACCTTCACTTCTTTTCCTGAGAAATGGCACAGCTTGAGCTTTATCACTGTCCTTGTGACTGAAGGAGCTGGAGGGGTAAAGCGATGTCTGCTGGCATCTCGCCTCCCACTGACTGAGAAGTCCCGCTGTGGCCTGCATGGTGCAGACACGCAGAAGTATGGCCACAGCCTGAACCTGAGGAGTCACAGCTTTGCTCTCATCGCTACCTCAGAGCAGCCAATGCTGTCACTGGCACCTTTGATGCTCCATACTCATTGGGCATCTTTATGAAGGTTCCTGATTTAAGCAATTAAATCACCAACAAATTTCACCTCTCCAATTCAGAGTTTCAAGGAATATTTGTGCCTCTTCTTCATCTGGGTAGAACAAGCATTGCAGTAGGAACAGCAAGCTTATGTGAGCTTCCCTTATGCCCTGCTGTGTTAATTTCTCTCCTGCTCATTTTTCTGTGGAGTTTGGCACTTTTAACATTTTCATGCCACAGTTTTATTGTTAACTTTCCCTGCCTGAGTTAACTGAAAGCTATAAAGCACCTGAAATGCCTCAGAGGCTTCCACTGTCAATACTGATAGGAGATTTCCGCACGTCTTCATTTTCCTTGGAACACTTTGCTTGCAGATAGAGAATAAAATGCAGCTGAAACTTTGCCTTTTTTTTTTTTTTCTCTGTTTCCAGGTAGTTTTGAGGTCAGGTGAAGCTCTTAACTGCTCCAATAAACCATAAAAAGCAAAAAGATCCAACAAAATGAATCTTGATATTGTGAGATGTTGGGATATCTCTCTGAAGGCAATCTCTGTGCTGCAGCCAGGAGAGGCGTTGATATTTCCAGACAGAAGAGACCTGTGGTTTTTCACAGTTGTGAAACACACTCTTCTCCTTGCTGGCTCTGCAAGAGGTGGGAGCTCTGCAGCCCTGGATGGCGGCAGCCTGCAGTGCTTTTTCTTTCTGCTTTTGCCCAAGCTGCAGTTGGACTCTCCTCCTCACCCCCTGCCAGCATTCCTCTTCCACTGCATCCCTGACCATCGTTGGTTCTTCTGTGCTCTGGGTATTCTTGATCTTAAGTCATAACGTCCAGCAAATTGGGTTTTGTCTTGATTGTAGTCCAAGCCTGAAATATCTCTTTATGGAAGCAAATTAGCAGCTAATATGCAAAAGGATAAGGGAATCCCCCTATCGTCAGCCTACAGATGGCTGATGAGACCTGCTAAGCAGTGCAGAGCACTAGGTAGCCATGAGGACAGGAGCCTGCTGGGACACCCATCTGCATGTACCTCCGTCCCAGGTGGCTTGCAGGTGACCTGGCATCGTACTGGGACAGCAGTAGCAGTGTGCTCTCCACAGCCATCTTCCGCCGTCCCTCAGCTGTGTGTAGGCAGAATGACTACCCTGCACTTTCTTCTCCCTCCTCAAGGTGTGGGGCGAAGGGCTGCCACATGCAGCCATCCAATGATGAATTTCCAGCAAGCTGAAAAGGCAGCATAACGTTTCCTTGGAAAAAAGTACTGTTTGTCAGTCCTGCAAGGTCACCAGGGAAAGCAGGGAGGCCTGCTTTGTCACCAATGTTTTTCCTTCTGAGGCTTTGCCTGGAGCCCTGGGGCTCAGCTTGCCTTGAATATGAGAACCGTGCAAAGATACTCTGATTTAGCAAAGCACTTACACACATAAAGCTATACACATGCTGAATTTTAAAAATACTGCACTGAACCGTGGCCTAATATCCATCCAGTCTGGCAGGGCTGCTCAGATGGATAACCTCCAAAAATGGCCACAGAGGAAGGGTCTGAGCTGGAAGCACTTTACCCTCCAAGAACTGGAATTTGAAAAGACTGAATTATTGTATGATAATAAAAAACATCTTCCTCTTAGGCAGAAATCTGGGAGCAATCAATATGGATCTGCCTTGCCAGTTGTTTCCGCAGACCGTGGTGGTTTTGCTGTCTGCTTTGTAAGCAGGATAAGAGAAGGGACCGAGCAGAGGCTCACGTGAAGGGGGATCCCACCAGTCGGACATCAGCCTGCTGCCCTGCTCCAGCCCATTGCTGCAGGGAAAATCTTCATGGCTGGGGGCCCAGCTATGGAGGAGCAGTCTCCTTATCTGGCTCATGTCTTGAACTCGTACAATTTATTCTGACCTTTGATGTTCAGCTCTGCTTCCTAAGGAAGCATTACATTTCCTGAGTTTGTATGAGCGCAGAATCCCCAACATCTCTTCCATTACAGGGACCTAATCGAGAAGGCAAAGTGACACCCACACAGATAATTTATTTCTATCATCAGTTCCCCATTTTTTTTCTCTCCAGCAAAACTATCTTGGACGTTTAGTTATTCTTTGACAGCTAGAGTGATAATAGGAGGATTTTTTTTTAACTATGATGCTATTCAAGATCAGAAGACTTCACATCATAAAACATCATTAAAGTGTGAATTCAAGGTTGGGAAAGATGAGGCCTTTACAAGACTAATGCAATTAATTCTGCTTGTTAACTACAGCCTCAAAATATGTACATTCTGCTGTGGAGGGCTATGCCTGAAAAATGATTCTTTTCCAGTGGATTTCCCAGTGATAAGGGAGCATGGAAAGCTCCTCGTATGACATACCAATGAACACAAAGTCATTGCAGGAGGAACACTATACGCCCTAAATCTTTTGGTATGCAGTAACTTCTTGTCAAAGTAAGAAGCTTAAATAAATTAAGGTCCAATAGTAAATAATTTCAGTAATTGAAATGTGATGTATTGACAGTGAGTTTCTTTGCTTCGTTTTTTGGTTTTGTTTTTTTTTTTTTCTTTTTTAAATGTAATCCTCAGTCTGCCATCCACCTCAGCACTTGAATTCTGGAAAGCCTCAGTTCTTTACAGTTTATCAGAGCTAATTCCAACCTCAGTCCTTCGTGCTTTCTTTTCATGGAGGAATTTGCACAGTGGGACATTTTTAATATAAGGGAACTTTGATGCAAAAAAGCAATTTATTTTGCCAGCAGCTCTCAGTATTCCCTTTGCTATAGCCAAAGGTACAGCAATACCATCCTCATAATCAGCGCCTTCTTTTTATTTGGTCCTAAAAGAAAGGCTATCCTTGTGTTTGCCTGCAATCATTAAATCAGTTTGTTTGTGTGAGAGAAAGAAGAGAAGAGGGAAGCAATAAACATCTGTCCTATCGATATACAGCCCTATTAGCTGTCCCCTGGGGAGCTTTTTTCTTCCCCCTTTCTTGTTCCACACATTCACACGGCTTTCCTTCCCTCTCCAACGATTACCCACATCACGCTTCCATGCTCTGGCAGCTCCCTGGAGTAGGGACTTCATCCTGTATCCCGAAAAGCATAATGTCACCACCATAAACTAGCCATTCTGCAAGCAGCCAAAGTGATGAAGACTGCTCTCCCATGGACATGAGGGGGAGGGTGAGAAGAGAAGGGAGGGAAGCAGAAACCAAGGAGATCTCAGCTCTGCCCTCTGGGGAGGGCAGAGACTGGTGGCTGTAGGAAAATGAATTGACAGAAAAATTTCAGAGCTAACCCAGACCAGTGGCTAAAGCTAATGATCACCAGAAACTTGATTCAGCAGTATATTTGGTATTCTCCCTTGCTCGCACCAAAAATGTTGCCCTCAGTTTAATTTTTTTTCCTCTTGTGAAGGCATCTCTTTAATGCTTGTTTCATAGATTTTTGTTTCCATCTTATGGCCTTAACATCTATTAGAAATGCAGCCTTGAGGCAAACTTTCTCACAGTAGTGCCTTGCTTTGTTGTATGTTGCAGTACATGTAGTTGGCTCTGACAGCGTTAGTTCTGCACTGGTACACTGTCAAACTGGCTGCAAAAATTATTGTGGAAAAAAAAACACGTGCTAAGTGAAAAAAAATCTTGGTTTGGGTCTTTATGTGACTATTCAACTCCATTTTGGTGTCCTCTTTTCCCACATCTGAGTTTTGAAACCAAAATCTTACAGTACCAGTTGAATTTGACCTGACTTTGCCAGTCTGAGTCCAACTGATCCTGCTTAAAGTGTCTTTCAGACTTCCCGCCTTGTAAGTCCTTCTCTGAACTGTCCAAAACTCAAAGCTGTGATCTGACTGGTTTCTTGGGTCATTCTTTAGTCCAAACTACCTGAAATGATACACTTCAGCCAGGACAAAACTTGGACAAATGTGAAAGTTTTGCCAGACCCAAGGGCTGTTTTAGTAAACCTAGGCCATATATTCATATTTAGTAATGACACTAAAAATCAAGGAATTTTGCAATGCAAGTAAGAGCATGCACACTGCTCATACTGTATGGATAACTTAAATAGCTTCAACAGTGTCAAATTCACATCTGATTCAGCACGTACCCAGAGCTTTGGAGCCTGACTAGGTCAGTCATAGAAGTGTTTCAGACTGAGGAGTGTTATCTCTGAAGGCAGGTAGGATACTCCTTGTCCATGGCATGGGAAAGGACAAGTGATCTGTAGACTTCCTTCAAGCACAAAAATAAATGCAGAGGTTTTACCTGCCAGGGAAAATAGCATAAAAGGTGACACCCTGCTTGTGCAGCATGGCTCTGAGGTGTTTGGGGCTGCTTTGTAGGTCCTCCAAAGGTAAGGATAGCTCACAGGACACCACCACCTCCAGAGGAGGAGACAGACCGCTCACTCATGTTGTCATGAGGCCAAAGGATTCTCGTTGTCTTCAGGTCCCTCTTTTTCATTCAACAAGCAACGAAGCGACATGTTACCATCACCATCCCAGAGTGGCTTAGAAGGAACAGGCAGCTGTCTGTATAAACAAGTCTTTACAAATCCTGGCTGTGGGGTCAGGGTAGGTGTGTGCAGAGTAACATCCTTGCTACCTTTTCTCTCTTCTCCCTGGAAGGTGTATATTTATGCAGCAGGGGTAGCAGGGAATGCTTTGCATTTCTCGTATATTCTTTTCTCTGGTCGCTCTAATGCTGCTCATTATTTCTTCTCACTTGAATGGAATTCTGCAGTTGGCAGAAATGTAATGAGAAATTTACTCTTGTGAGGACATTAGGTAAGAAAAAAATACTGTTTTCAAAAGAATCTCATAGATGAGATCCTGAAACCATGTTTGCATAGCTTTTAATGTTTTGCCACATTGTTTATCCTTAGTGAAGTGTAAAACTGAAGCACATCGGTGTTGCCTAGGAATTAGTATGAGGCAGCTAAGATCATTTGTTAGTATTTACTTCTTCTCTTACAGAATCTGTGTATATTTCTGTACAGAAAACTCCAGTGAAATTTCCAAAACAGTGCAATTATTTAACTGTACCGACACCATGTTTTTCTTTTGAAAGAAGGAAATGCGTCTCAAACTTATATAAAGACTGTCGCCCTTGTCCCTGCTTTTACTATAACTCGTTGTGCTGTGGCACTAGCAAAATCCTTACGTCTCTAAAGTTAATATAAAATATAAAGGGAAAAAAGTATGTCTCTGTATTGCTCTCTCTTTAGAATTGCAAGTGTTTAACTTAGCAAAACGCTATTTAACGTGTCTCATATCCAAAGTATTTTTAGAAACATAACCAATAGCATTAGCTTAAAACTGCTGTTCCAATTTGTGGTTGGTTGATTTTCTTGGCTAAACTCAGATATGAAGTTGGTATCACAGCTAGAATTACAACTGAACACAGAAATGCGTAGCCAAGTCTTATTATGTTCTTATAAGAATAAAATAAAGAAAATCTGAAATACATAAATATTGTTTGACTTTTTTGTTCATTTTATTGACTCTCTGCTTGCAGAAATGGAGACTTCTTCTGCAGTCTGGTTTCAGTTTTCAGTCCGCTGGCTTACTTGGATCAAATATTGATGAAAAGTTCCAGACTAACAATCCCAGACTCACAAGGATCAGATTCTGGACCCACTAACATCTGTGGGAATTTTGTCATTTAGCCTCACAGAATCCAGATTTCATGTAGCTTTGCAAAACAGCACCCAGGCAATAACTGTGCTGTCTTTCCACCTGGTATCTTGCTTTCTTTCTGTCTTCCTCTCCGTCAGCCGGTCTGAAAATCATCAACCTGCTTCAAAAATCCTTCCTGACCGAGGCTGTTAATTACTCCCTCTTAGCAAGAGTTTTGCACCTGGATGCATCATGAAAACATGCTTGGCTATGACCAGGAGACTAATCCAGAAGTTCTTGCACTGACTCCATAAATTAATTTCCAGCAAATTGTCTTAAAGACAGCCCGCAGCTGTGACTGTGCATCAAGTCAAAGTTTAAAAGGTGACCAAGGTGTGAAAGTGTTTGTGGCTCCTGCTGCACCTCTTGAACATGGCAGAGCTCATGCCCAGTCTCAGCTCGCATGCTGGGATATGTCCCTGCAGCAACATGTCCTTCTGAGAGCATCCTGGCAGGCATCACAAGGATGGTGTTGCTTTTTAGAGCAGCTGCAGCTGGAAGTTGCACTGAAGGAAGTTTACACCAGCTACCTTTGGGTATTGGGTATTTGGCCGCTAGCATTAAGGACAACAAAAAAAGCTTTTATAAATACATCAACAAAAAGAGAGACAGGGAGAATCTCCATCCCTTACTGGATGTGGGGGGGAAAGTTGCAACCAAGGACAAGGAGAAGGCTTAGATACTGTTAACTCAACTGCTTGAGCCAGGTGCTCCTTAGGCTCTCCGCATGTCCAGAGACAAAAGCTGTGCCTACAGTAAAAAGTAGTGTGAACCTATAGAAATGGGTCTACAAAGCAAAACTGTCAGTGCTGAGGCCCACATCTCCACATTATATACGTTTTGTCTCAGACTAGGCCTGGTCGGTTCTGCATGCTGAGCACACACGCGCTCAAGGCTGTAGCACGTTGTGTGCCTCCCTGGAGTAACTCATCCAGTTTGGTTTCACCTGGAAGGAAGCCAAGAGCTGCTCTGCCATGAAAACCAGTGTTGTAAATGGGGACAATCAGGGCAGTCCCTCCTAAAGTGCACTCCTGATCTGAACTGAAGTACAAATGTAGCTCATCCAGAGGCTGTGCCAAAAAAATGACTGACAGCATCTGCTCTGAGCTGCTCTCTGGAAGTCCACTGGCTAAAGAGGAATGTAAGGGAAACTGTGCCTAAATGTCACTGGAGCGAGCTGGCATGAGTTGTCCTTCCTCTCTTCCTTTCCTTCCCTGCCCTGCCATCCCCTACATCACTTACAGCTTTTTGTAAATGAAGAAGCAGTTTTAGTTATTGGTTTGAAAGGCTTCTCCTGTCATCCATAGTCTACATTTTGTGATGCATATATCTGGTATCCAGCTTTTCCGAGTCACAGTGATGTACTGTAATTAGGATGCATGGTAAAGGTTTGGGAATTAGGTTAAATAAAACTCACTTTTAGCTTTTGATTTTTCTGTCAAAGTTATGATGGGAAATCAAAGTTTCCATTTCCCAATTTAGAAAAAAGGACGATCAAGTAAGAACGCAGAAAAAAAAAAAAAGTTTCTGAATTCTTTCTTCTTTTTCCTATGGAAAATCAGAGGAGTTGGTTATTTGGGACACAAGTCCCGATTCATTGTGTACTGTCCTCATTTTCCCCATGCAAAGTGCAGTTGGGAAGAAAAGCTCTAGTGGGCTCACATGCTAATTTTTCTCATTGCCTCTTTAACTTGCACAGATTTTTCAAATATTGACTAGGCTTTGAACTTGACCTACTTAAAACACTGGCTATGGTTTTCACTTAAACAAACACCCCTTCAGATCATGTCAGTATTATAAAGGGGCCTTGCAGCTACTGTGAATGTTGAGAATATCAGTATCTTAATACTCCTTTATACTGCTAGACATATTGTGAGGGAAGTCAGCTGTTGTTCTCTGCTTCACACGGCTTTCGTGGCTTTCAGTTTTCCTCAGGACCCGTTTATACTAATTGGTATGGGATTGAATTTATTCTCAAGTCTGGACCTGCTGATCACCTGTATGTTGAATCCTCCAGATCAACCTTCGCCTTGAGCTGTGCCTGAAGTGAGAAGCTCTTTCTGAAGGCAGGGTTGGAGGCTGAGGAGGCCTCCGTGTCCCCTCCGTCTCCCCTCCTTGCCTGCCAACAGCAAACTCACAACTCGTCTTCCTTCTGCAGCTCATCTCGCAGCTCATCTCTCCTCTCAGCTGCCTGGCATTTGGCCCGCTTTATTTACTCCTCTTTGTTCAGGGAGGCATTTTGTGCTTTTCATCAAATCTCCCTAGGTTTCTGATAATGCTCCATGGGCAAAGAAGCAAAATACAATTCAAAGTTGGCCTGGTGTGAAAACTCATAGGCATCTGCTGACAGAAAGAAAGAAAAATGATGCAATGTTGTGGCTTGCATGGATTTTTGAAATGGAGACTTGCATGAATTTTTTGATATATAAAATCCTTTTCCTTCTACACAGTTTCACAAGGAATAGTCTTGCTGCCAAGAGTATTCTCAGCTCACCTGAGAAGAACAAAATAAATTACCCTCGCAATCTAACAAAGTTTCAGTCAACCAAAAAGAAAAAAACATATTTTTTTCCACTCCAGCAAAATCAAAGTACTCCAGTCTAAAAAGACAAGGAGCATGACAAAGATAATAGTAATAATAATAAAAGCCAAATTTTACCTTTTTTTGTCTAACGAAGATTTCTGCAATGAAACTAAACATTACCTAGGGTGCTGGAGGACAAATGGGGCAGGGAGGGTGAGGAGGGGCAGAGCTTTACCTAACTCACGTGGGAGGGGGTGGCTTGTGGGAGGGGGGTTTGCAAAGGGAGGAAACCCATGGACCCAACGAGGGCTGGAGAAGCAGGACCTGTGCATCAGCTCCACTGCTGAGGAAAGAGGGAGGTGGGTGTCACACAGCTCTGGTGTGGAGGTGGAGGATAAAGGAGGGCTGCAGAGGAGCAGACTGGCTAATTTAGATGGGGACTGGGGCATGCTGGTGAGTGACTGGCAGGTGAAAGGTCCAGCAGCTCTGCAAGTGGGGATGGAGATTTGTGCCCCTATCTTCTGTGGCTCCCAGCTCCACCTCCCACCTGCTCAGACCCGGTCCTTGCTCCCTCCAGGTCTCTCCCTCACCCGAAGGGCTGCTGGATGCAGAGTGTCACAGGTGCCCCGCTTGCCACCAAGGCACATCAGTGGTGACAGGTTCCCGCGCTGCTCTGCCAGCTGGTGCCGCGGGTGCTGGCAGGGATGCTTGTGTGCTGCACGGCCCCCAAGGGTGCCTGGCAGCACCACCACCATGCTGTCACAGCACGACCACCAGCCCCACGCCACGACAGCCACTTTGTGCAAAGAGCCTTCACCCATTAGCTGAATGTTGTTTAATTCTTAAAGTTCTATGTACTTTAACCAGATTCTTTTATTCAGCCTGATGAAAAATATTCTGTTTGATGTTTTCATAGACAGCATCTTAAGGCGTTTCTTCAACCTCTTCTCTAGCACTGCCCTTTCCGAAGTCGTTATTACTCATTAGGCATATTGTGCAGAAAGCAAAGTAGGTCACGGATGAAAAGCCCCATCTTAGCGAGAGGCACCGGTATTGCACAAAGCTATTTTCAACTTTCATGAGATAAAAAATGTTTTCTGTAGGATGAAAGCTGTCACTGCCAACTTACAAATGAATGCCAAGTATGTAAAAACTTTCATTTCAGATTCCCAGGCTTTCATATGTTAAATGCATTGTTTTAGAAATCCATTTCAAAGATAATTTCCCCTGTATAACCCACACTTGCTGGCTCCCCAGTAGAGTAGGTGCTGAGTTACAGGACAGGTACTCAGCTGGTGTAAATCACCGTTGGCTTCACGAGGACTAGACCATTTTCACCCCATGAGGGTCCGTCCTCAAGAGTCCCCAAATGGGGAGCAATAGAGGAGATGGTCCCTGAGTGGGTACCTGGGGGCAGGATAGCAACCTGGAGCTTGGCTACCATAAAAATCCCTCACAGCCCCTGCCTATCTGTTCATGGCACTGAAAGAGTGGATTTGCATCTGCAGTCCAGGATGACCTCTAAAGCCGAGATGAAAACTTCAATAGCAACACCTCAGTGCAAATCATTCTTACATCACCATTACTTTGCATTGTGACCCATTAGTTAAAAAGAAGTTTTAATTTTTGTTTGACTGCTCATCCAACTTGTATTTTCTTGTTACTTGGAGATGTCAGATAAATTTTCTGGAGTGATCCTTAATCTCCTTAAATTGGTGGGCATCCCTCTTCTGCTCTCAATTTAACAAAACACTCAGCAAATGCTTCGTTTTATTCAATTTCCACAAGGGCTTAAACACAGGATTTGAGTAGAAATTATATGGCACTCGTAGTATGTCCCTTCATCAACAGAATATGTCTGAAGTACTTTCAACTGCTAGAGAGGTAATTAATAAAATTATGCTTTCAAGTTATTACTGCATAAAATAAGTTGACATATATGGCAACAGTAATGCTGCTAAATTTGTTTTGTTGGTGTAATCACCTTGCTCTACTGATTAGAGGAAATTCTGTTAATATTTTCATTAAAAATCCGGGTATTACAGTTGAAATTAAATCTTATTTTTCTGTTTAAAACAATAGTTGTTTAAAAATAAAATGTAAAATATGAAAACATAAGAGACTGTCTAAATTTATTATCTTATATTAGAATAATATACATTACATTAAAAGTAACAAGCAGTATAGGTTTGCAGCCACAGTTTTAAAGGAATTCATCCTACAACTAGGAGAAGTTATTCAGTAAACACTTGGAAGTAAGGTTTGCTACAGTGACAAATCATTTTTTTTAATCAGCAATAACTTCTACTGTAAGTACAAATGGAACATTTTCTACTTTACTTTTTTTTTCAAGTAGCTCGGGTCAAGGATTAGATCATTTAAATTGAAACCAAAGTACTCAAAAACCAAAAGAAACCCTAGTTTTCATCCTCAGATCTGTGAGTAAATAATAATGTGAGAAGACGAAAACTACTAGTTCTGAGATAATCAAAAGGCAGGTGATCAATTTAATTAGAAAAACAGAAATGTTACCTCCTCTGTTTAATAAAACTGATTAGTTGCTTAAAGCGCTATGGCACATTCACTTTGTCCCATGCATATAGCACATCTAAGTTAGAATCATAAAATCATAGAATCATCTAGGTTGGGAGGGACCTTTAAGATCATTGAGTCCAACTGTCAACCTAACACCGACAAAACCACCACTAAACCGCGACCCTCAGCACCACATCTACCTGTCTTTTAAATACCTCCAGGGATGGCGATTCAACCACTTCCCTGGGCAGCCTGTTCCCATGCTCGACAACCCTTTCTGTGAAGCTGTTTTTCCTAATATCCATCCTCAACCTCCTCTGGTGCAACTTGAGGCCGTTTCCTCTTGTCCTATCACCTGTTACTTGGGAGACTGACCCCCCACCTCTCTGCAACCTCCTTTCAGGTAGTTGTAGAGAGCAATAAGGTCTCCCCTCAGCCTCCTTTTCTCCAGGCTAAACAACCCCAGCTCCCTCAGCCGCTCCTCATAAGACTTGTGCTCCAGACCCCTCACCAGCTTTGTTACTTTTCTCTGGACACACTCCAGCACCCCAGTGTCTTTCTTGTGAGTACAGGGGGATGATCACTTCCCTAGTCCTACTCACCACACTGTTCCTGATACAGGCCAGGAAGCTGTTGGCCTTCTTGGCCACCTGGGCACACTGCTGGCTCCTATTCAGCTGGCTATCAACAAGCACGCCCAGGTCCTTTTCCACCAGACAGCTCTCCAGCCACTCTTCCCCAGGCCTGTAGCGCTGCATGGGGTTGTTGTGACCCAAGTGCAGGACCNCCATGAGCCACCAGTTTCTCCAGGAGAATGCTGTGGGAAATGGTGTCGAAGGCTTTACTAAAGTTCAGGTGGACAACAAGTGCAGCCTTTCCCTCATCTACTAAGTGGGCCACCTTGTTAGCATTACTGAGATAATTCAAACTATAACAAAGTGTTGATTTCACATAATTTAATTAATTCCATTTTCATTCAAATTGTAAGGAAGGAGAAAGCATCATCTAATAAATAAGAGATGCTCTGTCTGGCATTTCAAAATTAAGTAACTTACAAATTAAGAATCTAAATAAATGTTTGTAAACCATAACTTCACAGATAAATTCATGCGGATTTTGTTTACCTTCCAGTATTGCAAAACTAAATATAAATTCGCACCAATTATTGAGTATGGGCTTTGTGTAAAATTAGGAGAAATTTTTACACTGAAAGGGTTATTAAGCATTGGAACAGGCTGCCCAGGGAAGTGGTTGAGGCACCATCCCTGGAGGATTTTAGGAGTTGGGTAGACATAGTACTCAGAGGTATGGTTTAGTGATGGTTTTTGTCAGACTTAGGTTGATGGTTGGACTGGATGATCTGAAAAGTCCCTTCCAACCTAGGCAACTCTATGATTCTAAGTACAAATTTAAAATGAGTAGCAAACAAGAATTAACTATTCTTTGTTAATGATTGAAATAAGAATTAAAAACAATTGCTTTGACTTAAATCAGTATCTACAACTTGTAGATATCCATTAGTTTATTACACACCTCTTCGAAGACACACAAAAACAATTACCCGCTATGCAATCCAGCGGTGAGGACCATGGGAACCAGGAGGCTCAGCATCCATTCCTCCTTCTGCTGTAGAACCGCTGTCTGTGCCAGGTGAATTATTGCACCCTTCGAAGGATCACAAGCTGTCCTGGCCAGGACAAGGCGTTCAGGTCCATGATCTTAGTAAGCACCCAGAACCACCTTGGTAGTGAGTGGAGATGTGCTACACTGCTTTAATGTACGTGGTTATCTATCTGCTGCTTCTGCACACATTTGGTTGATTATCTTACTTGTCATTTCAGAAGAGTCTGAGCTAAACCAGGCAGGATAGTATATGAGATGTGTCTGTCTTGCATTTTTTTATGATGACACGCCTGCATTCAGGTTTTCCAAGCAGCCCAGAAAACTTATAAGGCCAGCCAAAAGAGGAGTTGAACAGGTGCAAGGAAATCATTGTGTGGAAGTGAAATAAGAAATCTTAACTCCAAATTTCTGTGCCTGCTTACATGTATTTTTTTAATGCCTCTACCCACCAAAGGACTATTTTGTTTGTCAGTTGTTTCCAAGAACTAACAAATCATGAAGGATTTACAAGCTGCAGCAGATTTCTTAACCACCAGCTCTGGATTTCCTGAAAGGGGCTTTTCAAGGGGGAAAGGCAAAATTGTGATGCAAAAAAAACCCAAGAGAGGTGGAAAAATCCAGTGCCAAACTAAAACAGTACAAACCAAGAAACACTGGCTAAGTTAACGATGGGAAAGAAAATAATGCCACCCAAGTGCTTGATTCCTTGATTAGAAGAGAAAACCTGTAAAAACCCCAGATTTGCTTGAATTAGTCTTACAACAGGAAAAAAAACCTGAGCAGGTCTAAGAGAGGTAAACCAAGCAGAAAAAAAACCCAAACAGATTCAGAAAGCCAGAAGGTGAAGGTTGGCACTGGTGTGTCTCCGTTGGGGTGACCGGGAGGAGGCAGGTGTGAGAGCCGAGGTGACAGTGGGCTGCAGAGGGACTATACCACAAGAGGTGCCTGCGGAGCACCAGGGAGCTAAGAATGCCATCATCTCCCCATGCCTGAGGGAACGGGACTCGTTTTCCCTCCCCACCACACGTCTCTCACTGTCTATAAAGGGAAAGCTGCAAAGTAGCTGCAGGTACAAGGCTGCAGGTAGAAATTCCCCACGTTGAATCAATCACGTCTTCTTGGAAAACGAAAAGTCAAAAGTACACTGGGCTTTTAGGAGGACATAAAAAGATGACAAACATTTTAAGGGTTAAGTGCCTTGGTCAGTAAGAGAAATAAGGCCATACAGCTTTCTGAAAATGATTTGCAGTGTACTTGGGCACACAGAAATTGTAATATATGTTGTGCTTCGAGTGTGAAAACCCCACCATCTAGGTAATGCGATTTGTGAGGTCCACACACCATGAGAGGATGAAGGTATTTCAGTCTCTCAGATGTCCTCAGATCTGTGTTTGGGTTTGCAGTGCTTGAACTGCAATGCCTATTTAGAGGAAATTATATGCACGGTGCGTGTCGAATGGACGAATGTGCTAAACCTCTTCCTTTTCAGCGGGTTGGGGTTTCTTTACCGTCAGGTTTGCATTAATGACCCACTGACCTACTTTTCTGATCCACCTGGCAGAACTCTGCCTCCCTGAAACCTGAGACTTAGTCTGCTTCACAGATTTGTTTTGTTTAGGTTTTGTGACAGAAACCATTAGGAGAGTGACACTGCAGATAAAAATGAAACGTGCTATGCTCTTTGATATTGCAAGTGTATTTTTATTTAATTGTCTAAGTGTTATCCATCATGATAGAACTGTCTGCTGCTTTTTTTTTTTTAATGGCTCTGTGTTTTATAAGGTTTTCTTCTCCCTCCCTCGTGTTACAAAGAAAAATGAGCTGTGTACATTTATCCAGTGATTTCTAACCAGAAATCTAACCAGATTTCTTCACCTGCTGCAGACCAAGAGTAAAGGGAAAAGGCAGACATAATGGATCAGTGAGGAAAAGGCATCTTCTGCCTGTCTTAAATCATCTACTTTACAGAGAAGCTTAAATTGCTAGAAATAAAAAAAGCTCCTTGGCAGCTCAACAACTGCATATAAAACAAATCATATTTTTCAGTGAATCGTAAATGTCACCGTCTCAGATAACATTTATGCTTTCATAGAAATAGGAACTTAATTTTCCCCAGTTATATTATTAACTCACTTTGGTGAATCAGATCACCTACATTAAAACAGAAGCAGCCAGTGACTCAGAACAATGATACGTTTAAAAGATCAAGCGCGGCGTTTGCAAGTTCCAAGCTGCATGCAGATGGAACTGCTTCTTTGAACCACCAGATAAAGATTGATCTGTTAAAATCCTGCTAAAAATGGGCACCAAATGCCTGTTGTCAGAAGTGACTGACAGCCCATGTCCCGAGCCGAAATGAGGTTGGTTTTGCCTATTCATTCAGTGGGTGCGCGGTGACAGCACAGGAGAGAAGGAGGACTGTGATGAGCTGTGATGTGACGGGCTGATTGCCATCGCTTTACTGCCCTTTTAGAAATTCTCCAAGTTTGAAAAAAATAAATAAAAACCACTGTTATTGCAATCTATTACTTAACATTTCAACCGTTCTGGTTTGCTTCCTCTGGCTTGGTATGGCCCCTCATCACCTTAGTATGCAAACCCGTCATGAGTGTTTCTAAAGTCATCCTTGTACTAATTAAAAGGCTGTATTTTTATCCCAGTTTTTCAAATGAAGAATTAAGATGGGAATAAAAGGAATGACTAGACCGAGGCTGCACAGAAAAATGCAGATTCCGTCCAGCACCATGACCATGACCCTCCTGTCCCCTCATCTCCACGCATGTGCACTTTATTTGTTTAAGAGCTGGGAAATGTTGCCTAGGATGTGTCCACGGCATTTTGCAGGCAGAAGGAGTCTTGCTTTGCCCGTGCCCTGGAGCAGACAGATGTCTGGTGGCGTGAATCAGAACCGGAGTGGCTACAGCCAGCCTGGCACCACGTATGAACCATTCAGCTCTGCTGGGTCTTGGGGTATATTGAATTAAGCACTAGATTCATGCAGCTCCAAGGATGCTCAGGGCACTATCAGGACTTGCTTTCTTCTATAGACATATCCTTCGCAGGTATACAGCTCGTGGGGCAAAGACTGGCCTTACAAAACACGGGGAGCTCATTTCCCATATTATGAGCTCAAGCAATTAACGTTCAAAACACTGAAAAAAAGTATTTATCTACCTCAGTGCTGGCAAGTAAGGGGCTGATAGTTACATGTAAGATAGGTATTACTTGATTATAATTTAATTTCTGCTTGACTCATCTCCACTTTAGAGTAAAGAGTTGCTGCTGGTGACACTGCCAATCGCTTATGCAGTTATATATTTAATTTAAAGCGAAGGAGCCCAGAGACTGACACAAATGCTTTGAAAATATGAGCTGCAAGTCTTAACTCACACAAAAATATATGTGTGAATGATGATAGCAAATGCTGCATGCCAGCAGAAGACTGCTTGATGGTAGTATTTCAGAATTAGACCTAAATTAAAGGTTCTCTGTTAGTTTAGGGGTTGTGGCATCTAATCTGCATTTTCATGAATTAGTGGTTTTCACCATGTGACAGAAACATTTTGATATATTAATGAAAGCAATGAAAAACATATGTCACTGTCAGATCCAAGCTGAAAAAAAGTGATTCTATTTTATATTCCAATCATTCCAGCTACGTGTATATTCCATTTCATCCTAGCATCCCTTACTGATGAAAGCAAAATGAATCACAGGGTAGACTGTACAGCTATTTGATTCAGTCCCTGCAGATTGCATCGATTTTTGTAACACAATAAACATTCTTTTCACCAGTATGTTTTGCTCAAAAGATGTTTATATTGCATTTATTAAACTTCAGAGCTGTTGAGTTTGGAGCTATTTTTTAAAGGCAAGTCTGTAGGGGTTTATTTTTATGCTTCTAATTCTAAAGACTGTCTTGACATGTGGCTGATTTAAGTCTTTTTTTAGCGTGCTAATTTTGAGTAAAACAATTTTTCAGGTACCCCTGGATTCAACCACAGCACTTCCAGAAACCCCAAAGGCCCCAGAAGGTCCCAAAGGACCTCAGAAACATGGAGACACAAATGGTGGCCCGATTTATTTATTTAATTGTGCAGTGTTAGACTCTGTGACCCAAGAAGCAGCCATTGAGGAAAGATGTGGAACAGTTGAATGCTTGTGAGCTGACTCAGTTTGAGTGTTTATCTCTATTCAATTGTCCTATGGCTTAAAAAAATTGCAGCCTAATACAAATTTCAGGCGTCTGAGATTCTTTTCAGCACTTTCTATTAATTTCATCCATCTCGGTCTTCATTACTTGACTTCATGATCTTTGGGTCAGTAATGGCTTGTTTTTCAGGCTAAGTCTGTGTTGAGCTAAATCCTCAAATACACGCTGGCATACACACGTTCATAGATGTTCCTTCATGAAAAATAGAAAAGTACTTGAAAAGTAGCAAATTCAAAGGTTGCACTTGGCTTAATGTTCTTTGAACTGCAGAAACTGGTATTTGCAGATACAGGAATGTTTAATTCCCAAATGGGAGCTCCATCCTGCACTCCCCTGAGAGGCTCAGTCCCCTCTTTTCACAGTGCTCGAGTGGAAAATGGGAGCACGCGGCACATCGCAGCCTGGCTTGGCATTTTGCAGGAGCAAGCCCCTGGGCCTCCTTCTTTCCTCCATGCCTTTTCTTTTGCATCTTCAGCCAAAGAGCTATCTATAATTTTTGTCACTTTCATTTCCAGTATGTCACCATGGATTATGAAAAGTAAGCCACTGTCCGCTCATTTAATGGAGTGCATCACTGCGGATAATCGCTCCGGAATGTAAATCAGTTTACTGTTACCTGGTTACTGCTGGTACGCACACAAAATGGAGAGGAGATGGCTCTAGCGGGCTGTAGGTTTAATGTATGGTGGTGGATATATATCAAACTCCCCTTATTTTAATAGCTGTGCTCAGAACAACGCAGCGGTGTGATGCATTCATCTGCATGCACGGGAATGTGTCCGCCTGCATTTACAACATCATGCTGATGAGAAGCATTCCCACAAGCAGGCTTTAAATGGAAGTTGCCTATCACATCCATTTTACCTCCAGAGAAGCGGCTTATGGTCTTTCTGAGAGTCGGCGGAGGAGACTGGCTGCAGGGGAGGAGAGGGCATCACACCAGCTGCAAGGAAGGTCAGCCTGGGTCACACACCTCCTTTCCTAGCATGGGGTCCAGCTCCAGTGGTCTGAAGGAGCTCATGGCAAACAGCCTCGGGAGGCACGGCAGAGTCTCTCTCATTCCTGCACATCACCTCCAAATTGGAGGAAGATACCGGGGAAAGGAGCAAGACCCAAACCAAGCCCCAGTAGCAGCCTAGGGGGCAGGAAGTGTGGGGCTGAGGAGAGCATGAGAAGGTGGCCTGGATCAGAGGCGCTGCAAGCTCTGGGCTCAGCAAACCCATGCTGCCTCACGGAGCAACTGCTGTACAGTGGTGCTAAACCAAGCTGTTCAGGGAACCTGCTGTCAAAGTGCCACGTGGGGCAATTAAATCCTTCTGTGCTTGGGACAGGTCACTCTTCTTTCAAAGGAGCAACGTGAGATCAGCGTCACATTTAGTGCTACTTACTCACCTGACAGTGCCGCAGCTGCTGTAGCTTTAATTGTCACTGAAGGATCCAACATCCTTTAAATCAGTTTTTCTCTTACAGGCAGACTTTCTCCCATATAGTCTGAGAAAAGCTCTGCCCTTGAACTGGAGGCATTTTTCTGGCAGTGCTCAATGGAAAAGTAATGGATGGATTACAGTAACGGTGCAGGTTTGCCTTGCTTTTGTCCCCGCAAAGTGCTCAAGTGAGACATAGAGATACAGGTGTCCAGTTTCCACAGTAATGGCTTATGAAAAAGCAGACACATGCACATGCATATATGAATACACACACATGTGGCCACAGGGGTACTGGCAGGCACAAAAAGATACTGAACCTCTTAATGGACGTGTCAAAAATAAAGTTCTTTGTATTCAGAAAAGCTGGTGGTGTTTTAATGGCGGTACCCAACACACTTACATCACTACCCATGTAGAAAGGTGCTCGCTAGCAGAGGCAAGGGCATTTCCAAACAACAAATGCACGGCATGTTGTTTGTGGTATGTTTTAGCACAGAACGGTGCAAGCCTTGCAGGAGTGACCAACACTGCCTGATGTGACCAACTTGTGGCTGGGTGCACAGTGACAACCATGTGGCATGGAGCAAAACCCTTTCTTATTCTTGCAAGGTGCCACTTCTTCAGAATGTTGTTTATTCACCATGCCCAAGCTGTAAGATGGTCGTTTCATATAGAATCATAGAATGTGTCGGGTTGGGAGGGACCTTTAAAAGTCATCTAGTCCAACACCCCTGCAGTAAGCAGGGATGTCTTTAACTAGATCAGGTTGCTCAGAGCCTCATCAAGCCTGGCCTTGAATGTCTCCAGGGATGGGGCCTCCACCACCTCTCTGGGCAACCTGTTCCAGTGTCTCACCACCCTCATTGTAAAGAATTTCTTCCTAATGTCTAATCTAAACCTACCCTGCTCCAGTTTAAAACCATTGCCCCTCGTCTTATCACTACATGCCCTTGCAGACAGCCCCTCTCCAGCTTTTCTGTAGGCCCCTGGAGGGCCGCTATGAGGTCTCCCCGGAGATCCAGGTTGTATAACCCCAACTCTCTCAGCCTGACTTCATAGCATAGGTGCTCCAGCCCTCTGATCATCTTCACGGCCCTCCTCTGGACCCACTCCAACAGGTCGATGTCCCTCTTGTGCTGACAGGTCCATGTCCTTCTTGTGCTGAATATCTTACTGCATTAGATATGGTCCTCAGAGCATGCGTGGGGGAGAAATCCCGGTTGATAAGGAAGTCCCAGGGAGAAGGGTGAGGGGTGGAGACAGAAAAAGACTGTAAAGGTAACTAGTTTTCCTTTATTATTTTGAAGAGAATTCAAAGGCTATTTCACAAAGAAATCTTATTTTATCCCAATCTCTGCATAGCAGTATCCAGGACTGCTGATTTAATGGGCATCTGTCAGGTTGAGGGGAGGTCTAACCGGTACCTAAGCAGACCTCTGATTATTTGACAAAATGTTAAAAATATGAAGTCCTATGTTCATAATATATAATTTCTTTTTATTGTGAGCCTTTATCTCATGCCGTTGAGAAATGACTGATTAGTGGAATTTTTTCTTCAAGTGGGAAAATATTTTTCTTCCCCCCCCCTTCCACAAGTTTTCAAATTTCCCCTTTCTCTGCCAACAAAATTGCACTGCGATAGTTCTGATTTTACTGCCAACATGAAAGAATTTAGAGACATTTTTCTGAATCATACTTGACAACTCATTCAAGTAGCCTCTTGAGCCCACAGAGGTATCTTTTACATTATCTGTTGGCACAGGCACTTTTCCTACAATCATACCTAAAGTCTGTGCGTATTCCTTCCAGGTTCCTTTCCTTGAAATGCATAAAGTTAAAAGAAGAAACATTCTTGACAGCTTATTGTGTAAATCCTTCTGACACAGTTTCCACATTTCTGTAGGAGATGAGAACTGATCAGTACAAAGTAGGTCAAGAACTCCTAAGAGACACAGTGACTGCCTTTGATTTTTCTACCTTGAAGTTCAAAGAGCATGAGTAAGTTCATTGAAAGAGGAAGAAATGAGTTATTTAAAGAAATAAGGATTCCACTTTGCATGTAGTGCCCAGAGAACTTAAGAAAGAGTGGGTCAAGAACCAGGTGGTGAGTGCATGCACGTGCACGTGTCTATGTGTACTTTCCAAATATTGTTTTGAGACAGCACTATCATTAATTGATGATAAACTCTTCCTAACATTGAAAGCTGTTCTTTTAATAACAAGTTCAATGACAAGTTTCATACTATATGCTGCACCTACGCACAACGCCTCTCATCAACCTGAGCAGAGCAACTATTTCTTCAAACAATTTACTTAGGCTAAGGACCACGTGGACTAAAATTTAGAAAAGATAGCAGCTACCCTCTCCTTCAGCTGGTATGAACCGAAGGTAAGCAGACTTTCAGGATGGGAACTGTATATTTGCATAGGAGCTATACTCGATGAGCCATTTGGCTTTAGGGCCAGGCATTGGTACCTAATCCTCTGTTATTTGCAGCACAGACATTGCCTACATGATTATGGTGTAGAGCAATAAAAATGTTAAAGAGGGATGATACACACCAGTGAGGAGTTACAGGACTGAGACAGCTGTGAAAGGACTACATCCATCAAGAAGAATGACATTTTTCACTGTCCTTCTGTTCAAGGAGCAGATTAAATGTGGGGACCTTTCAGGGGCTTCAGTCTCAGCTGCCACTTAAGTGTTGCCTGATGCACGTGTGCCAAGCCAGGTAATAGGAAAAGAGCTGCACTACCTCAAGACTCTCCTGGCCATGTTGTGGTTGCCTCTGGCCCTGGTTAACTGGAATTTTGAGGAGACAAATCAGAGGAAGGTTAATATGACAGAGGGAGGCAAATGCCAAGAAATGATGGAGATCTTCTTCCAGAAACACTAGTGTGGCCAATTTAAAAGCTGTTATATAGATAAATTTCCCTTATGAGCAGTGGAAGATGTTCTGATTAAAGCCGTGTAGGTGGCTAAATTCTGTTGTGTATGGCTGTATCACTATTAGAGATATTCCCTTTGTTTCATACCAGAGAGAGACTGCAAGTAAATCTGTCTGCTGAATTAGAAGTAGCATGAGTAAAAACTGAGAAGAAATAGTTTCAATTTACCTTGGCTTTACTTTATATATTTTTGGTAAACAGTATGCATTACTGCCATATGAAAGGTAGGTTTTTCCTGCTCCACACCACTGGGAAGATGTGCTATAACATTACAACAGGCTTCTCATCATGCATGTTTTGAGGACTCTGAAAATAGCCCTAAGACAGGAGGAGGACATGCCTCTGGGTCTGTTCATGAAAGAACTCCAGCTGTGCTTCGAGGGAAATGAGAGCAGTCCACCACTTGCTTCTCTCTCTTCTCCCACTCTGATGCTATGAGACTAGGTGGCCCAAGCAAGCCTCCCACTCCAGAGGATTAACCTTGCATTTGGCCAGAAATGGGTGGCCTTCAGAGCAGTTAGGTGATGGAGAAGCAGGAACGGGAATATTAGGGGATGGTCTGTCCCTCCTGTATCTCCAGGTGGTGGTGCCTGTCCCTCAGTGAGTCCCGGCTCTGCCTCAAGGACTCCCTCTTGTCCTCCCGCTTTGTGCTGTGAGTGTCAATCTCCCAGGAGGAAGGTGTGTTTGCTGCATGGTAGCAAGGGAGGAAAGGAGCTCCAGCACACAGAGTATGCTTTATGGTTTTCTCAAGGCAGAGGAATGATAGGGAAAGCTTTCTATGGGATAAAGGATTGCTTTGCCTCTGTAAAACATCACCTATGGGCCATAATGGGACCTGTTGGAGTGCCCAGCTCTCCCTGAGCTCAGCACAGGGCAGCCAGTGACCTGAGAGCACAACCCATCCCATGGCACCAGCAGCCCTTAGCATTAACAGGCAGCGCCTGTAAAACTTAAACAGGCAAAGCAGTTTACAAACACAAAAGCACCTAACTTCACAAGGATATTTTAAGAGGGACCTCAGCCACGTAATTTTTGAATACTGGTAGGAATTAAGAGTGATGTTGCGGTAGCTGCAATTGCAGATATAGAAGTAAGTCATGATTTATAGCGAGGTGATATTTATTCCCAGCCCAGATGATGTAGCTGGAAGAAAGGCCCAGATGAGCCCCGGGGAGCAGAAGCCCTTCTTCTGTTTGCCAGGTTCTTTTTCAGACCTTGCTCACAGCCCAACAACTAGTCTACTCTTTCCGAACTGGATCAGCTGGTGTAAGGAAAGACGCTACTTCTGCTAATAACCCTTGTCTGGCTAAAGTGGAGAAACCAGACTTTGCAGCTCTGGGCTAGGCTGTTTGTGAATAGCTCTGATCTTTTTTTCTGCTGTGCAGTGACCTCAGCCAACATGAAGTACATAGCTCTCGCTTGCTAACCTGTGAGTCTAATTGGTATTCTGTAAAAGTCCTCACAATGCCTGTCAGTTAAAGCAAATGTCAGAAAACACAAAGTCCGGTTTTCTTTGTGAAAATTCCTCCCAAGGGAATTGCATGAACCCCAACTGCACAAACGCTACCTCTCAGCACAGGCTGCACAGCCAAGCACTTAATTTCAGCTTTCGAAAGCAGAGCTGTGCAATAGAAGCTTCAAGATGTTTACTTTCCTAAGTCTCTTTCTGGCCAAAAAGAATGACTTAATTCACGGGGTGGTCCAAGCTTTGTTTTGTGTTCCTGGAGCCCAGATGCCTGTTTGGAGACTCCCCTCGTGAGCCGTGTGGACACAGCACCTCCCCGGGATGGGGGTTTGTCTTCACGCAGCGCTGCAGGAGGCATTAGGAACTGCTGGACCTCACCCAGGGCCCTAACAGCTGCTCCCCATCGCCTGCCGTCCCACCACGTAGCTACGGCAGAAGCAGGGGGAAGCCAGTTGGAATCAGCCCATGGGCTGGATTTGGCCTCCAGTTGGAACTGTCTGACTTCATAGCTTGTAGCTAATTAAGCTAATGATTGATTATTAGGGGGCTTTTTTTTTCTCTCTCTAATGCTATTTACATCATCTGTGAAAAGCATTGCAGTCTTACTCTGATGGCTGCTGGGAATCTCACCTAACTTTGGATTCCTGTGACCCAGGTGTTGAAGCCCGAAGTGGTCACCTGAGACTTATTGTACAGATGATGCAGGGAAATGGGCATTTCCAGAGGGTGAGTAGTCTGATCTGCCTTTGCCATCTGTTCTATTTTTCCTACCAGTGACAAAGGGATTAAAAGGCTGGCTGGCCCAGGCTTGGGCATTTTTCCCTTCAGATAACTGACTTAAGGCAAATGAATCTCTCCCTCCGTAAGGCAGATTACCAAATTAACTGGAAGTTCTTACTAGCCCCTTTCTCCAAGAAAGCTGATAAATAAGTAGGATCTTCACTCAAAAATTCCTTATGCCCTATATGTGCAAAAATAAAGATTACAGTCTCTGGAGTACGGTGGTTTTCTGGCCCTTTTCTGGGGCAGCCTAATTTCCCGTGCTCGAGAGCTTTCCTTTTATAAGAAACGGTAGCAAGCCTCCACCAGATTTTCTTTTTCCGTCCCTATTAAATAAGAAAAGCAGCACCTTCAGCAAGCATGGATATCCCGGTGGCCCCACCTCCCCCATCGATGTCCATCGCTTGCTGAGCAGCTCTGCAGTGCACCCCAGCACCTCGTGGGGCCAGGGGCTGCCAAGGCTCCCAGCTCACCCACGCCTGTCGCAGAGCCTCCAAAAACCCAGCCCCACCTCGAAGCTGAACCCTTCGCCTCGGAGCTTCTCTCCAGCGATTTCAATGTAAAAAAAAAAAGAAAGGGAGGAGAGAAACCCTGCTCGCGTTGGTACTTCTATTTCTTCCTCCTTGACAACAGAGCTTTCAGATGGTGGACAGGTATTGAATTTCTGCACGCCTGAGCCATGCACAGTGCAAAGCGAGGTTAATAGATTTTTACGGCCAGAGGGAGTATCCTCACCACCTCATCCAACCTCCAGCATCACACAGGCCAGAGGCAGGAGCTGTAATTACACTACGTTTCCAGCCGAAATGAAAGAACAGAGACTGTACCTAATTGTCCTGCCAATCAGATCATCCCATGAGTCCACAAATTCTTTGACCCTCAATAATTTTGCTGAGGAGAGTTTATAATCACAAGGTGTCCCAACATGCGGCTTGTGTCTTGTGCAAAAGAAGACTGATGTCTCTGGCTTCAGGAGAGGGAGAGAAGTAACCCACGCGTAGCTTCCTGCGAGTTGATTTTTTCCTTTCTTTTTTTTTTCCACACAAGGCAAAAAAACCAAAAGGTAGAAGCGGCTTTCTCCTTCCTTGACAGCTCTTTACAGCTGTTTACAGCTGTGCCATGCTCTCTCCAGCTGAGCAAGGCCAAAGGGTACCTTTTCAGCTCCTGCCTAGCTGCAAAGTAATTAATAGTGGCCATTGGCCCTCTGATCTCTCATCTGGTGATGTGTGTCCAAATGCATTTCCACATAGTTCCAGGCCATAAATACCTTCTAAGACTAACTCACAGACCTACTTTTAAAAATACCCAGAGGGTGAGGAGACAGTTCCCAGACAGACCTTTTCCCTGATTTTTTTCCTTCAGATACGCTAATGAAATGGCATTCTGGTGTAAGGAAACTTGGACCAGAGTGTATTTAGACACTATTGAAATTTTTCCTTGGAGCTGGTCTCACATAAGCTTCTGCATTAATGAGGGATCATCTCTATTTGCACCAGTTCGCCAGCAGCACGATCAGCAAGCAATTACATTCTAACAAGCACAAGGCTTGCAAGAGGACTCCCTGAACACAGGCACAGGTTTCTTGAGCTTAAAACCAACCAAACAGAGGTTGTAACTCTCCTTTTCCCACCCAGCCACCCCCTCTGCCCCTAATATGTATGGATTTTTCCCAGTTAAACCTGTGGTGCGTCCTTACCAATTGCTATTTCATCAAGTCCTATGGAATGTGTAAATTCTTCCTCGGCCAGAGTGTAATCCTATTTGGCAGAGCATTACAAGGGCTGCACCAAGGGTGACTGAGAGGTCGAAGCATAGAGGCAGGGGAGGAAGCTTGCCAGTGTGTATTCGGCTGCAGTGGCCAACTTGGCAAGCTTCTTATCGCCTCTTCCCATTTCCATCCTCTTACATACCCAGCTCGGTGCTCAGTCACCATTTAGAGCAGGTGTAATTCTCCTCCCTGGATTGCTCTGATAATAGTCTCCCAACTGCCTTTGGCGGTGCCAGACCCCTGAAGAAGACAGGAGGGGAATCTGCCTTCCTCACTTGAATGATCTGGAAAGAGATGAGCTTTCCAGAGAGCGATACTGCTCCAAGTGCCCCTGGGTAAGTCAGTGGCTCAGAGCTGCCAAGTGCGGCCCATTACTGAAACCTATAAACATCTCCCCTTTACATTTTTTAATTTTTGTGTCACCTTCTAATGTTTTTTTAATACTGACATACCTAGTAAATCTTAAGAGGCTTGACAAGATGATTTTAAAAGTTTGTAAGATGTAGAAACGCATTAATGAAAACTTTATTTCTTTTTTGACTTGCCTTTTTACCAGTAGCTGAATTTCCAGGTGAGTTTCCTCTAAAATGTCGTAATAGTCCCTTTAACTCACAAGGTCATTTCTTCCTTTCCTTTGCCCAAGAGGAACAGTTGTTTAATTTGGTTTCAAAGACTTCCAGTGGGGTCTGTAAAGTGTCTCTTCAGACAATCCCATCCAGTGTTTCATTTTGCTCTCTGTTAGAAAGCTTTTTCATAATGCCTAACTTAAGTCATCTTTGTTGCAACTTGAACCCATTATTTCTTTCACTTTCCACCAGGGAGAAGAAATTTTCCTCTTCTCTCAGCAGCAGTCCTTTGCATATTTGAGGAATATTATCATTCTCCCTTCCCCCACCCTTAATCTTCTTTCCTTTAAGTAAAGCAACCCCAATGCAGTCATTCTTCCTGGTAGGTCGTGATTTCCAGCCCTCTGATCCTTCCTGCGGCTCCCTTCTGGAGTCACTCCAGCTGGTCCCTGTCTCTCTGGGAATGCAGCGCCCAACGCTACACAAAGTACTCCAGCTGACACTTTATTTCTGCTGAGTAGAGCAGACAGATATTTGTTCAAGATGGCGTATGAGTTTTCTGTGCCACTTTTAGTAATTTCCAAAGGCAAAAGAGAATCTACTCTTCTACAAAGAGCAATAAACTATCCCTTTGATCCTGATCCAAATAGGTTTTCTCACTAAGAAAACTGGGAGAGAGAGAGAAATTAATAGAATTCAAAACTTATTTTGAATGTGGCTAAGAAAAGAACACATTCTTAATCCTGTGCATGGTGCAGTAGCTACTCCTGCATAAACAGATATTTGCTGAAACGTACTGGCAGAACAAGTTTAGGAAGTGAAAATAAGACGGTTTAGCTGCTAGTGGGGAAAGAGGTCCTCCACATTCCCAGTGATCTTGGGTAGAGAGCAATCTTTAGCCTCAGTTTGCACAGCTCCCAAAATCACCACTGTTTTGGGGAACCCTGGGATATAGCACACAGGACCAAACTAAGCAGCACATCTAAGGTAGTAGTTAATTTTTGGGGGGAAACACTAGCTTAGGATCTAGCTTTTCTTCCCCTTATACTTGTGTGCTTCTAATGATCGTCACCAACAATAAGGATCAACACACCCAAAGCTCAAACAATGGTATTTAAATATGGATGAGGTTTTACCAGGGACCCTTGGATAGCAGCACAGCAAGGCGTTTCAGCTGGGGTGTACTGAGGATGAAGTCCACCCCAACTTGCCCAGTGATCCGGGGTCCTGATGTAAAGTTTGCATGGCACCGGCCTCCTTTCCCTTGGAGGCAACGGTATCGCTGCTGCTCTTCCAGTAGCTCAGCCCCACTCCTACAGGCCGAGCTGCTGAACCTCCGGGTGGGTGAGCGTCCCAAGACCACGTCAGCCCCACCATCCCTTCCCCTGCAGTGTGGAGCGCTGGTGCCCGCAATCAGATGCAGCTTTTCTGCTGGCAGACTCCTGAGGTAGTCAGCCCAGAGCCCCGTGTGTCCCTCTGCAACGCATGAATGTCACCTTTTAGCAGAGATTATTGGGAGGCTTTGTCTGACTGACAAGCACTTGTGTTTCGCCTCGAATCTTCGAAGGCAGGCAGGCAAGGGGGCAAAGAGCACTAATAGAATTCTTCAATGTCATTTTAATAGGATCACTGTTTTGTGATAGCTATTTTTCCCCCTCTTTATCTTCCTCTGTCCTCTGATAGGCTCTGTGTTAATGCCCTCTGGTGATACTGAATTCTTTCCAAGTTTCTCAAAAAAAAAAAAAAAAAAAACAACCAACCCAGCATTAATTATTGTTCCAGGAGGATATCTTCCCTTAAAGATGCAAGTTTTCTCTGAAGCCATCTGTCTGGATTTTCTTCCCTTGGGACAGAGAGAACAGTTAGCAACTCAGGATTTCCAAAAGGAAACTTGCAGCGCGTGTAGATAATACGAATGACCTAGTTGCCCCGGGAAGGGAAGTGCTGTCTCGTGTGCGGTGTGTTCCATATGCTATCCATCCACTTTCCTACAGCTAATGAGGCTCAGACTTCTTCATGCTGGTCAAGATAAATATAAAGCTCCCTAGCCCTGAAATCACCATAGTGAGGTTGCCATGGTAAAAAGAAAAAAAAAAAAAAGTTCAGTCCATCACAGATTAGGCTAAAACCTGATACAAAGACACTAGCATTGCATTGACACACAGGAACATGCCTGTGATGTTCTCCAAGTTACCATGATCTAGGTACTGTTTAGATTTTTTTTAAAACATCCTCTTCTGTTTATTTTTCTAACAAGATACATTGGGATTCTGTCTTACAGGAAAATGTTCTGAGAACAGGGCTGGGAAATTGGAGCTTCCTAAACATCTAACTCAAGCACTGATGCTGAGCCGTGACAGAAGCAGAAATCCTGGTCCACACCACTTGTTTTAATGCTTTGTGACTTGGCCTGCAAAAGAGAAGGATATCTCATCCAAAATCCAGATCCCAACTCCACATTTCAGTTCCACTGTTGATAACCGGGCGGCTTAATTACCTCCCAGAGTGATTATGTGGCTGGGTTATTTAAGGTTTGAAAAGCTCTATGGAGGTTCTAATAACAGAATGTCAGCCACAGAACAGGAATAGAGATGTACGGGGTGCTCTGCCCGTGGGGACAGGCAGCAGGCTCCTATGGGCAGCACATGTACCTGAACCCAGAAACTTCCTGGCCCACCGTGCACAGCCATGCTGTACACGTGCCCTTGGAGAGCCCTTCTGCTCCCTGTGAAAAGCGTAAATTGTGGATTGTGGCTACTGCAGTTTAGTTTTCTCTCAGCTGCAGAATCCCACCTGGGCGGGACTCTGAGGGAGAGGGCAGACTGCCCAGTGGCCAGTCCATCTCAAGGAACTTCACTTACTGCTTGGTAAAATATTTTTTTGTTCTGTTCTGAGTGACTATCCATGTTCCAAGCAGTAAGCAGTCCACCAAGACACAGGATCCTGATATCTCACAGAACCACACTACAGCTTTGTGAAGCACAGCATTAGCTCCTGAGATTTGAGAGACCACACATCCTCCTTGAATGTAAGGAGAGATGCCCACCCTACCATTCTCATTATTAACAGGTATATCATAGAATCATACAATCATAGAATCATAGAATTGTTAGGGTTGGAAGAGACCTTAAAGATCATCTAGTTCCAACCCCCCTGCCATGGGCAGGGACACCTCCCACTAGACCAGGCTGCTTAGAGCCCCATCCATCCCGGCCTTAAAAACTTCCAGGAATGGGGCTTCCATCACCTCTCTGGACAACCTGTTCCAGTGTCTCACCACCCTCATGGTGAAGAACTTCTTCCTAATGTCCAATCTGAATTGACCCATCTCTAGTTTGAATCCATTCCCTCTACTCCTACCAACATCCTAAAAAGTCCCTCACCGGCTTTCTTGTAGGCCCCCTTAAGATACTGGTAGGCCATTATAAGGTCTCCTTGGAGCCTTCTTTTCTCCAGACTGAACAACACCAACTGTCTCAGTCTCTCCATAGGAGACCTTGCACTTGGTCTTGTTGAACTTCATGAGGTTGGCATGGGCCCACCTCTCCAGCCTGTCAAGGTCCCTCTGGATGGCATCCCTTGCCTCCAGTGTGTCAGCCACACCACACAGCTTGGTGTCGTCGGCAAACTTGCTGAGAGTGCACTCAATGCCACTGTCCATGTTGCTGACGAAGATGATAAACAAGACCGGTCCCAGTACTGATCCTTGAGGGACTCCACTTGCCACTGGCCTCCACTCGGACATGGACCCATTGACAGGCACTCTTTGGGTGCGGCCGTCAAACCAGCTCTTTATCCACTGAATTGTCCATCCATCAAACCCATATTTTATCAGCTTGGAGACCAAGATGTCATGCGGGACAGTGTCAAAGGCTTTGCTCAGGTCCAGGTAAATGACGTCAGTTGCTCTCCTGTTGTCTATTGATGTAGTGACCTTCTCATAGAAGGCCACCAGCTTTGTCAGGCACGATTTGCCCTTGGTGAAGCCGTGTTGATTGTACCCAGTCATGTCTTTGTTATTCTTCTGCCTCAGCAGTGCCTCCAGGAGGATCTGCTCCATAATCTTACCAGGCACGGAGGTGAGACTGACTGGCCTATAGTTCCCTGGTTCCTCCTTTTTTACCTTTTTGAAAATGGGGATTATGTTTCCCCTTTTCCAGTCAGTGGGGACCTCACCAGACTTCCATGACTTTTGGAATATAATAGAGAGCGGTTTAGCAACCTCATCCGCCAGTTCCCTAAGTACCTGTGAGTGTATCCCATCGGGTCCCATGGACTTGTACACTTTCAGGTTCATCAGATGGTCACAAACCTGATCTTCACTTATGACGGGCAGTCCTTTCCAACCCCTGCCATTGTCTTCTGTGATTCCAGGAGTGTGGCTGGAGCCCTTGCCAGTGAAGACCGAGGAGAAGAAGTTGTTGAGAACCTCGGCCTTCTCCATATCACTTGTCACCAGCTCTCCCGTTTCCTTTCTGAGGGGGCCCACACCTTCCCTAGTTGTCTTCTTACCATTAATATACCTATAGAAGTTTTTGCTGTTTCCCTTGGTCTCCCTGGCTAGATTTAATTCTAACTGAGCTTTAGCTTTTCTAACCAGGTCTCTTGCTGCTCAGACACCTTCCTTATATGCCCCCCATTCTAGCTGTCCTTTCTTCCACTCCTTGTAAAGATTCTTTTCGTGTGATAGTTGTGTCCAGGAGCTCCCTGTTCATCCAGGCAGGTCTCCTAGCATTCTTTCCTGCCTTCCTCTTTGTCAGTATACTTTGCTCCTGGACACCGAGAAGGTGATCCTTGAATACTGACCAGCTGTCCTGGGCCCCACTTCCCTCTAGGGCTTTGTCCCATGGCACTTTGATCAGCAGATTCCTAAAGCAATCAAAGTCCGCATGCCTAAAGTGCAGGGTTGTAAGCTTGGAATACGTCCTCCTAGCTGCCCTGAGGATCTTAAATTCTATCGCTTCGTGGTCACTGCAGCAAAGGTTATCCCTGAGCCTCACGTTGGTCACCAGCCCTTCCCTGTTGGTGAGGACAAGGTCCAGCATAGCACCTTTTCTTGTTGGTTCCTCTACCATTTGGAGGAGGAAGCTGTCATCAGTGCATTCCAGGAACATCCTGGATTGCTGGTGCCTTGCTGTGTTGTCCCTCCAGCAGATGTCAGGGTGATTGAAATCCCTCATGAGGACCAGAGCCTGTGAACGTGAAGCCACTTCTATCTGCCTATGGAGGACCTCATCTGCTTGGCTCTACTGGTCAGGTGGCCTGTAGCAGACGCCTACTGTAACATCACCTTCCCCTGTCTTCCCTTTAATCTTAACCCATACACTCTCAACCAGCTCATCGTCCTTCCCCATATGGAGCTCCATCGATTCTAGCTGGTCACTGATGTAGAGGGCAACACCTCCTCCCCTCCTACCCTGCCTGTCCTTCCTAAAGAGCTTGTATCTGTCTATCCCTACATTCCAGTCATGGGAATCATCCCACCAAGTTTCAGTAATAGACACTATGTCATGGCTTTCCATCAGCACAGTGACCCTTTATTCATCCTGTTTATTGCTCAAGCTGCGTGCATTCACATAAAGGCACTTCAGCTGGGCTGGCCGTGTCACCCTCTTGTACGAATCCCCCTTGATGCCCTTGGGGCATCCTGGTGCATCGTCCCCGGCTTGCCACAGGGCAACAAGTTGAGAGACCTTACTAGGACTCCATCCCTCTGCCCCTCTTGTCCCTTTTCCCCTTCTGGGACAAGTGCATCCCATTAGCTGCTTGCAGCTCTGGTGCCTCATATACCAAGCCGTGATCATAAAATCCAAAGGCCTGTCAATGACACTAGTCCCAGAGCCATGAACTGACCTGTTGGCTCCTCCTATATTTCCCCTCATCCATCGCTGATGTCAGAGGGATGGAGGAGAACACACTTGCTTTCGTGATCCCTTTACCAGTTGCCCTAAGGCCCCGAAATATCTTTTAAATGATTGTGAGCCTCTCATTGCTACCTCATCACCTCCCACCTGAAAGACCCCAAGTGGGTAGTAATCTGAAGGACTCATAAGGGTGGAGAGTTTACCTACGACATCCTTTACCTGGGCACCAGGGAGACAGCAGACCTCTCTATGAAGTGGGTTTGGTCTGCATATCAGGCCCTCTGCTCCCCTCAGGAGGAAGTCACCTACAACAGTGACCCTTTGATTTTTCTTTTCAGGGTCAGTTTTGACAGTCAGCCTGAGGCGAGTTGGCATTGGTGGCTCTTCTGGCCTTTGTGAGCCCTCGTCCTTGCACACAACCAGTTTCTCCTGCAGAGCCCCATACCTGTTCTGCAAGGGCACTATAGGTGGTGCACTTCTTAAAGGAACCCACTTGCTCCATTTGTTTCGTTTGTTATGTCGGGCAGAGACCTGTTCCCATTGACTCTGTTAATGCGGGTTACTACAGGAAGGCTGGGGAGCTTGCTGGTGAAAGGATACGGAATCCTCTGTTCCACTAAGAGTTACCTCCAGTTCTGTTTTTGTAGAGATCAGTTTGTGGAAATAGTCAATTTCCCTCTCACTCTCTCTGATGTTTCTCACTCACTCTACTCACCTCAATCTACTCACCTCTTCCCTAAGCTCCAGCACTTGATCTTGGAGCTGTGCCACCTGGCTGAGCAGTACATCAACCTGCTCACACTGCATATTGGACGCTGTGTGCTCTAGGAGTTCTAGGCAGGTCTTCTTTGGCCATTTCTCAGTGTGTCCATCCAGAGGCCAGCTCCGATTTGGAACTGTCCGGATTGATGATGCTTTCCTCATCATCATACCTGATGGTGAGGTTCAGAGGTTTTTGGCCATAAAAAACTTGGGGTCAACCTGGATAGTTTCTTCCTCTGTAAACAAAATACCAAAGCAATACTGCCACGCACAAATGTGTCTCCAGGAAGAACTGAGGAAGGTGAACCTATGAAGATGAGCTGGATCACCACTTGTAGCAGGGATTTAGGACAAGAGCTTTATAAGGAATATCACACTAGGGATAAGATCCTTCCTAGTCTACTTAATGAGTGATAAACACTGAAAAGCTCCTCAGTGGCTTGCACACCACTGTTCATTCAGGTGGGGGATGCGAGACCACACACTATTTCCTGAGATCTGCCACAACAGGACTGCACTTTTGCTTACAGCTGCCAGGAGCTTCAGTATGGTCTGGTTGGAGAAACTAGTTTGACTCTCCACTAGCTAGTGGGGATGGCAAGTCCTGCTGCTCTCCTGAACAGCCCTCGCACAGCGAAACAAGGGGGCAGAGCTGCAGGGGGAGAGGCAGCGGTGGCAGCTGTGTGGCAACATCCTCGCATGTGGGTCGGGTACGAGGTAGCTGGCTGCTGCTGCTGCCCTGTAGCAGCAGCTACTGAGAGGTCAGATGTCCGCAGGGACTGCGAAGAGGCTCTCATGCCTATTCCCAGGCTGTCCGTCCGATACCCAGACTGGTACCTGCAATGCCAAGCCAGGGATGACTTCCCTGAGGCTGATCAGAAAAACAAAGATCTGTGAAGAGACTCTTGCATATTTGCATAATCAATTTGGATTAATAATTTATCAATATTCTTCTCTCAAACCAATACAAATTTTTTGAGGGTTTAGTTTCTGGGTCTTTTTTAACACCACTGACAGATATTAGCCCTCAGCTTCTTCACTCAATAAAGTTTTCTCAGTCTAGAGCTGTCTGCCCCTGGTCCAGGGTACTCCAGGGTTACATGCTTAAACCATGTAACTCACCCAGTAAAAGACATCTACTTATGTAAGCATTTCTCCAAAAGAGAAGTAGACGATCCTAGAGAAAGGCATGGATATGATCTTACCTCAGACAGGAACGATCGTTGGACACGATGATCTTAAAGGTCCCTTCCAACCTAGACAATTCTATGACTCTATGACAATGAGGAACTGGCACGCTCCAGTCCTGTGCAGACTTTCACATAGCTCACACACGGGGATGGGACTCTTCTGCCACAGATCGGCTGAGCCCATTCCTCAGCCTTTACTGGATTTGGATCCAAGCTCTTTCTGGAGACTGGTTTGGATGTGAGGTTTTTGCGGACAAGAGGCCTGGAGCTGTGGCGATGGGTGAATCAGAAGTGTGTATGGCCAGCTATTCGTGACCAACACGGTGACAGATGCATTCTTCCTGAAGAAGAGTCTTGCGAAGTTAGTGCTATAGACACCATGTTCATGTGCAAGAATAGGTCAGAACGCAGGAAAACCAAGCTGCTGTCTGGTGCATTAGCTAAAGCTGTTAGAAACCTGTGGGAAGGAGTTACACATGCCTGCAGTGAGACGTATTTGAACATACAGCTGGCATGCATATCTCACTGTGTGTGTTCAGAGACTTAGACCCCGCACACAGCAGAATTGAGCAGCTGAAGTGCTGCTATTGATATTTCACTGAAACAAGTAGTATGTCTAAAAGTACATGGGCAGCCTGTAGCAAGGAAGGAAGGAAAGGCCCTTTTTGTGGAGAACATTGCCATCTTGTGCGCGATTGCATTTACTTTGCACCTGGCATGCTTCGGAGAGGCGATACTGCAGAAGTTTCTCATCCTTCCTACCTCTCCTGAAAACTTCAGGATGCTTAAAGAAGCATTTGAGCCCTTGAATGGAGAAGTCTCCCTAATTAGCATCAGCTTGTTCCAGTCCTCAAGCAATGATAACAAGATCTGAGCTGCTTTCTGAGCTACCAACTTTTTCCTTTTTATCTTGCAAAGCACTTCATTAAGTACATTTAATGAAAAAAGCAAGCTCTATGACAGTTAAATCAATAAAATAGTATAAAATCAGGGCTAAAAAAGTTCTACAGAAGTCTGTTATGCTTTAACAAGTGGAATAGCATAATTTACTTGCGGATTATCTGCAAGTGCCAGTGGCCATGCAGACGCACCCTAAGTATAGCAGAGAACTCCTATACAGGAAAATCTGGCATAGATGGACAAATAGACAAAACAACAACTACCCTAGTGTAGCGATTGCCTTCACTGCAGATATAAATTACAAAAAACTCAAAACACCAATATATGGTCAGTAAACACAAATACGTATTTTCCTGGTGAGGAATATGAGGCCCAGTGAAGCCATGGTTTTTATGTAAGGAAAAGCTGCCACAACCATAGAGAGCAGCTGATCCCATTTCCATGCCTCATCCAGGAGGACACCTCCCCTAAACCACAGAGCAATGTATACCACTGCAGCCTGGAAGTCCTCCCGCAGAGGTATGGCACCCCATCCCCCCATGAAATCCAGACCATTCCCAGAATATCCACACTATGCTGCCTCCTTCCGTACTTTTTTAATCATCACCTGCAGGTGAGCATCTCATGTCATCTCATGTGATCTCAGGGGTAAGTACTGGGACCAGTGCTGTTTAGCATCTTCATCAGTGACATGGCCAGTGGGATTGAGTGCACCCTCAGCAAGTTTGCTGACAACGCCAAGCTGTGTGGCACAGTTGACACGTTGGAGGGAAGGGATGCCATCCAGAGGGACCTGGACAGGCTTGAGAGGTGGGCCTGTGCGAACCTCATGAAGTACAACAAGGCCAGGTGCAAGGTCCTGCACCTGGGTCATGGCAATCCCAGGCACAAATACAGGCTGCGTGGAGAATGGATTGAGAGCAGCCCTGAGGAAATGGGCTTGGGGATATTGGTGGATGAGAAGCTCAACATGGGGATATTGGTGGATGAGAAGCTCAACATGAGCCCGCAATGTGCACTCACAACCCAGAAAGCCAACCACATCCTGGACTGCATCAAAAGAAGCGTGGCCAGCAGGTCGAGGGAGGTGATTCTGCCCTTCTACTCTGCTCTGGTGGGACCCCATCTGGAGTACTGTGTCCAGCTCTGGGGCCCCCGACATAAGGAGGTCATGGACCTGTTGGAGTGAGTCCAGAGGAGGGCCACGAAGATGATCCGAGGGCTGGAGCACCTCTGCTATGAAGTCAGGCTGAGAGAGTTGGGGTTGTTCTGCCTGGAGAAGAGAAGCCTCTGGGGAGACCTTATAGCAGCCTTCCTTCCTAAAGGGGACCTACAGGAGAGATAGGGAGGGACTCTTTATTGTAGTGACAGGACCAAGCGTAATGGTTTTAAACTGAAAGAGGGTAGATTTAGACTAGATATTAGGAAGAAGTTCTTTCCTGTGAGGGTGGTGAGAAGCTGGAACAGGTTGCCCAGAGAAGTTGTGGATGCCCTGACCCTGGAGGTGTTCAAGGCCAGGCTGGATGGGGCTTTGAGCAGCCTGGTCTAGTGGGAGGTGTCCCTGCCCATGGCAGGGGGGTTGGAACTAGATGATCTTTAAGGTCCCTTCCAACCCAAACCATTCTATGATTCTATGATCTGATCTCTGATCCACGTAAGTTTTTGTCTCATTGCCAGCAAAGTTGGGGAGTGAGCCAGTGGCTCCAAGCACTCCTTGGATCCTGGTCAGCCTGAACACCCGTCCTGCATAGTCCCACCACCTGCTCACCCTCAGCCAGAATCCCATCTGCACTGACCACCACACCTCGACCAGGGCATGATGCACTCTGGTTTGCACATGTTCCCCATTTGATGGGGCAACAGAGTAAAACCCACCAGCACTGACAGGGAGCGTGTAACTTCTGTGTCACAGAGGTACCCAGCTCCAAGGGGTCCTTTGCACTGTGTGTGTCTGGGAGGGGGGAATTGTTTGGCCTTTGGGGGCCCCTCTATGGTGGAAAGTTGAGCCTGCAGAAAACTCTCAATTTCCCTCTGCCTGCATTCTAAGCAAGAGTAATGTCTGTACCCAGCTGAGCACCTAGATCTCCAGGGCACTGTCTACATTTCAGAGCAAGGTGAGCAGAGAACAACCCAGGGGTTGTGTCAGGGCCCTGTTTCTTGCATGACTTCCTAGGGAAATCCCACATGCTCCGTGCAGATGTGGAGTCACAGTTAACAGTTGATGTGGATTGGTGGCTGTTTTGTAGAGGTGCTACCAAAGCTCTTCATCACCATTTTCTCATCAGGAACACCCTGAGGTTGTAAGGCCTGTATCAGGCTAGTATCAGCTACTAGTATCAACTACTAGTCAAGAAAAGGGCAAAGAGATTCAAAGTAGGACTGCTACCAATAAGCCAGTGATGGCATTGTTACAGAACTATTCTTAAAATTGCCCCAATATCTCTTTTACAATGCAGTGCAAATGCATAGGGCAGTAGTTTGAAAATGTCAATGTAGTTAAAGGGAAAGTAACATTTGACATATACATGGAGAGAGAAAGCCCATCTTATCAGTTGGGCTGGATCTGTAACATATGCCAGATACGTGATGCCATCAGTGCTTAACATGTCTTGTAAAACTGCATATAAACATCTCCTCTCACCTGAAAGATTCATAGCTTTTGCTGAGCTTATGCTGAAGACAGTTTATTAGTATACAAATATCACAGGAGTGTCTTGTCCTGGCTTGAATTAGGTATGATTTTTTTTTACCAATTGATTTTACTTACTGAAAACTTGCCTGATTACTGCTCTCATTAATAGTGGCACTTATTTGCAACCTACCCCCTAACGTTTCTTTATGGATCAGCGCATCCATGTTTATCTGCCTTTTTTCTTCCTATACACTATTCTCTTTTTGGTCTGTGATTTAATGCTCTCATCCCCTCTGCTATCCTCAGTGCAGTCTCCAGCTACACACGTGAAGCCCATCCTTTGAGAACAGTCCTTCTCCTAGTGGTATCCCAGCACCAAATATCCCCGAATCTTCCTCATAATGTGATCTCTCAAATTTTGCTTTATTACCTCTACTATTCTTCTCTATGATGGACAGACTTCTCATTTAAGCCTCCCATCTGAGCCCCTTTATACCTACCTGTGCCTGATGCCCTCCATGTCTTTCACTGTCTCAAGGGCTCTCCTCCTCCCTTTCTTCTCAGAGGGAGAAAGAAGACAAGAAGAAATTTCTTTACACACTTCCAGGACCAGCCCTTTCGTCTGAACTTGATTCAACCTGCAGGATCCAGTTCCCATCCCATTCCCCAGCACTATTAGATTCGCTAGCTCAATGTAATCAGAGGGAGTGCACCTCAGCTGAAGAAGTTTGGGGACATTAGTGGATGGGAAACCCAACTCCACATTTTGCATATTCCCCCAGTTTTGCTTCATCCCACCAAACTTCGCACCTTTTTACCACTGTCACTTTCTTGGTAAATAATTGATGCCTCAGCGCTGCGGCAGAGATCAATCTTTGCAAGTGTCTATTGCTGGTCTTCTCCTGCCATGGAGGTGGCCCTCACAATTGCTCCTCTAATCACCTGAGGCTAGGAACAACTAAACCACAGCAAGCGAGAGTCAACTTGAAGGATCCGGGACATCTCTACTTTGAGTCTTACATAACAGAAATCATCTATATATGAGCAGATAATTAATGAAGTTTCCCAACACCCCCAGACAGTCTGTACTATTTCACAGAAGGATGAACTGCAATCAGGCAAGAAGAAGAAAAGTTCAGTAGCTGGCTCTGCTGCCCTCCTTGTAAATGAAAGGATTCCCATGGGATGAGGATGACACGCGCCACAGCAGGAGTCAGGGTCATTTGTCGGGTAGGCAACAGCTGTCTGGAAAATCAAGGCTTGCTCTCGCTAGTAAATGCTGTAAATTTTCCCTCCACAAGAAGGATCTTTGTGTTTAAACTGTTCTACACACTGGAAGAAATATGACTTCTTATAGCAAATATAAGGCTTATAAATGTGCATAATTACATTCATCTCATTAATTGTCCATTAACGTCTGTTACATGGACTGTTCTGCCTTAGATTATATAATTCCTTGCTTATTTAACATTTGAAGTGTTAAATAGAAACAACCTCAGAATTACTTCATTTTTTTCTGCCATTTTTTTTATCAGACCTCAATTCCTTCAGCCAGCTCTGTAAATTAAAATTAATCTGGTGAGAGTCCTGAAAAATTCGGCAGGGTGTCAAGAGATGAAAGTCTTAACATGTTCTATGAAAACAAGTCAGATTGTTCATCAATCTCCCACACAAGCCTAGAGAGAGTCTCTCGCTGCTTGGATTTTCTTTTTTAATGGTTCTGTCTTCCATGGGAGGGAATGAAGCCTTTCCCTGCATCACAAGAGCCATCTGCAAATAGATAGACCTAAGAAGTTCAACACTTTTTATAATTCTGTGAAGAACTAAATGCATCAATAAAATACTTTATGCCTCCTGCAATCCTTTGATGACTGAATTAGCTAAATGAGATTGAAATGAGGAGTGATTTATAATGGGCTGTAACAAGAAA
Source organism: Rynchops niger (assembly GCA_013400035.1). Lineage (NCBI taxonomy): Eukaryota > Metazoa > Chordata > Aves > Charadriiformes > Laridae > Rynchops > Rynchops niger. The sequence continues at coordinate 57,613 of VXBH01006084.1, forward strand.
TGAGTTCAACTGCCTTCCAAACAATTGACAGGGAATAGATTAGTTTTAGCAATGTCGTGATTTAAAAGAATGGAGAAGGGAAAGCATTCCCCTTTGATCTCAGTGAGAGCAAAGTTTCTTCAGACATGATCCGATCCCAACAAATATGCAGCAAAAGGGTCAGATAATGGTACTTTTTTTTTACCCCGTTCACAAAACAAGAGCTAGTCCAAACTAAGTTACTGAGTTTCTATTAGAAGTCTCATTTCCCATTGCTACACAGCCTGTGAAACAGGAAAGTCCCTGGATTTGCAGAGAATAACAACAAATTATTGTGAACTTGAGTTTATAATACAGGAATAAAAAGCACACCTTAACCTTCACGGGAATTGCTGTAGATCAGAGCTACTTTTTTTCACGAACTCCATAAAGACAAATACTTGTGTTCAGCTGTCATGCTAGCTTCTGGTCTAACATTGTGTGCTTATTCTGTACCCCGACCCAGCAGAGCTGGAAGCACACACTCAGCTTTCTCATAGTGAATCATCTCATCTAAGTTAAACTAATCCCAGCAGTAAGGCCAACCAAAATACCCACCTGAGCATAATTGGGTAGGGAGACGATGGGCCAGACCCAAAGAGGAGGTAGGCAAGGCTGTGCTGAGCCCTGGGAAAGGGGGCCTAGCCAAACCAGGTACATCACAGCACAGATATTCAAAGCACACTCATCCCAGTCCTGCAGACACTTCTGCAGGCTCCCAACCATGGTGGCATTAAGTACCTGGAGATCTTGCCCCTCCATGGCCTTGCTCTGCTTGCCCAATGCCTGGCGCTCTCTCTGTATGTGAAGTGGATGCAAAGTATTATCCTCTAGGTTTGCTGAGTGCAGATTGTGGGTGCGAGGTGGGTCTGGGTAAAAGAAAATCAGAGAGGTGACTGCTCCAGATCAGGGCAGCCCGCTACAAACCTAATGTGGCTGCTCACATAACCTGGGTGAGCAGCAGACTTCAGACCTGTACTGTGAAGAAAACTCTTTTTATTACTAGCAGTTCACTTACATTTCATAGAATGGTTTGGGTTGCAAGGGAACTTAAAGATCATCTTGTTCCCACCCACCTCCCACCAGACCAGGCTGCCCAAAGCCCCATCCAGCCTGGCCTTGAACACCGCCAGGCATGGGGCATCCACAGCTTCTCTGGGCAACCTGTGCCAGTGTCTCACCACCCTCACAGTGAAGAATTTCTTCATAACATCTAATCTAAATCTCCCCTCTTTCAGTTTAAAGCCATTACCCCTCATCTTATTGCTACACTCCCTGATAACGAGTCCCTCCCCATCTTTCCTGTAGGTCCCCTTTAGGTACTGGAAGGCCGCTATAGTCTCCCCAGAGCCTTCTCTTATTTCACACAAAAAACTCTAGAGTGACTGTCTACTAATGGCAAACAATTTTCCCGTCTATGGCCGAGGGTTACTCCCCCCCCCCAACACCACCTGCTGGCACCGCTGCAGCGTGGGATGAGTCTGAGCTGCTTTCACAGCGGTACGCAGGACAGTGCCTGGTACACGCCTCAGCACTGTTTAGAGGATCACTGCCTCCGACTTCTGCCACGATTGCGGACAGAGAGACCCTTCTCGCAACGGTGAGAAGCGAGCATTGATCTGACACCAACTACTGACAGGCTGCAAAAATATTGATAGTGCATTTCGCAACACCGCCCCAAATCTTTGCAAATGAGAGTTCAGGCTTGCCAATTATTTTCTCCCATGATATTGCCTCATCCTGCTACGTATATTAATTGGCTGTTTGAGTTTGCTATTTAGCAGCCGGCTTCCTTCTAAGCTAAAGCTCATTCCCCTTAACTATGTGCTCCCATAGTTTCTGGTCTGCCGAAAGGTTAAACAGATCTCATTATCTATTTCCTGCAGAGACCTAATTTCTACAAAAGGCCTTGAGCAAGGCGCTATGATTGGCAAGAAAGAGAGTAAGATTACAAGAAGCTGTTTTCACACTTAGCCAAATACCAAGAAGCACAGAGACCATTTGAAATGATGCTCCACGTGGCTTTCAGCAGCTGGGCAGAACATTCAGCCTCTTCTGGTTTTCAATTATTCTCACATCTGCCCCTTTCAGCACGGCATCCTCACATGGCATCCCCCCACGTGTCAACACATTGAGCAGCTCAGGATAAAAGACGGTACACGTCAAACTTTGTCTCCGTTTCTCCTGAACTGTAATATGTTACTCAATGGCACCTATTCAATGGCAAGGCAGCCCCTGCTGTAGTCCCGGCAGACAGCAGGCAGGCAGGCCAGAAGGTGCAAACTCACCCTCCCCTACTGAATCTCCTGGGCAGGCCTGCTTCACTCCTTGTAGAAGAAAAACAGTACTATGACCTAGGGGTGTCGTGTCATTCACAGGCACGGGGTATCTAGTTCTCCTTGGCTGAACAGCCTGAGGCAACAAGATACCCACACAAGCCCCAGTTCCCTTTGAGGATTTAATCCTCTTGGTGTCCCCAGAGCCCACACAACCTACTAGATTCCGTACAAAAGGAGAAGGCAGCTGTGGTTTTAGGACCCTGCTGGAAGAGAAAATGGTGATGGAAACAGCCCAAAGCCCTGCCTCCCCTTTATTTACCCAAGGATTTATTGCACCACGCACCAAGGGCATCAGCAATTCACTTCAATTCTCACTTCTGCCCGAGGGGCTCAAACCTGCATGAGGGGCAGTGCCCCATTCACCAGGCATAAGCCCTTCTGGTGAGAGGCCACCATCCCATCTAAGATGGCTTACTTTACAGAGGAGGGAACAAAAATCATTTGTGACAGTGTGGACAAGAGCAAGCAGGGAGCTTTTGAGGAAGACTTGCAGAGTTTCTGGATTAGAGGGCTTGAGCCTCCCTTGAGCACAAGGAGGCACAAGCCATGTACTCTAAGCTGGGAGTCACTGGCTAAGGTCCTCGCAAGCTGGTACAGTCTGGTGAAAAAATGCACTCTGTCCTTCAGCTTTCTTTATTGGTTAGCTCTAGTAGGTCTTTGGTTAGTATCCTACGGATGTCTGTCTGTCTGTCTTTGAAACACCAGCTCTCACTGAACAAGCAGCTCTGGACAACTCTCCTCTGTCTTTAGTTCTTCCGGCTCAAGGTCTTGCTGCCTGTGCTGTCCTGCGCAGGATGCAAAAGGCAGAGTCAAGCACTGGGACGATCTGAGGAGTCTTCATCCCTAGCTGTTTCCAAGACCCCACGGGACAGAGCCCTCAGCAACCCCATCCAAACGCAGTGGTCATCCTGCTTTGAGCTCATCTCCTACTGTAATCCACAAATCGTCAATGGTCTAGAAAACAGCGGAAGGGCAGCTGCAACATTATTGCTACTCTACCTCTGCAGAGACACTGAGAGGGAGACAATAAACGAGGGAATAATAGAAGTAAAAAAGTATCCAAAGTATTGCCTACTTTTTAAATTAGATTTCAAATTGAAGTTGTCACAGCAGTGATATAAGATGGATTGCAGATTCCACCTCCCCTTCCTAGAAGGTTTGATAAACTTTAAATTAAAAACAAGTTGAGAGGAGCGTGGGCAGCTGCACCTGCATCAGCAATTCAGACAGCTCAACAGCAGGAGGTCTGGAGGGAGAGGCTGAGGACAGGACATCCGCTCTACACAGATTTCAGAGGGCCTTACTTCAAGCTAGCTTCGGCCTAGCTCTCTGTACCAAATGCCCTTTAAGAGCTGCTCCTCTACACAGTTTCTTCCAAAAGCCTACATGCTCAGAGGTCACTCCAAAGCACAGCTAAACAAGGGCAAGCAAAAGATAAGCAAAATAAGCAGGCTTCTATGGGGAGAAAGAGTTGTTCTCTTCCTAGATTGTGAGAACACGTAGGTAAGTACAAAAAAGCATCAGCTCTGACAGCATTTTGAACAGTCCAGTGTCAAGAGAAGCATGGTGGTACGTACAACAGTATTCAGTATTTATCAGCTTGTATTCCACTGCGTTTGGCTCACTTGCTCAGTGTTAGCATTTTAGCTATTTTATCAAAAACACACAAAAAAAATAAAAGGGACATAAGTGACACTCAAATCACCATTCGGATCTCAAAGAGGAAGCTCTCTCTCAGGGTCTTTCAACCTCACATGAAGTTTAAGGAACAGTTATTTGTTGTTTGAACTACATACTGATTTGACTGGAGAGACAGAGTGCAGGAAACATGCTTCAAAGTTGCTATGAACTAATACAAAACTAAAATAAAAACTGCTGCTTATTGAGCATTGCATTCTGTACCATCCACCCACAGAATCCATCTGCAATATAACAAAGTGTCCTTGGGGCAGCCTGGTTAGCAAAAGCTCTTGGAGCTTGTTAGCCGAAGAGCAGACAAATTGAAAGTGTAGGTGGACATTAAATCCAACCCAAAATAAGCAAGCAGCTCTGGGTGTCAGCAGATCTATAATTAAGGTGGTGTTTCAGTTCAGTCTCTTGTAAGTCTCCGATTATTACCTCTATACCTAGAAGAAGATGGAAGGCTTTAATATAGAAAGATGTCAGCTCTTCAAATATGATTTTTCTCTCCCATCTGGCAGTGGCACACTATAGTATTGTATCAGACTTCTGATTTTGTGGAAGAAGTCAGCAATTTCACACTCGAGCACCGCCACCTTTAATTTTCTTTTGTGATCAGCAGGTAAGTGTGGTGTTGGAAGCTCAGCCCCCGCAAAATGCAAAATAGTACTGCTAAATTAATTGGTGCATGTGAAAGGGAATTCTGGACTCAGCAAGTCCCAGAAGACATTGGTCATCACTGAGGTTTCTCTTGAGATGTCTGGTGTCCCAGCTCATGGCCTTGTGCCGGCCATCCTGCCACCACACCTTTGCAAAGAGCCACATGTCAGCTTCAGCAGTGCCCATGTGACAGGTCACCTCCCCTAGCTCTCCAGGCTGTCCAACATTTAGGCACAGTGGGCTGACAGAAGGCCCAACCAAGTGCTACAACCAATTATGTTTAAGACCAGTATTTAGATTAGATTCACACAAGTCAAGTTTGTTAAAACCAGTGCACTTAAGGCCACTTCATATTTCAGATTTTTTAAAGTCATCAAGTTCCTAAGAAAATAACAACACAAGACCTCTGTTTCTACTGATGCCTGTATTTTAAAACTTTGAGTAGGATTTACTCAGGCTTCATAATATAAAATGTCTTTCAGGATCCTAAGTGAAGCTGCGATAAGTTTGGGTATTATTATTTTTTTTTTTTTAAAGAAACTTTTTTAGTTTCTGAAGTTTCTAGACAGATGTCTGTCTCGAAATACTACCCTTCCAGGGCTCAGCAAGATCTTCATGAATGTCTCCAGTGCTCTAGGTGCGAACACCGTCGCCAGGCGTACTGTATCAATCCTGATGCAGGCACAGGAGTTAGTCATCCTCTGAGTCACTCTCCCCGCTGGCTGGGACACACGCCCTGATTGAGGACATGAGCTGGTCCTGGATCTGCTTCCTGGGGTTCTCCTCAAGGTCTGTCTTGATGGCGCCTGATTCTGAAATCTTCCACTCCAGTTCTGTGCAGAGGAAAATGACAGCTATGAATGTGGGGAAGTAAACTGGGCTTTCTCCAGCTCTGACTCCTTCTGACACATGCTAGCTTAGTTATATCAGTACAACAGCACCTTGCAACTCCTAATTTACCTTCAGAGATTAAAAAAGGACCTCAGATCGCCACCATTCCCTCCAACTTCCACCACCCTTGCTTCCCCATCTGACTACTCTTACCACCCTGTCGCCGGCACCAAGACCAGGGCTCTGCTCTATTCCTCCCCATCCTCTTCCACCCCCAGGGTCCCAGCCCCTGCCCTGTCTTCCCCACCCGCTCTAGCCAAGTCCTCCCTTCACAGTCACTAGCACAGGTTTCAGTTCAGGGCGCAGAGCTCAGGGTACTGCTCTGCAGGCCACCGCTGTCATCCCCACTCCCTTTACAACTGGGAATGTAAAAGAGGCAATTGATACAGAGCAGCAGCTTTAGATAAGGCAATTCTGGTGAAAGGGAATCCCACCTCCTTCTAACCATGTAAGTGCAGAAAACAGGTTTGCACATCTATCGCTGGTGAAGGAATACTGCACATGTTACAGCTGTTTCCATCATACGTCAAGTTCATCACAGGCAGAAGAGGCGGGGGAATAGATTCACTGAGGGGCAAAAAATTGTAGCAATTCCATTTACACATCTGAATTGCAGGTACTTTTCAGGGATGTACTCTGTAAACGCAATTCACCCCTTTCCCACTATGCCATGCACTGATTATTAGTTCCTTCGCAAGGCAGTAAGAGACTCCACCATCACTAGCAGGCCTATTACTATATAGACCCAAATTGGATTGCTTCCCAGCAGTGGTAGAAAGTCAATACAAGACATTCAATTGAAACCTTTCTCCTAGTCCTGCTGGCAACCCTATCATTAGATCTAATTTCCTTCAGACATTACAGAGTAACGAATGCAACTGCACACTTCCTTTACTCTCCAGTGGAAGTCACCTAGGCTTAGGGGAGAAGGAAGAAAGAAATGAAAGAAAGTGCAGGATTTCAATGCCCAGCTTTCTGCAAGGACTGAATTAAGTTGGCTTAGCCACCTTTGGACCACCCCCCAATCAATTATTTACGTGCTAAAAATGGGAGAAAGCTAACTGTAGGTTGTGCTTCCACCTCTCACTTCAGTGCATAATTAGGCAACCTCTGTAGTCAGAGTTAGCTGTTCTCAAATCAGCAGTCCCATTGGTGAGTTTTTCCCCTTCCGACAGTTCAGGGCAGGGGAGCATTTTCTACAGCACACACTCAAGATATCCTGTAAACTTCAGGGGTTTTGTAAAAAAAACTCTTTGCATCCTATCCCAGTATGGGCAGTGACATCATTCAGCAGCGACCCTGAAACTCTGCCTAACTGTGGTTCAGTTCAGATAAAGGTGCCCTTAAAAGTCTGACCTTGAAAGAGCTTGAAAGCATTTGGACCAATATGCCTACTCAGAAAGCTGATGAGTATCCTTTTAACAGAAGGAAAATCCACTAGGTTGCATCCAAGTTGCATTTGCTTTCCCAGAAGAGCCTTTTTCACTGCTGTCTTTAAGCACTGCTGCAGGATATCATCCCGACCAACCACCTCTGAACAGCAGCTTTTACTGAAGCTATAGTCCTTCGTGACACCTGTGTCACCACCCTCATCTCCTGAAGCATCTCACACTGATGAGGCTGCACCACCCAGCCTGCCTCCAGGCTGCCGAGATGGGCAAGGAGAAATAGGTCTAGGGAAAACTGCAGCCTCCAGGAAAGGTAATAGCCTCTCCCCCCAGAACCCTGAGCCCCCTGAACCACTGAGGCGGGAGCTTAACGTGCTGCCATCTTCAGGACATGGCAAGGGGAAAAGGAAGCAGCCCAATTTCAGGGTAGCAGCCCCATTTGGGTACAGGGATGGGCTCTCTTTAAAGGTTAATAAGGAGCGAAGCCTGCATGTCAGGAAGGTACAACAGACAGATATATGCCATCGGCTTGAAAATGAAACAAGCAGGCCTACAATGCAATAGGCAAGCACCAGTTACCACGCACATGGACTACCAAGTAAATGGGGGACCAATCAGTCATTCAGGTGCAAGAGCTCCAAAGAATGTGCATGGGTACTATTTACCCTTTAATATATTCAGGAAAATTTGTTTCACCTGACACAGGGTGTGAATACTTGCACACACATAAGATAAATATATGTTGGCCTCCTCAGTCACTCACTGCTTTTACAAGACAGCCTTAATAACATGTTGTTGAGCCATAAAGGTGCAAAAAAAATATGATTTTTAATACCTCCCTTCTCCTCCTAAGCCTCCCTTCTCTCATCCCCAGCAAAGCAGTTTTGCTTCTCCTTTGGAAGACTGGAGATGCAGACACTCACCGTCCCTCGTCAGGTTCATGCCACCGAACACCAAAGGCCCAATGAACTGAGCTTTGATGTCTCCCTCCAGGTAGACGAATATCGTAGGCAGGTTCTTATCAGGGTAGTTGGGAATGCAGGTGGTAGAGATAGCTTTGATGAATTTTACGTCTCTGAACTTCCTTGCAAGCCCGCTCATATGTTGATTAATTAAGGCACAGAGTGGAATTCTGTGAAGAATAGCAACAGACATGCATAAGGAAAAAATAAAAGACAATACAGACAGTAACCTGCTCCAGAAGAAAGGTCAGAAACATCCGCTCGATGAGTTATGGAAAGCCAAATTTACCAGAAGCAACAACTTCTGAATACTTTTGTTGTCCAGTATTCCACCATTCAAAAGAAATCGGCATCACTAGAGGCTTTGGTGGGTGGTGGGTTTTTTGTTTCAGGCTATCAGCAATACAGCATTCCCCTGTATTACACACAGAAACTGTTTTCTGAAGATATTTAGAAATTGCGTGAGCAAAGGCAAAATAGAAAGAGAATCAGCTCCTGTAAGAAAGTATGCAAGTGACAATGAACTCCCGTGAGGCAATTAGAGACAATGAATAAAATCAACTATTTCTGCCCCTTTCCAGAAAATTCTAGCAACTTATCAGACCTTTTTGACAAGTTTTTCCATCATGCTGACATGACCTTGTTCATTCCATTTTTATGCCTCTAGAAACCAGGTTAAAAACACACAGTCATCCTTCTGATTCACAGCCCCTCGCACTTCATCCAGAATAATTTCCAAAGCTTGGATATTTTAGTGGCAGCAGCTACCTTTACGGTAGCTGCATGATACAAGTCATGCTGTGCTGTATAGACTTACAAGAAATAAATTTCATGATAACATTGTTTTAGAGCCAAGTTCAGCAGTCCTGAGTCAACAATAATGAAATTACTAATTCAATTTATTTTTCTGTCTTAGAACTCCAGGATCAGTTCCTGATTTTCCACAATAACTACAGATTTGTCTAGAGTTTCTACAGCTACAGTGAAAGGTTTAAAGGTTAAAAACAAATTCTTACCCTTGTTTGTAGAGGTGCAGGACTACCCATATACCTTTTCCAGCTTTCGTAACCTCTTGAACGTAATCTTTTCCTGAAATCTCCAAGACTTCCCCAAATTTATTCTTCATTTGAGCTGCTTTCATTTCTGCTAACCTTTGCTGCCTGAGTAGCAAGCAACAAGAAAAAGAATTTGAGAACAGAGGCATTTTTTCACAGAACAATGCTAAAAGGAGCTGGTGGAAACCTAGACTTCACAGAGACATTATAAGCTTCTTCAAAGCCCAGAACAACAAAAGTAAGTTGACACTGTCAATAGATGCTCTTCTATTTGCATCACAAGTTAAAACCAGCAACATGCGAGAAGTACAACTACGTTTCATGAATTATGGGGTTTTTTCCTTCATTTCTACCCTCAGCAGACATTTCTTCTGCAGATAGTACACTACCAAACTAAATGGGAAAAACACAAGAGATGGTAGAGAGAAAGAGGTAATGGAAAACCAACACTGTAATTATGTAAATCTGCAGCACCCTAACCTCATTCACACAAAAACTGAGAAATCTTGGAGGTGATTTTCAAAGCTCTCAGAACCCCCAGGCATGCACTCAGCAGGTGCACATTATCTCTGTAAAACTGGGCTGTAGATAAAGGACACTGAATTTAAACCCAGTTATCCTATTAAAGACACTTAGAAACTCTACAAGAGACCTGAATCACAACCCGCTTTTTCTACCATCAGGCCTAACAACATCCTTCCTCTTGTCATCAGTATCTAACGGCATATAAAAGAAAAAACCTCCAACTTCCATTAAAGCCAGATTCCGCATGCTGCTCTGACCTGTACATTTCAATAGCTTTCTCATCTTCCTCATTAAATTCATCTTCATTCTCTTCTAGCTCTTCCAGAGTCATGTCCTCATAAGTTTTCACTAGAATGGAAGAAACATCAAATCAACAAAAACCCTCGTTCCAGGATTAAAGCTCATCAGCTTTTATCAGTCCAACAGAATTTATTTACCTTAAGGGCAGATTACCTATGGGAAACACAGCTTTTTTTAAGTATTATTGTTACTGGATTTTTAGAAAATATTACGCACTTTAGACATACAGATGGAAAACCTACGTAAAGTGGTCTGAGCTGAAGGCTGCCTAGATTAGCACACAAGTATCTGCACTAGCTTTCAAGTTTGGTGGCTGCAGCAAAGACATACCTAACACACACACAGCAGGGATGCCTGGACAATGGAGGAAGGAGGAAGCATACAACAGGTAACATCATGCAATGCTTTTACTTGCACATTCACATGGCAGACTCCCTTTGCACTATTTTATTTCAGTTTTCAAACATTTACTTCTATAAAAACACGGAGCTGACAACAAGAACAAAACATTCCTGTGCTGGAAGAATCCACATGTTCAGGAACGTAATTGTTAGCTTCTGTTAACAGATGATCACCCTATACGAGAAGGGGCTTTGGTATCCCTTACAGACTTGGAAAAGGACACACTGGTTTACAGGCATACAAACATTACTGCTGGCCGTTTCTGTGTACAAGCTTCCCCAAGGAGCTATTCCAAGACTCGTCCTGGTGCTGCTGCCTGAGTTGTCTGGTCACTCACCAAGAGACTTCTGAAGGATGGCAAGCTGCTCCTCTTCCTTTGCGCGTTCCAGTTCCTCCAGGTTTTCCTTTGGAGGAAGTATCCCTTTCTTGCGAAGGATGTCATTCCACTCCGTGTCTTTATTTGGGTCCTAGAACAGAATAAGAAATGGATGACATGCATTCAAGGTGAACTTTACAACTTCCAGAACTTAACACAGGCAAATTTTTTCAAGAGACACAGCACGTTGCTAAACCAGTAACTGTCTGGATGGTGCGAGAAAGTCGCGGTGTGCACCCTCCTGATGCTGAAGCTTCTTTGCAGCCCCAGACAAGTACCCTGAACAGTGACTTTATTCCATCCCACTCACAGCACATACAGGAGGTTTTGGTAGGGTACAGAACTTTGAAGCGTTGCAACCATCACTGCAGCTCTCACAAGGTGAAAGGGGAGGAAATCAGCTGGGTGACAGGGACGCATGCTGGACACAGTGCTCACAGAGCCTCAGAAAAGCAACAGGCCACCAAATCAGCGGACACCACATTGGGACACGCTGGTGAGACGACATGCAGGTGCCAGCCTTGCGGACCCAACTCGGGATACATGGGAAGTCTCCTTGGTAGACTCAAGTCAGCGTGACTACGCAAGTGCTTAGAGAGAAGCGGGCACTGTCTCTGCCAGACCAGCCCATTGCTAGGGAATTGGATATAAACCTGTGCCTGGACTGTTTCTGAAAGTTAAAGAGACTTGACTGTTAAATAGTTGCAATAATCCTGCAAAACAAGGCCAACAGGCACCCCTGGATTGTTGAAAAGCTCAGTAGATGTTTTTCCAAGTTTGATAGCTATTTTATTTTTTTTTTAAATACACGACAATTCAGTGATCAGCACTCAGCAGGCTTATTTTGGCTCCCTACTGCCTTGACCTAAGTTCAGTTTGAGAACTGAAGACACCCCCTACTGCTTTGCTATGGCTTGTATCGATATAGCTTACGCTAGCTCTGTTCTTCTGTCTTCTCTAGACTAAAACACAGGACTTCTGGACTACTAGGGGAGGGGGGGAAATAAAAAATAAAATAAATGCAGAAGATAAAGTAGCAGAGCAAATAGCGCACCAAATTACTTCTTTTTTTTTTT
>VXBH01006084.1:69690-96833 GCA_013400035.1 Rynchops niger
CCGGTCAGCAGCGGCGGCGGCGGAGCTGGGCAGGGCCGGTCCCAGCGTGCGCGGCGCGGCCGGAGGAGGCGGCGCTCCCCGGCGGGGCGGGCGCAGGGCCGCTGCTGCTTCCCGTACCGCCTAATAAGGCCGGAGCGGGTTGTGGGGAAAGTGTCTCGGTTGAGAGCAGCGGGGCCGGGAGGGGGGGATTCTGCCTCGATCCCCGGGCAGGTAGCCCTGGCATGCCCGCCACGGAGAGCAGCGGGATTTAGAGACTCTTCCCCGCCTGTCCGGCCTCCGCCGCCCAGCAGCCTCGCTGCTTGCCGGCCCCCTTCTGTGGGGGTGCCTCATGGAGCAGGCCTGGGCTGTCGGAGACCAACCAGTCCCTCCGGTAGCCGTGGTGGGCAGCCGCTCGCCCCCGGCCTGCAAGCCCCCCTCCCTGCGTGCCAGCCGGCAGGGCGTTCATGCAAAGGTGTCTCACACAAATCATGAGTCTGCACGGCCTCAGCGGGGCTCTGTGTGAGCTGCCACCCTGCCCAAAGCCCGTCTCTGCAGGGATTTAACCTGAGTGCCATTCTTGGGGAGAACCGCCCGTACCTTCTCCTTGTACCCCTCAAACCAACGTCAGCTCGGAAGCCATGCGGGATGTAAGCCATGGTGGGCAGAGGAATTCCTGCCCGGCTTCCAGGTGGCACAGCCTCCCAGCCGGCACAACCTGAGAAACCCTTCGTCATCCATGGGCTATGCCCTCGCCATCAGAGCTCAGCCAGGTTTGCGGTGCAGCTCTGCACCTGCCTTGACCCTTCTGTCATCATTCCAGCAGCACCGCCAAGGCTACAAAATCATGTCATCTAAAAGTACCCTGCAAAACACACCCTGGAATAAGCGGAGAGCAAAACACGGGGGGCGGTGTTGGAACTAGATGATCTTTAAGGTCCCTTGCAACCTAAACCATTCTGTGATTCTACGATACCAGCTCGAAAAACGTGTAACATATTCTGAAACTCTTGTTTCAGAAGTTAAAAAGAAACAGTGAGCTACTTCCTAGCACCTTTCAGCGCTCCTTTCCCATCTGTGAAGCAACTAGGCAGGAAGAGAAAGCGCATTTTCTGTGGGCCAGCCCTGCTAAAACGAGTCCACGGGCACCCTTGCAGTGTGGCGGCAGGGCTGTGAGCCCCTCTCCTCCTGCCCGGCTCCGGGTGGCTTGTCCTTGCTGGGTGGTGTGGCCCTGTAGGGTGCACAGGGCGAGCAGCGTGGCCATGAGACGTGGGATCCCAACCAGGCAGCGTGCTGAGCTGGGCACGGCCTCAGCTCCTCTTGCTCGCCAGCCAGTGTCCTGGAGCTACCGTAAACCTGAACACATAAACCAAACTGGGCGCTGTCATAGAAAGACTCACAATGAATTGTCAGCCATAGGGAACAATTCCCTAGGAGCTTCCAAATACTGTTGGTGAGTTTTGGGGCTTTCCTCTGCCTTAGTTTTCCTCTGTAGGTCTTTCCTTTCCACTTCATCGAGCTTCTTTTCGTCTGTTTGTATTTCATACCCTGCTTTATTTCTTCGTTGTCTTCTCTCCTTGTTTGTCTTTCCCTGTTCTGTTAAATAAAATAAAAATAAAATAATCAGAGCTATATTATCTGTTCTTATTAGACGTAATTATCAATACTTCAAATATTGTTAGATTGGGTCATAGCCGATTCACATTACAAGAAATTTGTGTCTAGATAGTTACTTCTATTTTGGGTTTCAGTCTGTATTAAAGCATCACTCAGGAAAGGCTGCGGAACGGATCGAGGGTGGTGACCCCAATCCATTTGGTATCATCACCCTGCTCCCTAAAAATGATGCCCTTTCAAAGAATCGGGCAGAGCTTGTGCTTTCTTCTCACAGACAGGCAGCAGAGGAGAAGGGGGAAGAGGCGCACTCCCACCTCCCCCTTTTCTTATGCCCTAGCCCGATGGTAAGCACGCTTGCCCAGAAAGGGGGCGCCCAACTCTGAGTCCACAGAAAAACACCCCTACACAACCTGCCAGCAGAGCAGGCTTTAAGGGTGCATTTGTTCTGGGCATGCAGAGAAACGACTGTGTCTCCGCTCCGCCGAGGGTCTGAAATGGAAATTCAGAAGCCCCGTTATAACATGTTATAACATCATGGACACACCTGTGTATCCCTAAGTATGCTGGGCGCTTAGCCTGTGCTAAATCTGGTGTACTGAAGGGAAGGCACAGCCACCTTTTCTGCCTCGGAATTGAAAGAAATGGATAGCTGTGCTTTGAAAGGACATCAGTCCTTATGGTCAGTTTTTGGACATGCAGAGGGTGCCCCATACCCGTCTCCCAGGGCTCTGAGGTGGAGGAAGACTCAGCCTCACCCAGCTTGGACTAAACGCTCATCTTTGTGGTTAAAGTGGCTATATCAGTGATAGATGGAGCCACGAATGTAGATGATGCGAGAACATTAACTCAGAAAGTAAAGGGTTATGGAATCTTCCATCAGGGCAGCATGTGAACTGAAGGTTTTGGGATCACAATTTCAGAGTCTTTTTCGGGTACTCCAAAGTCTTTCGGCTCTGAGCCCAGTTAGTACCCAGCATGGAAAACCAAAGGTTTAGCTGTCGGTGCCAGTTTTGCTGTACGAATGTTTTGTTAGAGCCTGGGCCTTCATGAGGGCCTGCTGGTTTAGTAGTCATCTTCCTTGGCTGAAATGCCATTTGCACCCATGGCTCTTGTATGTTGCTGGTTGGAACCTGTTTTGAACACCAGAAAAGACAGAAAGAGCATGGTCAGAGAGCGTACACTCACTTTTTAAAAGGTGCTCAAAAATATTCATTTGTGTGAGGTGAGATTTTTGCCCAGGTGAACTGAGAGGAACTAGCCAAGAACCCTTGGCACCAGAAGCCCTCTGTTCCTACAGTAAGCCCTGAGCCCCAGCTGAGGCAGAGAGTCACCAGAATAGGTGGCCGAAGCCCAAATCTTAGGAGCAGCCCCATCACATCATTTGGTGAGGCTTGGTCACATTGCGAATGAAACATAACTCTCTCCGCCCAAGCCACATATAAAGCAATACACCGCTTCCCCCCTCCCACCCAACTAAAAATACACCGTATTTATAAAGCACATTTCCCCTATGTACTTTTTTTAATCAAGCTTCAGCAGGAAAGAGAGGACTGTTTTTACACACGGTTTATGGACCGAAATACTCCAGCCAGAGCGGGAGAGAGCTGGCAGTGTCACAGCGAGACTGAAATACAGCTGTGGCTCAGCTCTTGGAGACAGCCTGGCTTCTACCCCCTGGAGAATTTGCTTCTAGGCATCTATAGCGTATTTCTTCCTTTTCCCCCAAATCAGGGGTTAGAAGAAAGATGAACCACATGTGAGAATGACTCATTAACTGTCCAGGTGATTCACTGATGAGGAAAAAAAGTTGCTAATAAAAAGGTTTTGCCCCAGGAGTAGGGGGAAGGGTGTTGTGTGGCTTCTTTGCTTTTGAGTCTATGCTGTAGTAAAGTACAGACTAGGCTAAAATAAGAATTTTTGAAGGTAATGGGATATGTTTTTCATTTATAATGGTGAAAGATTTGGGGTTATTGTGGGCTTTATTTTAATTTATCTGAGTAATCAGAATGTGAAAATTATTGTCTGGTAACAGGGATAAGGAGTTATAGCTTGGTTTGCTTACATTTTATTATGGGCTGGATTTTTTTTTTGTTCCTCCCTCCCATTTTTTATTCTGATTTTTCTTACATATTTAAATTTCTCTATTAAAAGCTGTACAAAAAAAAGCCAGATGTTAATCTAATGATGGATGTTCTTGTATGTTGCAAACAGCTGTGCTGGAAGTTAACTGTGCTACTTACATGCAGATTAGAAATGTTATTTAAGTTTGTGTTTTTGCCACTGTAACTGTAAAAGTACTCTAACTGGACTGGATTTCCTTAGTCTTGAGTAAATAGATGGTAACTTCTATTCGTCATTCTGCATTGTGCTGTCCAAGTCAATGCTTCTTTTTCCTGGTGCAGAACACCTCCAGTGTTCTTATAGCAGCCAGAGAATATCCCGTGGGGAATTAACTTAGAACTCTGTATGAAAACCCCTTGGGGTATTTTAGGCACAAGATGCTGTGGGCTGCAGGAATTTTTCAATTGTTAGACTTGAAATACAAGAAAGAACTCACTTGATAATGGAAGAAGTTAGAATACAGATTCCTCTTGAAAGAAGCGTCAGGCTTGGACCCAAATTAGCTTTAAGGCAATAGTTTGGTGTTTAAAAAGGTGTTTAAAAAAATCTTACTGAAGATGACACACTGTGCCTCAATCCCAAATACATTCCAAGCAGCTGGGAGAAGCCTCTCTTCTTATCGACTTCAGCAAGCCTTTCTTGACAGGTTGTCAGACCACCCTGGTTTTACAAGGTCTCACTCCTAAAAGGTAGGCTGTAAAAGGGTAGTAGTAGCTAAAATCTTAGCTCTGCTCTTAACGAACTGTGCTGTGCTCTCTTTCCTCAAGAAAAGAACAACCTTTCTTCTTGATGTGGAAGAGCAGAAAGCGTAACTCGCCTTTCTGTCGTCTCCTCCTGCTATCAGTTAGCTGTAGCCCAGGCACCCAGGTAATTTGAAGATCTCCAACCCTTTGTGTCTCCTTGCCTTCTCAGAATGTCTGGACATGGAAAGAAACACCCAGTGGCTAGCAAACCTGGAACTGCACTGAAGAAAACCAAATCAGCCAGGGCTGGTCTGCAGTTCCCTGTGAGTCGTGTCTACAGGCTCCTTAGAATGGGGAGCTACGCTGACAGGATCAGTCCTGGTGCCGCCATCTACCTGGCTGCGGTGCTGGAGTACCTGAGTGCGGAGATCCTGGAGCTGGCGGGGAACGCTGCGCAGGAAAACAAGAAAACCAGGATCCTGCCCAGGCACATCCAGCTGGCTGTGAGAAATGATGATGAGCTGAACAAGCTGCTCTTCTCTGTGACCATCGCTCAAGGAGGGGTTAGATCAAATATCCTTTCCCATCTCCTTCCCAAGAAAACTGTCAGAGATGCTGCTCCTTCTCAGCAACAACATGGTAGCCAGTGAAACTTGCTTTTCCTGGTCTGGTCTGTGCACTTATGGATGACGGTGGGACTCAGTAGCACTAATTTGTATGTGTTTGCTTCTTTGTATTTTTCCTATCAATTTTAATGCATTTTTAAGGCTTGTAATAAAGTTTCTAGAATGGAACAGTGTTCTCCTTTCTTTTCTCAGCTCCCCTTCCAGAGATGGAGGAACACAGAAAATGTCAAAAAAAACCCCAAAACAAACGAACAAAAAAAACCCCCATAGAATGGTTCTATGGGTTGGAAGGGACCCTAAAGATCATCTAGTTCTAATCCCCCTGCAGGGAGGCGGTTGAGGCACCTCCCACTAGACCAGGCTGCTCAAAGTCCCATCCAGCCTGGCCTTGAACACTGACAGGGATGGGGCGTACACAACTTCTCTTGGCAACGTGTTCCAGTGTCTCACCACCCTCACAGTAAAGAGTTTCTTCCCAATATCATGGAATGTGTTGGGTCAGAAGGAACCTTTAAAGGTCATCTAGTCCAACACCCCTACAGTAAGCAGGGACATCTTTAACTACATATCTAATCTAAATTTCTAAATAATCATTAATAATAAATATATAATAATTATTAAGAAATAAAAATCTATAATAATAAATAATATCTAATCTAAATTTTCCCTCTTTCAGTTTAAAACCATTACCCATTGTCCTATCACTCCACTCCCTGATAAAGAGTCCCTCCCCATCTTTCCTTTAGGCCACCTTTAGGTCTAGCATATCACCCAAATAACTTAAAAAAAAATAAAAAATCAAGTACATGTTTGCTTTTGAAAGCATGTTACAGGTTACTGTTGTGGAGCAGGTAGAGGAGTAAAGACACATACTGCCATTCATGTTTATGTGAACTTTTCCTCCGGCACAGATTTATAGTGCAATTAGTTCAGGTTGCTTAATTCTGCTTTAAAGTCTTACTGCTCGTAAAGCTGTAGTGAACAACTTCCTCTCTTTAGACTGCTCCAACATAACACTAAACCTCTGTCCCCTCTATCTTGTCGTAACAACTGTAGATATAGTTAGTTTAAAACCTGGTGCGATATTTGTGCTGTTGGTAGAGGTGACTGCCTTGCTTCTGCCTATCAGTGCAGAAAAACAAAAGTCTCCAGAGCCAAACAGGCCCCCAGGCCTTTGCTGACCAAGTCATTGAAAGTCATGCCCAGGATTTCTCTGTTCATAGTGGGTACTGAGGTTTGCTGCTGAGCTGGAAACCAGGGATCTGCTGCAGCTGCATTAGGCTCAGTCCCACCCCGATGTGGTACCTCATCGATTTCATAGCATCTCACCAAGAGAAGAGCTGGTTAGGACCAGCTTCCTAAACTGCAGTTGGACCATGAACATTTATTTGAATAAGATCGGCCTGTCCTGTTGAGTTTGAGCTAGCTCCTTCGTCCCCTCGAGGCATGAGGGTTTCAGAGCCTGCCGGCCAGGTTTTACAATGCCGACAGACGTCAGAGCTGTAATGCAGCTGAGTTAATGACTCACACCAAGCTGTGCTTACACAGAAATGGGAAGAAAAGATACCCGATGGAGCGGACGCTGTGATTTCAGAGTGGTGGGCAGCTGGAACAGTCATTGTATGCTGCTTGGTTTTCAAGAGCAATTTGATGAGGTCTTGGCTGGCCTGCAATTAACCCAGTGAAGTGAGAAAAAGTGGAGGATGCTGAAGCAATGAGAAGTTAAAATGTTTGAGAGTAGATGTTAAGCTTTGTGCATATAGTAAAGATGTGCTATATGTAACTAGCTTTGTGCTGAGTATTTACATCTATAAATGGGGAAAAAAAAAGCTTTAAAGGAGGTACATGAGAAATGAACACATGAAACTCCAATTATTTCCTCCATTCGATCATGGCAAGGGAAAGCAGGCTCGTGAATGATCATTTCTTTCGACCAAGCGAAAAGCTACACGTTCACAGTAATGGTAGAAGACTCAAGCAAGGTACTAATTTTGTGCAGTTTTAAGCATGGCGCTTACAGCACCCTTTGCTAATCTGGAGAACTGTGTGTCGGTCATCATGCCTCTCCTGGATGCCAGCTGCTCCCGTGAGCCTGCTCTGCACCACACCAAAGAGACCCTACAAGGCATGGCCAGTGCTCAAGGAGTTTCTAGAAATACCTTCACCTGCCATTTTCTGTATGATAAAAGAGCTGTGTGGCCCTACCTCTACTTACACCCAAAGACAGAGTTGATGTTGAAGTACTGGTCCAACTCAAAAGTCAATTTGTTAAGTATTTCTTTGTTCAAGAACGATCTTGTTTGCTTTCCTCTAGCCAATAGTTTGACTCATTTGTAAACTAACCAGAGAGCCTAGTGATCTGAAAACTGCCCCCTCTGGCTTCACAGTAACACAGGGTAGATGTCTCCTAACTCAGCTGCTCGGCAAAAGTTTCTGTTGGGCCAGGGGTCAGCTTTCCAGCACTCGTGTATTGAAGAAAAAAAAATAAAAATTCAGCTGTCACCACACCCTTGACCCTAGGAAGGGCATATTATGCCTTGCAAAACAGCTATGCATGACTTTGGAGTCAAATGGACTGTGTGGGAGATAAGGATGAATCCTAGAAGAAAAAGAACCCACTGCCAGAGGTCCTGAGTTTCCCCAGGCTCCGCAGCGTGGTCACAAAGCATCCGCTGTGGTGCGCTGGCACCACGAAGGACAGTGGTACAGGTCCCTGGGTTGAATTCTTGATGCCTGCAGCAAGGTGAGGTGTGCCCCCTTCCAGCTGTAATAAATGAACTGCCAATCAGAGATACTGCAGTTCTCTGAGGCAGTAAATATTAGGCTTGTTTTCAGAGATCAGCTAACAAGGTACTAAGCAGCTCTGCAAGGAGTGGTAACAAATTCTCATGCTCTCAGGGACTGCACAGAGTTGCTCTTGTGTTGATTGTTTTTTATTTTGTGTGGCTGACTCATTGCTCACCCAGGTGGTATTAACTTATGCAAGAGCTGGTAATGAGATGGCTACCACTGTGAAGTTTAAAAGGGAGCAGCTCTTGCCAGAAGTTGTGGTTTGGGGAATTTGGGTAGTGGTGCTGTTGGAAGAAGAGGTAATAACCTTTTCAGGTGACTGTTTGTGCTTAAGAAATGACAGCATGCTTTTTTATGCTAGATAAGCTCTGAAGTGAAATAATGGTTTTGTAAGTTCTGTGTTTGGTGTAAGGCTAATTAAGGGGGCTTTTAAATTTTTTTTTTTTTTAGGATATTTACTTGTGTAGGCTGTCTTTAAAAGCTTATCTTGCTAATGCCCACAAAAATCTTCTAAAATAACTTTTTATTGTATTTTTAAGCACTTTAATTTGATGCTTGATTTAGTTCTTCCCTGCATCTGGGTAGAGCTTCTAATTACTTAAAAGCAGCTAATGTTTAAAGCTTAAACCCAATGCTATATATAAGGGCAGAATTTTCTTGTGTTTATTTTCCAGTTGCTTCTTGTTATGTATTGAAGAGCAATAGGTACTATTTGGTACTAGAGACTTCATGTCAGTAATAAGTGATGGGGCTTGTTAGAATGGATGTGATACCATACAAGAAGATGGTACTTGGGCATTTGTAGTAGCCTGATGCACGGTGTGCTGAGCAGAGGAATTTCAGTGTCTGGTTTAAAACAAGGCTTCTCTTCCCATAATTACTGTTCCTGATTGTGGCCTATTATCTTGCAGCCATAGGTCCCCTCACATCTGGAAGACAAGATCCACTTGAAGTGGTTTCCAGTAGATGAAGTTCTTGTCTGTTGTTCTTACTTCAGACAAAGATGTGAAGTTCTAGTTTTGGCTCTCACAAGGTCACTGCAGAAGCTGCTTAGATTCTTACCAGGGTAAGTTCAATAAAGCTTCCCTGAAGGGTTTCTGAACACTTGTCACTACCGTGAAGCCTAGTTTGCTTAACCTTTCTCCTTAACAGCAGTCCTCCTTTGTTACTGGGTCAGAAGACTTTGTTCCTAAGTTCTACCTTACTCTCTTGAAAAGTTTTGGAAATGTAGCCAATGGCTGACCTGTAGGTGCCTCTTGTCTGGAAACTTGTCAGACTGTTCTAGAGCAGCAGCCTGACCCCATCCTCTCGTTCAAACGAAAGTAAGCAAACTTTCTGAGAGACGAAAACTGACTTCTAATGGCACGAGAAAGGCAGTGAAATGCGGAGAAAGAAGGGACTTAAATGCTCATTTTCTGTGTCTGTTTGTTTTGGGTTTTTTTTTGTTTTGGTTTTTTTTTTTTTTTAATTCGTTCTCTTTTTATACTAGATTGATGTTAGAATGTCTGGACATGGGAAGAAAACCACAAAGCTCGTCCTTGGTCCAAAGAGAACCAAATCAGCCAGGGCTGGTCTGCAGTTCCCTGTGAGTCGTGTCTACAGGCTCCTTAGAATGGGGAGCTACGCTGACAGGATCAGTCCTGGTGCCGCCATCTACCTGGCTGCGGTGCTGGAGTACCTGAGTGCGGAGATCCTGGAGCTGGCGGGGAACGCTGCGCAGGAAAACAAGAAAACCAGGATCCTGCCCAGGCACATCCAGCTGGCTGTGAGAAATGATGATGAGCTGAACAAGCTGCTCTTCTCTGTGACCATCGCTCAAGGAGGGGTGTTACCTAATGTTCTTCCCGAGCTTCTTCCGAAGAAGACCACCTCGCTTAAACCACCCCACAAAAATGTCCAGTCACAGGAGTTCTAGCTGACACAGGGTTCCTGACCTTGTGGTTTTAACACTGGCTTTCTCCACTGCTCAGCATTTTTCCTGCTGCTTGGCATTTTTAGTCTAAATCTGTGTGTCTGTGTACCTTTGCACATGTCTGAGCTGCTAAAGACAGGGTTGCTAGTTAGGTTTCCTGAGCTATGTCCTTCAAAAGAAAAAAGTCAACAGACTACTTCTATGAATAAATAAGCATGCAAAGGACTCGTCAATCTTATTCCCGTCTATGAAACATCTGGTGCACCAAACAGCAGGTTTTCTTTGGCAGTGCAGTTGTCTATGGTCATTAAAGCTTGTGTCTCCAAGTGCCTGGCTGGAATCTCCTTATTCGGTATGTGTAGAAGTCTGCTTCATCTCACCACTTCAGACCTCATCATGGGCACAGTTAACTATTCAGGATAAGTGGATGCATCTGAGAAACGTAAGCCTTATAATGACGGTAAAGCTGATGATTTGTCTTCTCTAATGCTTGGATACAACGGTAGGGCTGTGCTGTAACTTCAGAGTGTCACTCCACGCACCTTGGTTCAAAGATGATCTTGGAATTGTCCTCTGAGTTTCTGTATTGGAGCGCAATCCAAGGACACTTCTAAAGACGGTATATAAAACTTGTCAGTGCTGAGCCTTGAAGATCTCCTAGAAACTCTTCTTAAAAATTAATACAAATATAACTTCTACCTCTCTGGTACTGAGAACCTTTTTAGCTGCTTTGACGCTTTTTCCATAAGGATCCAGATCAAGGAGACCTGTACATTAGAAGGCAATCCAGGAAGTGGCCTTCCCCCAAGACCTTCCAAAACTCTTTATCTTCCACCTATGCAGCTTGAGAGGCTACCTAAGCATTGGTAGTGTTGCAATCCAGAGTGCAAATCTATGGTGGACACACGCTAGTATTAATTGCTTGCTGTGCTGCATAAGATCTTGTTTAACAGCTTCACCAGCAGGATGCCACTCAAATTTAAGAGCTTCGTAAGTACATTATTAGATGTTCAAATGGTTCTATTCATAACACAGAACAAGAAGGCCCTAGTGTCCACCAGCTTCAGATCTATTAATCCAGCCAGGTAAAAAGTGTATTTAGAGAACTGCCTCAAGACTGAACGTACCAGCCCAAGGTGGGGGAGCCTCTGTTTCCCATATCTGCCCTGCAGTAATCTGTATTATGTACATAGTAACCTGTACTCTCTAGTGTAACTTGAGTATCTCCCTGGGTTTTTTGGCCTTGTGAGAATTTGGACTTTTTGAAGAATGGGCTGCAGAGAGTTCACCCCTTTGTACAGGCAGGCTAGGAAATGTAAACAAAGGGCAAGAAGTCGGGGAATAAGGTAGTGCAGGACTGCAGCCAGAGGACTTTTTGTACGTGAAGCCTCTAGCATGTGTGTAAACTGCAAATACCTACTAGGGGCCTTGCTATGAGAATGCAAAGAGAGGAGAGTGGTGGTATTGGGTCAGTCCCAGCGTAGCTAGATTCTATAGGCACTGAAGATAAGTCATTTATAGTGTAGATAGTAGACAAACGTTGTTTTAAGGGCAGCCATAAGATCAGCCATTGCTATCTGTGTAAACGCAGAAACTTTTGGCTAGAGATCTAGAGGGTGAAACAGTGCTGACCTGCACCATAAACCAAACCCTCCAAGCTGCTGGCTTGGAAAGCAAGAGCAGCTCCTCAGGGGGCTGCTGCATGTTTTTCTACAGCAGCTTCAATCAACGTTGACTGTATGAGCTGCGTCTGAAGGAAAAACAGTCCCCTGTTTCCTGTCAGGCCAATGGTTATGTTTCACGCTGTGTTGGCTCAGAGGCTTGCTCCTGGCCTGTCCCAGCCAGCTGCCCACAGCACAGGTGCCTTGCAGCAGCATGGGCTTGTGCAGCTCCTGCCGTGCTGCACCGTTCTGCTGGGCCAACACAGCTGCTTACGGCACCTGCTGCAAGCCAGGCTGCTGCTGGGATCATATTTTAAACCTCTTTTTTTTTTTCTTTCCTCTTCAAAAAGCAAAACTCACATTAAACTACTTGTGTGTGCCTTTTTCACGGTGGTGCGGGCACAACTCAAAGGTTTGCATGGGGGCAGGAAGAAGAGACTGTGGGTGGGATGATGGCTGGAGCTGCTGAGGCAGAGATCGTCTCCAATGTCCCCATGGCGTGGGCTGTGACTGTGAAGCCCCATGGGAATTTCAAAGGTCTATGCCTGGAGTGAAGCTGTATCACACCAGGTACATGAGTTGAGATGACCCATGGAAGAGGAGGTTTCAGCAGTCCCCTATGCCTATAGGAAAAATTACCAAAAAAAGGGGAAAATGAATGGAGACCTTTCCACAAGTCTCAGCTTTTCTGCAGAGGAAGCAAAGCTTGATGCTGGCTTGTGTAAGGAATTGCCACCTATCTTGAGGAGGTGTATGGCCTGTGCTGGGACAAGCTGGCCAAGGGGTGCCGCTGCTGCCCAGGGTACAGGACTCGGCCTGAGACCCAGTCAGAGGGAAAGTAGCCATCAGGGTGGTGCTTGTTGGTCTCTCTGTCTTCGATGCCAAATAACTGATTTAATACATCTTATATGGAAGTCATCTAGCTTTACCAGAAAGCTTATGTAGGTTTAAGCATGACTACAGGGTGGCCGGCAAGCTCAAGGCATCCCGCTGCTCTGGAAGCAGTGAACTTGGGAAGATGTGGTCTGTCACAGCCGAGTGCCCCATAGGTGCCCTGGGGTCTGCAGCTCACGCCTGCTAAACTGCAAGGAGGGGAGAGGCACCACCTTTGGCAGTGGCTCACCCTCGCTTTCTTGGCAAAACTCAACAGATGAGAACAAACTGGAGGAATACTGGAACAGGGTGGGGGCACGGGGCACTGACAGGGAGAGCTACCTGGAAAGAGCATCCCCGGAGTACCTGTGAGTCCCAGCAGCTACCGTACAGCTCTGCTCTGTCTCTTGTAACTAGGGCTGACCTATAGACATACTGCTTCCTGAAACATGCCTTGCTGTGGCTCTCCTGGCCTCTGTGCCCCCTACTACAGCTTTTCTGTTGCGTTTCTAAATGTAGAACCACCAGTGCATTCGTTCCTGCTTTTTTGTGAATTCTCGAGACAACTGAAAAGATAATGCCCGAAGATATTAATATAGGGGAACTCATTAATTCTCCCAATTCTGTTTCTCTCCTGCAGCTGTGAGGCATATTTTGTCTTTCTTTTGAAGATATACACGCTTACAATATTATGCATGCTTCAATGGGGTACTTTCAATCTTTTAATAAAAAAAATCCATTGTTGGTTTAAATACACAATAAAACGTATATTCAGTCTTCTTGCGTATCCTCAGCCCTGTTCATGACCAGGGCATGCATTACTCTACCCCAAATAAATACCTTGTTAATATATGACGCACAAGATTTGTGAAGGCTGTCCTAGCAGCTGGGTCAGACTCTGCTCCTGTTTCCACCACTGCTGCCAGCTCCACTTCTTTCCCAGTCTCTCTTCCTCAGCTCACCTTGCTGTCACAACTTATGTGCTTCCTTGACTTCAGGGGGCAAATTGCTTATTAACTAGCTAAATGTTTGTTGACTTTTTTGAGGGTGTTGAGTGTTAGAACTACTGGAAATCCTTGCTTTGTTTATACGAGCAGCTCATTAGGCTCCCAGACAAGGGGTTATGTGAAAAGAGTGCGTGGGAGAGAATGGCACAACCGTTTCCAGTATTGCAATAAAAAGTGTACTCTTTCCAGCTTGCTCCAACTGCCCGTGCAGCTTTCTTTGCAGTGCTGTGCGTAGCATCTGTGAGAGTATTTTTGCCAGCAGTATCGTGGTGGGGCTTCTTAATTGTTCTACCCAAAAAAAGACAAGTTCGCTTAAACTCAGCTAGTAACCATTTTAACATTTATTATGCTTGCAGTAACTCCGCAGCTGGGGAGAGTCATGCTCTTAGAAATGTGTAGCTTATGAACCAGCAAAATGTGCAAGCTGACCCTGCGTTATCTCCGTGCTCTGATCTCCCTTGAAAGCAGGGAATGGGGAACATGGTCACTAGGCTGACTTTAAATGCATTTGTCAAAGTGACAGACCCAGAAAGAGCAGTGACTGCATAAACTTGCTAGCTGCACCCTTAGTCAGAGTGCAAGCTCTCTAACTGCCGAACCGAGGAAGGTGCACACGTGTTCTTAAACATCGCCTTGTCTGGGCGTACCTCTCTTCGTGCAAAGCACTACGATTTAGGTGTCTTCCTATACATGCCCCTGGTCCAGGGGGTTTTCATGAAGCTGCCTAAGGCTCAATTTCACTACTATACTTTCTTTCAGACTTGCTGCTGCCAGCCCAAGGCGTTAGTAAGCTCTGTTGCTAACAGCCTGCTCTGGAGCTCTCTTAGCCCCGCACCTTGCTTTGCACCGTGTATTGAATCTAAGGCTCTGAACTCCCACTAAGGCAGTTGCCAAAGCATTGTCTTCGGAAGCTGGTGAGGGGTCTGGAGCACCAGCCTTATGAGGAGCGGCTGAGGGAGCTGGGGTTGTTCAGCCTGGGGAAAAGGAGGCTGAGGGGAGACCTTATCGCTCTCTGCAACCACCTGAAAGGAGGGTGTAGCGAGGTGGGGGTCGGTCTCTTCTCCCAAGTAACATGTGACAGGACAAGAAGAAACGGCCTCAAGATGCACCAGGGGAGGTTTAGACTGGGAATTAGGAAAAATTTTTACACTGAAAGGGTTATTAAGCATTGGAACAGGCTGCCTAGGGAAGTGGTTGAGGCACCATCCCTGGAAGTATTTAAAAGATGTGTAGATGTGGTGCTTAGGGTAGTCATTTAGTGGTGGTTTTGTCAGTGTTAGGTTGATGGTTGGACTAGATGATCTGAAAGGTCCCTTCCAACTGAGACAATTCTATGATTCTAAGGTCTCATGGTAAGCCAAGGTACCACGTAGAGGCAGTGCAGCAACAGAAGGAGGGAGCCTGACTCTGTTCGTCAGCGGTTAGGTAAATTGGCAGGGACAGTGACGTTTCTTTTTTCCTTTTTTTCCCAATTTCTAGTCCCATTGTGATCTCAGCCCATGAGTACACTTCTAGATATCATGCCATGTAGCAATAAAAGGCAGAGTCAACGGGCCTACCTTGCAAAATGCAGAACATCAGAGAATTTCAAGTTAGTACCCTGAAAATAGCTGTTCTTCATCTAGGTCAGAGGAGAAACTTGGCTCTTTGTCCTTGTAGCATGCGCTGAATCCAGGGCACTGGTTAAGCTGGAATGAATGACACAAAGGAGCAAACAGTGAGGGGCTGAGTCAAGCTGTCACAGCACTTGGCTGACTTTTTCTTTTGAAACTGAGATACAGCTGAGTCTTTCAGACAAGCCCAGAAGACAGTGAAGATTGCTGCTTGAACTGGGAAACAGATCTTTTTGTGAGCTTCTCTTTTCATTCAAACATCATGCAGTTGCTTGATGAGGCTTAAATCATGCTTGGCTAGCTGAATTCATCAAGGAAGGTGCTCACTGCTGTCAGGGCACACAAACATAGCCCGTGAATCTGTCAGGGAAACATTAAGCATCTGTCACTTATCCTGGTCCTTCTCCCTTCCCAAGTTTTAACATCCTTACTTATTTCAGATTTAATTTTCCCTTTTTGATCTCTCCTTTCAGGGTCATTGTAACACATCAGATAACACATCTGGGACCCAGCTTGTACCCTGCTCACTGGGACACCATTCAGTAGTATACCTGGGAAGCTTGCCTCAATGTGCTTCCTTACCAGTCTGGGAGCTTTTTTCTACATGTTGTCACATGAGCCCGAGTCTCACTGTGACTTAGGTTTAAATCTGCTTGTATTGGTAGAGATGCAGTGGTGTGAAACTGTTCTGAGATGTGGATCATGGCCTGCTTCTGCCTGAGAACTTCCCTTGTGCCTCCTGATGGGTGTAAGGGGCTGTCTTCCATGAGAAGACAATGGCAGCAATACTAAATCCTGTTAAATTAAACCCTGTGAAGAACTCAGTGCTTCACCATCATTTAATACTGCCAATTGAAGCATTCTTCTGAAAAATTCAAAGATGTGCACATTAGGACTCCTCTTGTCTCTAAGCTGTTTCTTTTTGAAGACTGCTCTCTCGTCGGATAGACCTAGTCTTCCTTCCTCTGAAATCATGCCAAAAAGATCCAGAAACTGGTGAAGCCCTGTTTCTTCTTTTAACACAGATGACAAATTCAGTACTGGTCCATGGCAGAAATAAGTATACAAGTAAGAACTTAAGAAGGGGTCTACTCCCCCTTCTACCCTCTGTAATCCATCTCTTCCTTCGTGGAGCCATAAATTTTTGTAATTGTCATTTTTGTCATTTTCAAAAAAGCAAAACAACACTTCCACATCCAGGGGCTTTTAACTTACTTTCACTACATTAACAATCTACAGTTTCTCTCAAAGGAAACTTGCTCTGGTACCTGCTTCACAGCATGTTCCTCCTCAGGGCACACCCTTTGCCTCCTTTGTCGGTACCAGGGCACTCTGTGCCACGGCAAATGGAGGAGGAACGGCTAAAGGAGAAGTTGTCGTTGGGAGAAACAGGGCTGAAGTGGTGAGAAACTATGAAATAGGAGAACAGAGATGAAAATGCTGTAAAAATAGAGAGACATAGCCAGTGAAGGAAAGAACAGCATAAATATCAGCAGGAAGTGAACATAAAATTTAGTGTGTGAAGTAGCATTTCATCATAGGATAAAGCAAAACAAAGAATAATTCCCTTCGTGGCAGGAATTACGGGTGATGTTCTTTCATTTATGGTATACAGGTTGTCAAGCAAGATGAATGTCAGGGTACTTTCCAGCCGGTCTGGCTGTGCATTTATACCTGCTGTCCCATTACCTACTCAACAGGACCACTGATATTTTCCAGACATTTTGTTCCTTCCACAGCACTTGTTAAAAGCGAATGCAGCTCATTAAGCTTCATCCCAGCCCTGGCAGGGGCCACCAAGAGATCAAACGTCTGTTGCTGAAGAGGAAACAAACAGTTATGACACTCCACTGCTGCATTGTAACACATCAGCAGAGAAATGATAGATACTCAGAAACCCAAGGGTAGAACAATTAGAAAAGTTTTTTTTCCATTGGAGGTTTTACTGGTCTGGACGGGACGAATGCAGAACTGGGCTTTGGCACCTAGTTTTGCAAAACGTACACTGAGGAGTACTTAAACATTTACTGGAGCAGGGCTAATTACACTGATATATAACGATGCATTACAGTAATAGGATAACAGCTTTTATTTGAGGATAAATTTAAATCTCAGGGTAAATTCTCTCATTTGATTGAAAGGCAAACTCTGGGAACAAATACGAGTAGTCTGTTACAGTAATTAATACCATTATTTATTCTAGACATAGCAATTGGGAACAAATTCAGACAAATATCCAGATCATCAACATTTGCCTTCATTAGAAGGTCGGGGTTTTATCCAGGTTGATTAATAGAACTCTTGAGGATTTTGAAGCTATTTCTGAACAGAAATGAACTGGGTATCATAGTAAAACTTTGAGGCTAAGTAACCATACCCTGTTTCACAAAGCGGGAAGCTGAGTGAGGTGGAAAGGTGCCGTTTCAGCAGGGCACATGCTTCACTTCGTACCCACGGGTAAGCCCCTGTTCAACAAAGCACTTGGTAAGTATGGAAACCATGCCCTTAAGTGGTTCAGTGAAATGTAGGGCTACCATTATATATCAAGAGAGCCAGAACTAGAGCTCAGACATCCAATTCCCCATTTTATGCGCTCCCTACTCAGCTGCCTTACTTCCTTCAGTTTTTGGCCTTTCTCCTAAGAAAACAGCATTTATGTCAGCACACCATTTGCTTGCTAATCCATCTGTCCTCATCTATTAACTTCTGCATCTGCTGAGCAGTTCTAGGCAAATACGATGGAGAACTGAAACCACAAGTTGATTCCTACCAGTTACATGGCAATAGGTAGCTCTGTAAAAGATAGAGCTCCAACGTACGCCCTGACAGAAATAAGGGCCACAGAATGAAATTATACTAATGAAATCATAATAAAAACTATCTTTCATTAAATACAATATCGGAGATCGATCCTCCTTGGAGTACAAATCTGATAGAAATAACTTTGCTAGTTCTGTTGATCACGGAAGTGCTCATTAACTTTGGTAAAACAAGACATTAATTGCATGGTAGTTTTGCACATGACCAGTTCTCTCATATCCCGTGCTACAGATTTCAGCTTAGGTCTGGTCACCTGTAGCTGGGGCTGGTATGTGACTTAGTTGTAAAGCAAAGCAATGAAAGATTTCAAAACACCGCTTCTCTGGCACCTCTCTTGTTACCAGTGCTGCAAAACACGTTTATCTTGATGTAGCGTTACTTTTCTAACTCAATTGTGGTATGGTACAATTGTCTGTCAAGGAAAATGGATGTTTCCAATAACACGCATTAGAAAATGTGTGTACATGGTACTCCACAATTCAATGAAGCTGTGGGCAGTTGGAAGCATGGAGATGAAATGATGCCTGGAAAAGCTCTTTTGCTTCTACCTGCCTCGAGGACTGATGCTGCTGATGGATGCCTCAGTTGTGCGCAGTGCCTGCAGTTCACTCTGCGCTGAGATTTGTGTGTTTGTAAGCTTGCCATCTCCTGTCACCTTCGCTTATTTCGTAAGGAAAGGAAACATCCCAGCTTGTGGCCTCGGCAAGCTTTATCCAGGTGAGTACTAAGTCTGAACTCATGCCTTACCCGAGTGAGGAGCGGACCAAGCACAGGGCACCATCAGCCGCTGCTCGCTTCCAGCATCACAAATTTCATATTGGCGTTGCCCTCTGCTGACCGGTCCCAATATTGCAATGCTGAACACCCTCGGCCTCTTGGAAGTCAAGCGCGGGCTCCACTGCAAGTCACAAAACAGTGACTTTGGGTTATCTTAGATTCTACGTAGTCTGTGGAACTCTACACGACTATACACAGCTGTGGAAATGAAGGAAAAGATGTGGTATGAGACCACCAAGTTATAAACAAAGGCTATTTTTGGTGTTTATTTATGTAGCAGTCTCTGGTGCAGTCCCCGGAGAGGCCAAGACGCCCAGCAGGATGGGTGGCTGCGGCACGTCCTTGCACTCCGGGGTCGTGAGAGGAAACATGAGCTCGGTCCTACGCTGAATGAGGCTCCTGGATTTTGTTACTTTTCTGATGGGTCACGCATGATTGACGGTCCTTTGTGCTCTGAGGTCAGTTCATGTGTGTTCTCCATTCTTGCCGGTTTTGTTGGAAGTTCTAGTCCATATTTAGGTCTCTTGCTGGTTGATGTTTAGATAGCTACACTCTAGAAGCATGCATTTATGTGCATGCGTGTCCCCCCCATGCAGTAATTCAGCAGATATTACCTGAAATGCTGTATAGAAACCTCTGGGTGCAGAGGCTTTGTGGTAAAGATATTAAAAACTTCTTTCGTTCAAGTTTGCCATATGTTCTCTTTCAGACTTTCTCTATTGATCTCACAGCAGGTTTAAGGCTAATACATAGATGGTATTTGGTGTACGAGGTTCTTTGCCCCAGAGAAATGTCAAAATTTTAGATGGTGAATCATAACCAGCTATGAGATCAGTCCTATTTTTGTTCCTGCACCGCGGAAAAAGCAGATCCAGAAATGACTGGAGAAGAAGACTTGGGCAGCTACTTCTAGTTGTTCAGTGCAGAAATCTATCAGGGTGATAGATGTATAGATTAAGACAGTTTATGCAGTCTAAGCCGGTCAAACACATGCTTGTAATGTGTTTAATAAGGTGGAGGGTTGGCAATTGCAATGCAAGTTGTCTGGAACAGATAAGACAAGTCTCCAGAGCCATCTCCACATCAGCATCCATCTTGGCTGCCAGTAGAGATCCTGCAGTCACTGCTCAACTCTAAGACCCCAGCAAAGAAATCAACAGTTTGTGGCTGTGTTTAGAATAATAAGCATATCTATCTTGTAGCTGGAGTCCATTCGGCAGCTTCACGTGCACTAGGAAAGCTGGAACAGGGCGCTGCCAGCTTTTGGACAGCCTATCAAGCAGCTGCCTGTCATCTGCCCAACTGGCTATGTTAAGCAAATGGTTTTAAATCTCCAGCAGGTAAATTTGCAGTTTCTGCAGCTCCTCCTGTCCCATTACCTGCCGAGAACTGTGAAGATGGGACAAGCAGTCAGCTGATGTGGCTTTAGTTCCTAGATGGTATTTCATGTCATGCCTGCATGGCAGCTATCTCACTGGCCATTTGTCAGTCCTCATGGTCAGTTATCTCAATCCTCTCGTCGCGTCTTCAAAGAACTCTGGTTTGTGTGCAGTCTGAGCTTGCAGGTCACAAATGGGCTTTTCCGTTTTTTTCAGTGACACATATGTTTCCTTTTCTGTGCTGGCATGTTCTCTCTAATTTTACACAAGTGTGCCAGAAGCAAAGACGATGTCCTTCCCAGGGCTGCCCTGCAGCTCCGGGCGTGTACAGCTCTGGGAGTCAAGTGTCACTTTTCACAGCTGTTAGTGTGACAAGTGTGATCAAAAGGTTAAAATATGTAAAGTATAAGTGCTGAGCTCTCTAAGACTGAATCTTCCACTTCTCCAGAAGCAGCCAGAGCAACTTCTATCTGAAATATGCTAGATATTCAGCAAAACAATGATACTAATCTTTCATTAAACAAAGCATAATTAGGAATAAACATTGCACCATGATGTAACACTGATGAAAGAAAATGCTGCTTGCAGTTATTTCAGAGCTGGGACTTTTGTAACTTAGAGTCCAAGTGAGGTATCAGAGAATTTTTATGACCAAGAAAAGGTAACTTTGCCAACCAGTCGGTGCTTCATTCTCCTGATTGTCAGATTTAATGTGAATCCTTCTTCATTTTAATCTTACCTCTCCCGGCAGTATCCAACCACGGGCATGGTGGATACTGCCAGGAGTGGTAAGCTTAAAATGAAGCATTTTATCATTCCCCTCTTCAAACTTTCTGTCTTGCAAAGCAACCTCACTTCATTCAGGGTCCCAACTTTCCTTAACCTCCGCCTTTCCTCTCTGCTGGGCCCTCTACTGTTGGTCCCCTTCTTTCTTCTCCAGTGCTACTCTGTACGTGAAGTCTTCCCTGCAATCAGTAGCGTGACACCTCCCACCACAGAGTCTCTACAGCTTCTTACTCATTCCGCATCATATTTTTGTGTTCTCCCCAACACTGTGCTATTTGACTGTCTACGGTTACCCATCCCCTTTGCTGCAAAGCTGCAACTGGTTATTCTTCAGCACGTGCGATACCTTCCTTTCATCCTCAGTGAGCCCTACATAATTTTTCCAGATGTATCTTTGCCAAGACCATTCTAAATGCCGACTCTGTCCTCCAGCACTTGCCGTCCCTCCCAGCTTGCTGTCGCCTGGAGATTTAGTAAGTGTCCTCTTCCCTGTGGGAGCCGAGAGGGGAGTGAGGCTGCCCGAGGCACCCGAGCGCGAAGGGACCGGAGAAAGTGAAGTAAAGCGCCGAGAGGTTTTTCCTCTTGTGCTTCGTGCTCTGGCTCTTTGGTGAGTGGCACGTCGTGAGGTTGGGGGGCACATTTCCAGGTCCCTCGCTGTGCACTCTGCTGAGCAATGCCTGGCCGAGCCCAGCTCCAGCAGCCCAGGCTTTTAACGCGGGGGGTCCTGGGCCAGCCTAACGTGATTTGCAAGGCAAGGTAGGCGGCACGAAGGTGTGCGCTCCTGAAGGCGCCTGCCTTTGTCTCTAACCGCTTGCCCTAAGCTGTGGCAACTGGTTTCAGGAGTTGATTGTTAGGAAAAAAAATCCCCTTCGCCGCTTAAACATATTGCCTCTCAGTGTAATTGAGTCTCCCTCCTTGCTCCTTTTTATTATAAGAGGATGGATAAGTATCGTATTTACTCTTCTAAACACACTCAATACTTCGTATACCTCATCATGTCACTCTTTATTTCTCTCTTCTCTGGCTGACAACGGGAACTGAGCTTTCACTTCTTTTTCTTGCAGAAATTTTTCTGTGCTTCTAATTGTTTTTGTCACCTGTGTTTGCGCTCCTCAATTTCTGCTGTGGGTTTTGCAATAGGATGCTCAGAAAGAGTTTCAGGCCAGGGATGACCTTTACATTTCAATATTATTAATCTCTCCTGTTGCACAGGTGACATTTGTGTTGCTCCAGGGAGCAAAGGTTTCCACTGAGCAGCGAACAAGAGCTCTCCTGTCCATTTTACAGAGGAGCCACAGTTACTACAGAAATATGGCCGAGGAACCTAAGCTAGTTCCTCACCTACAAATTACCACCTATTTATCAGTCTTATTTAACCAGTTTCAAGGACCAAATAGATGTTACTCTTGAAACCTGCTGTGGGTGGAGAAAGCCACTGCTGATCATGAGAGCAGAGCACGAGTTGCCTATGGAATAGTGTTGCTGTGGGTTAAACCCAACCGGCAGCTCAGCCCCACGCAGCTGCTCCTCACTCCCCTCAGTGGGATGGGGGAGAGCATTGGAAGGGTAAAAGTGAGAAAACTCGTGCGTTGAGATAAAGACAGACTAATAGGTAAAGCAAAGCAGAACAAGGGAAAAATTCACTGCTTCCTAGCAGCAGGTGGGTGTTCGGCCACCACCAGGAAAGCAGGGCTCCATCATGCTTAATGGTGATTCGGGAAGACAAACATCATCACTCCAAATGCCCCCCCTTTCTCCTTCTTCCCCCCGCTTTTATTACTAAGCACAACGTCATATGGTGTGGAATATTCCTTTGGTCAGTTGGTGTCAGTTGTCCCAGCTGTGTCCCCTCCCAACTCCTTGTGCACCCCCAGCCTGCTCGCTGGTGGGGTGGGAAACAGAAGAGGCCTCGAGGCTGTGCAAGCACTGCTCAGCAATAGCTAAAACATCCCTGTGTTATCAACAGTGTTTTGGTCACAGATCCAAAACACAGCACCATACTAGCCACTATGAAGAAAATTAACTCTATCCCAGTGAAAACCAGTACAAATGTTTATGCAGAACTGAGCAAAACTTGATACTGTTCAGCTTCGGTCTCTGAGATGAAACAGGCCAGAAGCGCCATTGCTGTGCTTTTGTATCGTTATCTCATATTTATTTGCATTTTCACAGTGCATCCCCACTGCTTGCATTTGGCTTAGCTGTTTCCTCCAGTGAGGCTGAACCCTCCTCCAGGCTGAACCAGCCCAGTTGCCCTTGCATCTCCTCATGGGGTAAGTGCTCCAGTCCCCCACCACCTTGGAATCCCTCCATGAACTCCCTTCAGCTTGTTCATGTCTTTCCTGTAT
This sequence comes from Rynchops niger, assembly GCA_013400035.1. Lineage (NCBI taxonomy): Eukaryota > Metazoa > Chordata > Aves > Charadriiformes > Laridae > Rynchops > Rynchops niger. Next base: position 92,680 of record VXBH01006084.1, read on the forward strand.
TGTGGGACCCAAAACTGGGCTGTCTGCCCTAGATGTGATCTAACAATTGACAAATAACTCATCATTTCCCTCTATCTACCAGACAAACTTCTGTTAGGACAGCACAAATCCAGTCAAAAATTCCTAAAAAAGCTCCGAAAACAAACCCTACAGGTTTCTCAGGGTTTGATTTTAAAGATAGAAGAGTTCCTAAATCCACTTCACATGTGGCTATAACAGCATAACTGAGATGGTACCATGCCATGGTACTGGGATGGAGTAGCCAAGGAAGGGCTCGAGGAAGCCAGCGCTGTGGGGACACTGTGTTGAGGAATCCCAAGCTGGTGTGTATCCCCAGAGCCTGGCTTTTGCTATGATCTTTTCTTCCTAAGGAAATAACTGCTTAGTACTTTCAGTTTTCTGCCCATAAACGCCTCCACCTACCAAAACACACCACCCCACTCCATACAGTGCAAGCACAATGGGCTGCATCACAGGTTTAAATGTATGATTTCAGTAAAAACGGCAGATGTTCAGAATGTCTCTCATAAGTGACTCGTTTGTGCTTTATGATAGCCAGTAAGGCAATCCTGAAAAAATACATCTGATCAAATAGTGCCTGTGTGTAACCACAGCACTTGTTTCACTTCTTTCAAAGTGCTTTGTATTCATCAATTATCATACTCGACCCCTTAGTTATTCAAAATAAGAATTAAATAATTAAAATGTCCATGAGACATCTTATCATGCTGTTTGGGATGCATATTCTGAAATGCTGGGGAAATATATTAATCTAGTCAAAAGGGCAAGCTTATCATTCATGACCCTATTAAAGATGTTATAAATATAAAATGCACTGTTGGATTTGAAAATTATATTCGGATGATTGATTTCCTTTGATTGCAGTTGGAAACAGGCAATGCTACACTACAACCCAATGAAAGCTAGTACCTGCTTCAATAAAAAAAGGACACGAAGAAGAATTAATCATTGCAAGTTTATTACATGGAACAGCAAATTCCAGACAACTGAGTCACGTAACAGATGACCAGTGCAACGGGAAGTCTCTTCTCTTTGCATAAACCAAGTTATCAAGCCGGTAAATTGACCCACAAGCTTCATATTCCATGGTACTCTGAAACAAATTAACACAATATCGTATTTTATGTTGAGATGGTTGGTCTGAATATGACTTGGCATTCAGTTATGTATGTCTGGTCCTTCTCAAAGTTAGAAATGCAGTAGCTTCAAATTCTAGCACCAGAAGATAACGATAGTTGAGAGTTAGGAAGTTTGGATAAGTGCCCAGCTCTGTTATTTGTACTCAAACACGAATCCTCTCTCCTCACACAGTTCTCTTTCCACCATATCCTAACTAACTCCACTGTCCGTCTTTTATGGTATGGAGGCACGGCGTGCATCTTGCAGATGGGCTGGCTGTGGATAAAATTTACTGCTATATATAATGCTAGGGTATCATTATACAGCAGTGACTTCTACACTAGCCATTTAATGAGATCTGTTGGATAGGACAGCAATTCTGCTAACAGTGGAGTACTTCACACAGAGTACTGTGAAGCAAGTTTGCTCTAATTGTTTTTGAACCATTTTGCCCACAAACAATAGGGACTCTCTGTTTGGCTTTTCCTAGTGGCTGTCAGCTTAGGCTTCCAGTTTTTCTAAACAGACCTGGGCAGCACTACCTGTCCCTACAGGTTTCATAGCTATGAAACATTTCCTGCACACATGTGTACCTAACAACGCAAGAACAGCTGCTCTGGATCAAACAGAGATCCACCTAGCTCCTCGTCTTCCTTTGATCCATGAGAAGCAAAGGACACCCAGGGCAGTGCCTAACACCAGAGCAAGCAAGTAACGATGCCTCTCTACAACACTCTCCCAAGTCTTTGGTTCCTTTCTTTCTGAAATGGTTTAATCCTGAATATGCAGCAAAAGTTTTCTTTGTTTGCATTTTCTTTGCAGTTTCTCTTTCCTATCCTACTTCTGTCCCCAAAAAACCCCCCAACAATCAACAGCTGGGAGTAATTCTTATGTTGCAAGGAGAAAATGTCGATCTGTTATTGTGGGGTAAAGGACCAGAAGAAGAGAGACTGACAGAGGGGACACATATACATTGTCCAGTCCCCATGAAAGTTCACTAAGAGCTTTAATAGACACTTTCAAAGATGGACATGCGAGTCCTAGGTGATATTCGATCTCACTCTCTTCCTTCCTTACATCCCCACCTCTGCTCTTTTTAGTTAATGTTTACCCCAAAACAGGTCCTAATTCTGATGTGAGGATGACTTCCACCTGCATGCAGAGATCTGTGTTAGTGGGCTCTCCTGTAGGATTATGTGACTGAAGGTCACTTGGAGAAGAGAGAAGTCTAGCTTTTGTGTTCCAAATACAATTTACACCCTCTGTTCTTAAACTTTGTAATTTTTGTACCATTTCTATCATTTTGCAGAGGATGAAAGCTCCTCCTTACTCAACCTTAAAGAGAGAAGGAAACAATTCTTTTTTTAAGAGCATGAACTGTAAGTCTCTGAGCATGAAAAAAAAATGCCTTTCTGCCCAGACACCTCCTAGTGACCATATGAAACATCCACGTGGGTACTAGGTTTGTACTACTTCTCAGTAATTCCTTCTGTCACGAGGATCATTAATAATGAAAAAATAGAAGAAATTCTTGTCACTTTTGGCTGTCTACTTACCACTGCCTTCGATAGTTCTTCCGTTTCGAGGCTGAAAAATACAGTAATTAGATGGTTATGCAGAAATATTAGATTCCATATAAAGCACATCAAAATACATCTTCCGTCATGCAGAGAGCGCACATCAGAAGACTGCAATAAGATTTCCTTTACAGGCACAACATGGCAAATACCAGGGGATCCATGCAGGGTGGGTTTTGCCTTTGAATCTGAGAAATATTCATTCAGTCTCTGTCCAAACAGCTAAACAATCTGGTTTTAACTCTTTAAATACTAAGGGTCTTGGTCCCAGTTCATTGGGGTACTATGTAGATGCCTAAGAAAGAGCAAATACCAGCACTGAAAGTACCTGGTTGGACACACTTGAAGTAAGCTAAAATGTAAATGACAGCTGAACTGGGACTTTGGTTACCTGCTATGACCTACTTTATAAATTTTTTTTAACTTGTTGAAGATATTCCTAAAAACTAGTTCGATGTTAATCACAGAGTGTGTCTAAACCAGCATAGTCTGGATTAGACCATGCCAAAGTTCAGCAAGCCAATGGGTGAAAAACATGAGAGAAGTGATGATGATGTCCGTAATTTTGCTTTGGCTTTTCACCCTGTTATGGAGTGTGCCATCGCTTACCGGCCAGACCTTTCAGACCAAGTGGACATTCAGGTCACGCACATGTTTTATCTGGTGAATTTATTATCGGTGCATCTCAGCAGCCTCAGAGATACAAGCCACGTACTACTTTTGGTTTTGGATGATTTGGCTCAAGATAAAAACATCTGCAGTCGCCTCTTCAAATAAAAAAGTGTTTAATCCTTTACTACTCCAGATCTCATTACCTTGTAATCATTTAGTTGAATCAGAGGTTTCTAAGCAAATGGCTCCCTAAGCTTTCATGCAAGCGATATTTGGCCTCTACTCAAAACCAGTGCAGCAAGAATTTGTGAAGGGAAACAGCTGCTTGTCTATGGATATATAGCATTGTCTGTAATTCAGAATCTTTAAAAAGTAAAATTCAAATACCCTGAAAAGGAAAAAAGGCCGTCCCAGAGCCCCATGACTATCCTGTAAAAAAAAAAAAAAAACAAACACAAAACAAAGCACAAACAGTAACAAAATACTTCAAACTCAGTTCCATAGATCTGTTGACAAGTTTCAGTATCATTCCATCAGAATATCAATAATTCAGTGCCTTTTTCAGCAGCATGCAAACAAGGTGTTGATAGTCCCCACTGCCTATTCATCTGGAATGCTGATTAAAAATTAATACCCAAAGGGCATTGTCAAGAACTATCCATTCTGTCTAGTGTAAATATACTAAATTACCATAATTAAAGATTCACGGGCTTTAGGAAAAAAAAAAGTATAAAAGCTTTACACATGGTGGATTGCTTTGCAGAAGCAGGGTCAGCACAGTTCACTTCCCAACAACTGAAAATAAACAAGCTGGGTTTAAAAAAA
>VXBH01006084.1:101406-118652 GCA_013400035.1 Rynchops niger
CGCCTCCCCGTGCTGGGGGCGGGACGTACCTGAGCCCCGCGGGAGGGCGCAGAGGCAGCAGGCGGCCAGCAGCCAGGGCAGGGCGGGCGGCGACGGGGGCATGGCGGGGCGGCGAGCGGGCGAGCAGACGGACCGGCCACCTTTATGGGGCCGCACCGAGCCCGGGCCGCCGCCGCCCAGCCAATGGGCGCCGNCAGCGTTCGGCTCCCTGGGGTCCTGCGTTCGGCATCCCCTTTGGAAAGCTCCGTCAAAGCTGTTTTTCTAGACGGGGTGGCATTAGGGCAGGAGGGAGGGAAGGGGAGCGGAGGCTGTGCCGAGCAGAAGCGACAGAGCCGCCGGGATTTGCCTTTGAAACAGAATACTCAGTTTTGCAGCAGGGTTTACTGCATCTCCGGAAAATATTTCCCCTTGTGGCAGGTTGGGTAATAAAGTTTGCCTTCTAATTAGAAAGGATGTGAACTTTCTTATCAAAGAAGTCCTGGCCCATCTTGTTATATTTACCTGCGTGTGAAATTTGGAAAGCCATCCACCTCTTACTTCATTTCATAGTAGGTATGGGTGTAGGCATACATCTGCTCATAACAGAAAGGCGATTCTCTGTTCCTCCTGATTTAATCATTGTGTTCGACTTTGGAAAATGCTTCCCAGTTTTCTCTGGGCTAGTTCTAAGGGTGATTCTTTCTGATCAGATCTGAGATGGAGAAAGTCAGAGTCCTCCAAACCTCTTTTTTATGGACTTTGGGCCTGCTGAAGCAAGTACATACCCAGTTGCCCAACTTCTCACATAAGTAGTAGAGATGTTTGGGAGGCAATGGCTCCATGTGGGCTGTAAGACATAAAAAGCTGCAGAAGGTTATTATTGGCACAGCAGCCCAATGGCACGGCTCCCTCAATGGCTGTACTGCACACTAAAAGGATGACGGCAAGACTGTTCCTGGTGGGAGCATCTCAGCATCTCAGAGCAGTCAGAGAGGAGACGCACTTGCTTTCTCAGAGAAGAAAAGGGGAGCCAGACTTCATGTGACTTCGTCAGCTCCACAGCTGTGTGTCCTGAGTATGTAAAGAGGCGCAGGAGCAGCTGAGTGACCCCAGCACCATTAGTTCACCCTTTGTTCCTTCCCCCTGGGAGAGGTGGCCATCTTTGCCTCATCACAGCCCTTTGGATGCAATAATCTGAGCGGGGAGCTGTCAGGAGAGGTCAGACGTTGCTATAGCAGGCACTCAGCTGCCAGCTGCTTACTTGTCTTGGCTGGAAATGGGAGTTTCAAGGCAGGATAGTATTCAAAAAGATTATTCCCTCTGACTGTAGAAATTTTACCCTTTGTGGGAGCTAAAGCAGGTTGCAGTGAGTTTTGTGATGATGTTTTTTCGTAGCAAATCCTCCCAGGCTTTCAGTAACAAGGAGATGCAGGGTTCCAGGAACCTCATACCCCTTTTCCATGGTGACCCTGCTTTCTGTCCAAGCCTGCGCAATCCTGGAGTGAGTGTGTTTGTTAAATTTTCTCAGAAAAGGAGGATGCCATTTTATTTTTGATGGCAGCAAGAAGCAGGTTCCCGTTTGGTGTCATTTCATTTAAGCCAACAGGGTCACAGAAATGTGAAAGCAGACCCCCGCTAGCGTGAGCTGGGCCCATCAAAGGTAGACAGTAAAATGGTAGAAGATTGCTCTGAAGATGCTCTGAAGGATTCCACATTTTCATATTAACTATCTTCTTTCCGTCTTTTGACACTGTACTTTAACCAAACTGAAAATTGCCGTTCACCAACAGTGTTTCTGTTGCCACGCTTGTTGCAGATTTTGCACCCAAATGGCTCCCGTGCTGCAGAAACACGGGATCTCACTGAGCCATTCTAGATTCAGTGTTTGTTACTATCTTTTTGAATACCAGCATATTAGATACTGATCCTTTTAAATCCTTATTATTTGCTACATTTTCAAGTAGGATACTATTAATTGGATAGCAAGTTGCTAGTGATTATTCACTGTAATGGGACGTGGTTCTCTGGCTTTCCCTGCCTGCTAAGAAAGATGGAGTTTGCTTCTTTCTTTCTCAAGCTACTCATTATCTGCCTAAATTCCCACTTCTGTCCCACACAGCCCGTCAAATAATCATCCTTTTCAAAGTATTTAAATATGTCTGAGTTTAGGAGTGGGGTTTTTTTTTCAATAGCGTAGGGAAAGAGGTGTGTGATCATTTTGGGTGGGGAAAATCTCTCCCTCCCTGACATAAAATACTGGATGCTATCTGAACCTTTCCTTCCTCCTTCTCATGCACAGTACAGGATCTGGTGCTATATTTCACCCTTCCCCAGTGAGTACCCTAAATGTGCTCTGTGCTTTCCTTCAGCAAATATTGCCTACATATTGGTCCCGTGAAGCCTGTGGAGTTACTGATTTGCTTCAAGTGAGGCTTATACTTAAAGATGAGGTAAGAATTAAGTCAAACAATTTCCATTAAAAAAGTCAGTACAGCTTATTACCAAACTGAAAATAGTATTTTATCAATGACTATGCAGTATGAGGGAAGAATGGGGAAAAGTGTTTAAAAGTAACATTTCAAATAGATGAGTGTGTCATATTATGAACCCATTTGCCTTCCTTATATCAGAACTTTCTTTGCTCCTGTACATTTCATTTCAGAGGTGTTAGCTAAGGTACAGCTCCGCCAATGGATATATTAACACCAAGCCACATTAATGAGCCATACTTTTACTGCACAAATGAAATTCCTGCTTTAAGGTCCTGGTCTTCCTGAACGCAGAGAGAGAAATAGGTTAAGACTTTCAGTGCCCACAGTGATTCACAAACGATTTGAAAATGAAGCTTTGGTGGGGGGTCAATGAGAAACAAGAGGGTTTTTTATGGTGAGTCAGGAGGCCTGGCATATATTTAGCAACAGCAATATTATGGCACCCATAATTTTAGAATAAAACATGCTGTGATCGATAAATGAAGAATAAGAAAAAAATTGGCTTCAACAGGCATAAGGGTGAAGGGCTGCCTTCCTTTTTGTAAATGATCTCTGCAACAAAGTCAGCGGGTTAGTTATCGCAGGCAGCAAGGACAGAGTCGGCAAAACGTCGCCATTGTGCAGTTCCCGAGTGCATCCCAACTGGCTGCTTCTGCTCCCACACGCCTCTTGCCCTCTGCAGCTCGGCAGCGCTTTGTATAAAGCCTTATCCTGCTCTCAGGGCTTTGTATACCTAACCCATGACCCGCTTGGAAAGATGAGAAAAGCTGCAGAAACTGGAGGGTATTTATTAGGCAAACCTGCCATAAAGCCTGCAGGCATCTCCCAGTACTCGTCTTATATTAAATATGACAGTGCCTATTTATGCTGAATACAAGGCTGTGTTTAATGTGGTTTTAGTCAACATTCATTTACCCTTCCACCATAGATGGGTGGTCCAAACAGTGAGAGATCAGCTCGTTTTTGTTTTCACACGGGCAAGTGTCACGTCCCACTCTCAGGAAAGAGGGGGGTAAGTGACTCAGATTCGTAAATCCCCAACAGCGCAGACTAAGGTGAGATAAATCCCAAGGTCCGTACACAAACATTTATTAGTTTCCCAAAATGATTAGTATAGGTCTTAACAAGTCCACAATAATTGGTTAGGTATATGACAAATTATGGCAAGTGGTGGGGTATACCTCGTGCTAGTTAACAACGGATATACAACAACTTATGCCAAGCAGGACTTAAGGTTGTTACTTAAGAACTATAACCATTAATTACTCTAATTGCTACTTAACAATTCTAAGAGAAAAGAAAAACCAAGGGATAGGGAAAAGAAAAGAGAGAGGGGAAAAGATAAAGATGAAGGGTTCACCACTCCCAGTTCCAGTGTTTAGCCAGCCAAAACTTGGGAGGGGGGAGGGATATGGAAAAAAACCAATGCACTTATCGGACACAATGGCCTTGAGAACTGAGAACTAGGAAGCTCACCACATGAGTGGCAGAACTATCTTGTCTTCACAAGACAGTTCTCCCACACTTTCAGGCACCAGAAGTGTTAGCTTTATCAGTTCTTTGAAGGCCAGGCCTGCATTATTTATTTCCTTGCGAGTGTTTGAGGCCTTTCATGGAAGGCTTGGAGGGCCTTCTGTCCCTCGTCACGGAATTTACAGTCTGTCTGTTACAGCAAGGCTCCACTCAGCACTCAAGGCCCAAACCAAGCTTTACCAGCACACGTCACGCTTTTGTAAAATTGACGCCTAGTGTTGGTGTTGATTTGGTTGTCAGAATGTCAAATAAGTACAGAACAGTTAATTTTATGCTTTTGTTTGTAGTTGGATTGCTATACTTTACAGCTATAAAGCCAAAGTCTTGAAGCTGAGTAGGCCAGCAAGTAAATCAGTAAAAGGGGACCAGTAAAAGCATGCCCCATAGGGTAGGAGTTCAAAGAGAAGAAACTAACCAAGAACATCAAAACGGAATGGGGAAGTTAGGGAACTAGCCAGGAATCTCAATATTTGCATTCTTTTGGATAGTTTCTTGGCTAATCTCTTGGCTAAACATGAGATTTTATGTCTGCTATGTTCGGCCAGAGAAGTGGAAAATCCTCTGAAATGAAGTAATTTGCACCTACCTGGTTGTGCTGTATGGAAACATACAGTACTGTGGCAATGGGCTATATTGGGCTACAGTGGGCTGAAAGTTCATTATAGTTAGTATACTTCAAGGCATTTGAAAAGATCTGCAATTTGGAACTTTCACTTGGCTTAATTTTATTAGGTGTTTCCTGAGTTGGACAGGGAAGTAGTATGCTGTTCCGCTTAGGCAAATGGTGGGATATCTCAATCAATACCTGTGGTTGAGCTTTCATCAAGGATTTATCCAGAGTGATTGGTTCCTGGCTTCTTAGCTTGTGCCCTACCAAAAATTTCCAGGTGGTCTCCCAGGCAAATACCGGAGTGGCTGACAATTAGCATCCCCAGCTGAACAGATCTGATTTTAATAGCTAGATTATAATGCTGACACTCATTCATCCATGCCTCCTAAATCCAAATGATTTAATTCATAGCTTTAATTTTCTTAGAGCATAATTATACATAAATCATAGTTTTGTGTTTCTAGAAGGATTATCACAGTCTGTGGTAATGGATTCCTTACACTGATTACTAGAGTTAAGGATATAGGGTAACATGTATACCACACATCTCAGATTTCGGGCAAATACCCGCATCCTAAATCAATCTCCATTAGTATATGTGAAGAGAATGTGTTAAAATAAATTTTTGTCTCACCAAGAGCTGGCTACAGGGACAACTGATCCCAGACAATATTTACTGCCCAACCAAGTTTCTTCAAATACCACTCACTCTAAACCCACCACCCAGACAAGAAACCGCCAGACTACATTAATCCATTTCAGTATCATACAACCCACCAACCCTGTGTTGCTGATACTGATCATTACCTGCCTGACTTTAGGACCATACACAAAACCCAACCCACCTAGGAAGCTGTGTAAACAACTGGGAGCTCAGGTCTCTGGACTCTCCAACTGACGTGCCTATCACTGAGCGAGGAGCAAGGACTTTAACCCAAAGCTTTGCTTCCCTTAGCCATACTTAGCAGCACTTAACTCCTGTCAGAGATCTGAGCCGAGTGCCATTCAAAATGGGTAAGTACTCAAACACTGTCACTTACAATTATTGCTGCAGATACCTGTATTTTTCTTGTTGAAGTAATTGGACTCATTTAATATGAAAGCAATTAATTTTCTTAAGTTGTTTCAGGTCAAATGTATTTATACAGAATTTTACTGGCATTGCAAATGAACTGATTGCTTCCTTGACATGTTAAATTTCATCTGTATGAACGCTTGTATCTCTTCTGACTCCTGACAGCTGTTAAGACTTGAGCTAACTTTTATTCTGCTCTTTGGCCACAGTGGTTATGCCTGGACACTCACTGGCCTGAGTGTTTTCTTATCTCATTAGATTATATCACTTGGCAAAAGTTTTACTGTAGCAAAAAGCAAAAACTTTTCAGCTTTTAAAACATGTTGTTGGCCTGAAAATATTGGAACTGTAAGTTTCATGGAAATGGCCGCTCCTGAGTCTATCAATCAGACCAGACTGGCAAACAACAATACACTAAGAGTCGTTAATAAGAAGTCTGTTTATTCCATTTGAATTTGGGTCCAAAACTGCCTGTCGGTAGTGATGCCTCCGCTGTAGGCTCTGCTGAGAAGTGCCTCTCGCCCTCAGCAGCTGTTTCTTTCCACACCTGAGCCCCGGTGCCCTCCATACGCAGAGCACAGACCTCCCTCCCCTAAGGTGGATCACAAAAGATCTGCCTGGTCTCCCTGTAAGCAGCTCGCTGGAAGAGTCACTGGCAAACAAAACGCAGGCTTTCCTCTGGAGGGGACTCCAGTTAAATGTCTTTTTAAAGCTTTTAATCTCTTCAAATAAATTTGAATGCAGTTTTTTAAATTGTTGTCCTTTCCCAAAGGTCTGTTTGCAGAAGCACAGCAGCTTTTGTTATAGGCATGGAATTAAGGACTCTGTCTTACAGAATTTGGCTCCATTAATGCCCTATTTACACATTATCTTCTTGAATGGTTCCATGTAAGCCAAACCGTGAACTGAGAGGGCTCTCCCTGCTTGGGGGAGGAGTCCATGAACAAGCCCTTCTGCTCACTTTGGTCTCTGCTCTGGGGACTGCATGTTGCTGAGCCCCTGCTGAGCCCAACAGGGACCAAAGTTTCCAGTCAAAGATCCAGACCCAGTGTTAGACATAAATGCCCAGAAGAGTTCCCCTAATGTGACACAGTGGCCAGACAAGACAAATGAGCGAGAACAATAATGTGGTGGCAGGAATACAGACATTTTGTAGCTCCTATCCCCCATCTGCATTTCCTTTCACTTCTTTATAAGTATTTCTTGCCAGCAAAATGTTGTTTGGGGAATGCTCTTGCGGACCACACTTGGCAAAATGGCCTGGTAAGAAATGAATGTGAGTTTCAACAGCATGTGTGAGCAGAGTGCCAGAAACCACCTGAGAAGGTACTTGCTCAAACTGGTGCTGCTAAAGAAGACGACAACCATCAGCAGGATTTAACAGTAGCCAGGGAATTGGAGTCTTTTGAAACAAAGGAGTGAGTTTGCAAAGTACAAAAGATGCACCAAAATTTTTAACAGAGGGTAGCGCCCTGGGGATGGGAACAGAGCAAGGTCTGGCAGTGCCAGGGGTGGCCCTGCCCAGCACAGAGTGTGCAGCATCCATGTGGGATGGGGGACACAGCCAGCACCCAGCAGGGTGACCCAGTGGGTCCAGTGCAGAGGGACCCACAGGGCTTCCTCAGTGGTGATGGGGGTCCCGGGGTTGTCGGGAGCAGCGGGGGGGCACAGACATGGGAGCAGCCACATCCCCCAAAGGAGAGGTGGGCAAGGAGGGGAGCCCCACACCCAGAGCAGGGTGGGTGCTTGTCACTCCCTATGCGGGATTTGAACTTTTGTGGAATTAGTTATAGAAGGGTGTTAAAAAATTTTTAGGAGTTCAATAACTGTTTGTGAGTGTCTACTGATGTGGTTTATCTATTGGTATTGATCTTGAATATATTATTCACTGATGGCTGGTTAATTACGTGCCGTTCATAAATCAATAAACCTCTTCTATCTTGATTTGGTTTAAACTCTGTGAACTGAGCAGTTTTTCCCTGTGACAGTTACTCACATGAACATCCCTCAAAACTAGCAATACTGTGCCTGCAATGCAATGAGGTGAGCTTTCTTTTCCCTCCTATAGTAACATATCTTGAGACTGCATCTTGTTTGTCTTAAATGGCAACTCCTGCACTTTCTGCTGGCTTGGAAGGCTCTGAAATAAAGGAGGAATTATTCCAAAGCCGAAAAAGAAGGGGGGAAAAATTGAGAGAGAATAAGCATGATTTGAGAGAAACAATGATGAAGAACGGAGAGGAGAGCTAGGTCTCTCAGAGCTAGTCCACAGAGAATACCAAGTTCTGACTCGGCAGAGGAGTGCTCTATTCCTCATGTTCTGTCAAACCTGGTACCTGCCTGTCTCAGCCCTACTGCCAGAAACAAGCAGAGGCTGGCGCCTCTCCATCATTCTTGTCTGCAAGTAACTGGAGAAGACAGACCTTCCTCCACAGTATAATTTGCTGTAAGACACCACACTTAAAAACAAGCAGAGTACTCAGGGTTTTTACCTGGAAAAACTGAATTGCTGAAAAAGGAAGAAAAGCCAAAACTCAGAAAACAGGTAGCCACATCAATGGTTATTGCAGACACCTTCTCCTAGTTACATCTCACTGGGAAGAGGTTTTAGCAGAGATGACACGTTGGGACTGCATCTCATCACTTGTTAATATAAAAAGATACAGTGCAATCGTACAGGTGAATCCTGTTTGGTTTCTCACTGCTAACCTCAGAGATTTGAGATGGTTAGAGGCATGTGACTGTCATGGAGCCACATGAAACTGGAGAGCTTGTTGTGCTTGTTTAGTTGGATGAATAGTCCTGAGACAGGAAAATTAATTATATCCAATTTAAATTTTCTTTATATTTCTGTTGACAAAGTTATCATATGTATTCCTGGCCAGCAATACAGTCTCTAAAGAAGATAGTGATTAATGGAAGAGTGAAGAGGGCTGTAAAATTAAAACCCAATTCATCTATGAGTAAGATATATGAGTACAACATTAAAGAAATCAATAAAGACTATATTAAAACTTCATGATGCATAATAAAATTTCAAAAACAAATTCTAGAGAGTATATTGGATATACTTCCAAAACCCAAGCTATCAATTGAAAAATATTTTTAAATGTCCTCTGTTCTACCCAAGAAACATGTTTGTGTATACAGTTTCTGCTGGTTTTACATTAAAGAAAACCAACATGTTCACTTTACAGTGTAGCCTGACAGGTTCTAGTCATTTGCTGAGGTTTCGGCACATAACAATGATGCTGCTGCAATCCATGATCTTCCTTGCCGCTCTGAAAGGCAGTGCTGAAGTAAGTTCAACATCAATAACATTAACAAGCATTTTTTTAAAGCAGCTTTATTTTCACCATGGAATAAATAATGTGTTTCACTTATCCAGTTGTGAAAGCCTAGTGAAAAAAAGGTTTTGTGCTCAGGGAAGAAGAAGTTGGGTAAGACTAAACCTGTGTGCAGGTTAACCTCGTGCTGACTACAGTGAGACAATAAAACAAAGAAAGAAGCAATCAAGCAGAGATCCCTGCCTTCTGTTCAGAGAAAACATAGCCAAAATGAATTTTCCCCATTCTAACTCCAGCAACATCATTGAAAGAACAACAGAGACTGATTTGACCCAACGACTTCTGTCATGACCGCATTTAGACAACAACAGTGCTAGGCACAATCTAGCACCATGAGTTATCCAAGAGAACGAAGCCCAGTGCGTTGCTGTTGTTATCATTCCTGAAGAACAAAATAATCTGCTCTCTTTGCATTGCCTGGACCAATGAGCCACTGCTCAGTGACATGGTTTCCTTAATGAAGTGAATGCTCAGGGAAGCTGCATGTAAATTAGGAAATGAGGATGTCGCAACAAAGCACATGCTAACTGCTCTGGTGCTTTTTTCAAAGCGGGGAAAGCCTGTTAGATAAACGATGTCAAAAATAAAAAGACAGAATGTCTAGAGGGAATTGTAAGTGGGTGGATGGATGGCAGCCTCCTTCTTTTCTGGGGATACAAATTAAAGTAAAGACAGTGTTGCTGGGGAAACGTGCCTAAATGGTGTGATGTTTCCAAATGCACGGCTGGGGTGTCCCTTATGCTAAAAAAAAGGAATAGTTGTGATTCTGTAAGAATCACAGGGCCTGAAGATGAACAGGGGACCTGGTGCCCTGCAACAAGAGCTGATAGCCTAAGTAGGGGAGAGGTTTAGCTCTGAATGGTCAAAAAATTTGTATTCAATAACAGTTTATGACATTAGATTGCAAGAGAAGGAATGCTTAATACAGCTGATCTGGGCTATCCACAATATTTATAAAGAAACTGGGTAGAAACTGAGAAGAGAGTTGTGTTCATAGGATTTGTGCTCTGAGATGGTATCCTGGACCACTGAAAAAAACCACTTTTTGTGATAATACTTAGTTCACATTTGAAAATGGCTTTTTTGTTTTGCCTGGTCATTTTTTAATTCATTTCATCCCTTTGAGTTCAACTGTAGATTTTGCAATTGAGAGCAACATCAGCTGAAAAAACACATCCTACATTTTTTGAACACTGCAGTGACAGATATAAAGCATAGTCTAACGCGTTAAACAACAATGGCTTTTTTCTTTGTTTGAAGTATAATATTAAAACTGGCACTTTCAGTATTGCTATTTATCAAATACCAATTGCAATGACAACTGTGACTTCTTCATTTAACTGTGTGCTTTGTAACTGAGTACCTTATAATGCTTTTGAGAGACTGTCTGTGAACACAGATTTCATTTCATTAACCCTCTTTCATTTGAGTTGAATACATAGCAAGAAGATGTAAAATCATTCTCCTTCTTTTTGAATGAAGAAGTTCCTGGGGATAAGCCATGATGTTTCTCATGGTTGATCTATCATGGCTGGTCCTGACATAAGGTTTGATGAATGGCTGATGATGATGCAGTTCCAAAACATCAACTGCTCTTAGGGTGAGTTGATTAAATGGAGAAGTTGGTTGATGACCATCAGTTATACTTGAGGACATGTCAAAGCTTTATACTAAATGTTGAAATCATCTTATACTTTTAAGCCTTTTCCTTGCAGTAAGGCTGAAAGCAGTCATAAAACTTTCTACATTTACCCAACCCCTCGTATTTTCACCTTGGTGGTGTTTGCCACAACCTGTTAAAATACACTCATTTTAAAAATGGGACTTTTCAAATAGACAGTCTCCCATGTGTTCTTGCCTTAGTGAGAACAAGATTTTATTGTTGCAGACTAAGACTGGCTGTGCATTAATATCTTGGAAACATTAAGCTGAAGGAAATAAAAATTTGCCACACAAAGCCCAGGTAAAGCTAGAAGATCATGTGGGCCCTGTGTCTGTTTTTCAAGGACAAGAACTGTCAACATACGTTTCAGTGGCTGAAGAATCCTGTTGACCTCTATGTTTACAACTCCAAAAGCCACATTCTTTGAAACAATTCAAATTCTCCCCCTTAACTCTTTCTCCTATTCCCATTTCTGTCTACATATTGACTGTGGAAGTTCCCTATCCCTTTTTTTCTTTTTAATATTTTAGCATGTGAACATGCATGGTGAGTTCAAGGGCGTACGGTAACAGCTCACTTCGGGAAGGTAGCAGAATAATCCCCTAAAAACACAAGGAATTTCCACCTTGTGTTTCTCTTTTTCTTTTTAAATAAAGAATCAAGGAAACTATGGACTAGGCTCCAGATGCTGAATGAAAAAAAAAAAAAGGCTTTTAATTTCCATTGTAAACAGTCAGACATTAATAGCTCTTGATTGAGAGGTCCTAGCCGGAGAACCACACGCTGAGGTAAGGCACGGGGGCTGCAGCATGCAGTAGGACATGGGCCCTGGGGAGTGACTGCCCGTGGCCAGAGCACTGACTGCCTTTGCACTGCCTTGTCCGGGAGGACGTGCCAAGAAGGGCTGTGAAGTCCCAACTCTGGCAGACTTGAATTCCTGAGTTCGGCTTGTAAAGCGATGCCTGTCATTTTAGGCATCCAAACTTACATTCCTTAGAATTTCTGGCATGAACATTTTTTTATTGCCTTCACAAGAGTGGTGCTGTTCCCAGCTAATTATCGAGCTACTGGGATATGGCAAACAAATGTTCAAATTCCTCCTGATAAATACCACATCTGCCAAGTCCCAAGAGCCAGCCCCAACCAGCAAGTTATAAATTATTTGAAGCACTCAATGTCCCTGTGAAAGCTGTTCCCCTTAATGTAAAACACTCTGATCCTACACACATTCATTAGCAAACGGGGCCCCGGTTCTGTGCCTCCCTCCACCTCTCTTTTTCTCTTCTTAGGCGCTCGTGTCCCAAGTTACCCCTCAATCGTCCTTCAGGTGTCTCTGCTTGCCCCCAAACTGGTCAGTTTTCTAATATAATCAAGCAGAAGACAACAGCTTTCCCAACCCTTGCTACATAGCAGCACTACTGGTATCAGATTGGCCAGAAATTGTGTCTTCTGCTTAGCACAGTCCTTACGTGTTTCTTTAACATTTGAGAGTGTGATTTCAAACACTGGCAAGGTAAAGTATTGGCTCAGAGTAGCACAGCTGCCTCCACCCAATACTACCTTTTGAGAAGCAATGACAAAAAAATGTTAAAAACCTGCCTCGCTTCTTTACCTGTGCCCAGAGCAGTTCTGGTTCTCTGTGTCTGCGCATTGCCGATCTTGCAACTCCTGTTGAGGCATGACATGGCAGGGGCAGGAGCCGCTTGCCCTCATTGGGGCCTAAGTCACAGATGCGATGGTGAGAGCCATGCTTGCAGTGTCACAGCAACTTTGGCACCCGGAAATAGCCTGGAACTAATGAGTCCCATGGTGGATGCAGCAGGTGGATTTAAGACTCATCTCTTGCCAGTTTGACTCTGCCAGCCACAGAGAGAAAGTTGGTAAATCCAGCTATCTGATTCAGGCCATGGGGGAAGGGGAGGGATAAAAGAGAGTAGCAGGTTACTTTGAAGTAATTTGTTTTGAATGCTAATTGATTCAGTCAGTTGTCCAAATTTCTCTACTTTGGAAAACATCCATAACTGGAGCTAAAACTCAATTGTTATTTCTGATTTTTGTTTAAAGAATTGACTTATCTTGCTACATTGACGTGATAATTTGCTTGTTGGCTGCACTCATTTTATGACCTATATAATTAATTTTGAATGATTGAGTTCAATTTTAATTGACATTGATTTGATAATTAAATGTAGTTCTTAGCTATTCTAGCCCAGTCCTGGCAACATTTTCAGCTTATTGCTGTTAATAAAACCCACAAAGCTGTTTTCCCTTACAAGCTACCAGCTCAGACTAAGTGTTTTAAGAATATAAGGTAAACTAGATGCTTCAGCTAATGACCTACTTACCTCAGTCTAAACTTCTTGTCCCCTACTCAGAAGGCAATAAATGGTGTAATGACATACAAAGATTTATCAATTTCCAAGCTATGTATCATGAAATAAAACTTGCTTCTACCCTGAAATAAAAAGTAGACTTAAACTTCAACTGAAAATAAGTCTCATTTGCTGCTTATGGACTTGATCTTGCCAGTACTACAGACAGTCTGATTTTGCTGCAGATAGCAGCCCTAAGCCCACCCAGTCCCTCCACACACACCTCAGTCTTTCCTATACATCAGCTATTTTAGACATGTACTTTATAGTTCACTCCTTGCTAAAGTTATTTTAGATAAAAAATAATCCAAGAAGTATATAATACTTTATGTATTCTATTTAGACCATACTAGGACATCCTGCATCTGTATGAGGCTGTACGCCCCTGTATTCCTCAGCCTGATTTTGCTGCAGTGTCTCCTAATGACTGTAGAGGCCACAAGGTATTCTATATGTTCTATCTTATATTGACCAGATCCACTTTTAAACCAGCTCGCTCAAGTTCCAGAAAGAGACAGAATCAGGACTGGAACCAGATGACCTTTAAGGTCTCTTCCAACCCAAACCATTCTATGATTCTGTGAAGATGACACCGTAATAAATGTATTACATGCCAGAGGTGCTATGTGTGATGGGTTGCAAAGCAAGGTGCTTGTACACAAGAGATCTCCTTTGGTGATGTGCTATGCCTCAGAAACGCAGCCATGAAGCAGAACAGTGATTTCTCTGATAATGGCATTGTGCTAGGAAAAGCATGCATTCCTGCTGCTTTAAATAAGATTTATTCTTCCTGAGTACTCGATGCTGAACAGGTGACTTGTCTTAAGGTCAGCTCTTATGGAGGCAAGGCACGGCTAAAAGGGCTACCAAGACTAATCCTAGTAATTGGCATTGGATTAAAACCTGAAATAACAGCAAAGAGCAAAAAATACTTTAACAATATGGGCAAACCTATGCTTCTGCTGAATGGGACGAACATAGAAGGTCAAGGAAAATGAGGGTGCCTTCAGTGTGATTAGGCTGGTTGTGTTCAAATGTGAACTGCAGGATGGACGATTACTTATCTTGTCCAAGACAGGGGCTCATTTAAACGTTTTGGTATGCTTAAACTCTATTTCAAATTAACTCATACTGAGGGCAAAGACAGCTTGCCACTGACAGATAGTAATTTCTTAAAAAGCTTGAATGCGCTCTCGCAGCTCAGATGTCCAGTGTCACACCTGGTCCTCCTGACCAGCCCAGCTGCAAATGCTGATCTTTTGCAAGTAAGACTCTTCCAGGAGAAACGTCAAACCTCGAATAAAGATATACAAGAGCTATTAGGACATAAAAACTTTTTTTTAACGGCATAAACATTGAACGTGTTATTAAGATGACATTTTCCAGTTTAAGCCCACATCCTTAGAGAAAAAAGGGTGCATCGCTTCCATTGGTTTCAGAAGCATATCTCTGAGGAAGCCACGGTCGCTCCAGAACATATCAGAGAGAGGAGGGTGACTTTTCACCAGCACAATTGTCCTTTATATTGGTCTGGCAGTGTGAACATTCTCTAGTATTAAAAAGAAGTTAGACTCAATCAATCAAATGTTGATTTTGCTGCCTATTTAAAGCATTAAACCCCACTATAGTTTAGTGTTATTAGTAGCAAGAATCCTGTTGGCCTGAACTAGCAACTGTATAATCCAACTGTACAGTTGCCTATGCAACACGTTCTTCAACTTCATCAGACACTTTCAGGCCCAATTACTGACAACAAAGCTTATTAACTGTGCTTAGTTTGGGAAATTGGTTCCTTTTATACAGGATTAATTATTATACATGTCAGTAACAACATACTTGAAAGGTTAAAATACTTGGGCTGAGCCTGATAATCTGGCAGGAATTGGTTCCGCAGCTGGAGACCACTTATTAATAAATCTGTGCGTGGCTGCAATTGTCGTCGTCACTCTGAAGCCTGAAGAAAGAAGGAACTTTCTTGCCTCTGCAAGACTCAGACTGGTGACAGCCACAGATTTCTAATGTGCTTTGCCAACAAGGTAACTATCGCCATCACCATTTCTACTTCACAGGTAGAGGAAGGGAGGCACAAGGATATACCCAGGGTGCTGGTACAAATAAAAGTAGAGTCAGGCTGAGAACTTGGGTTTCTCATTACTGTTTTTTGGCCGCTGGTTCCCAGTGAGATCTACATTTCTGCTGCTTCACTGGTAGCTAGCAGCCATCAGCATAGCACTGAATGCGTGGCTGTTAACACATTTGTATTAGCCTGTTCTGCTCCATAGGATGGACACAGCATCCATACTAACGACAGCAACCATAGGCATCCTTGGTCGGGCTCCAGCACAGCACACCATGGTAGTCACGTCTGGAAAGGACTCAATCCTGCTCTAACAGGGAGCAGTGCTGCCACTTGGTCATTCAATGAAGCATCTAATGTAGCACAGAGTCCTTCTACCTGCGACTCAAATTGGAAATCATGCAAGTTACATGCACATCTGTGTCACTGAGTCTTGGACTCAGGCTCCATACAGTGATGCAGACTATAAAATGAGAAGTTTGGAAGTACATGAGGTGAATAAGTTACGGTTGCCTGTTCCAACCTACGTTTCTTCTCCCCTATTCTAGAAGAGGCACTAGTTTAAACTTGCTTGTATCAGTTTTGATTTGGGCTCTAATAAATTTACTATATATTTTTTAGCTGTGAAAGCATTTTAAACTCTACTTCCATTGGATTGTTTTCATTAATTGGTAACCGGACACACAGAAACTTCTACTACAATGCCATCTCTTCTGAATTTGTCCTGTCTTGAACTGTTGGCCCTCATCCTGCGGCAAGGGTTTAGGATATGACTTTATTAGGGTTCAAGTCTGCCATGGCAAATCAACTTCAAGCAACTGGACGCTATTTAGGTTTTTACTTTATTCACACAATCCCATAATTGGCAATTTTGTCTTCTATTCTCCACACAGGACCTCATAGGAGAACCAGGGTGAAGTGCTGCGTAGCATGAATTGCAAGTCTACTGCAGGGGGGGGGCCCAACCCTGAATAGCGTGGGTATCAGACCAGCTGTCCTGGGATTCAGGGATCATTCCCCGAGGGCTAAAAATCCACTTATATTTCTCAGCCATGTTTTCTTCCTTGTGTGGCTTTGGGGACTCCCACATCTTCCATCATTGAGCTCAAAATTATCCTGTTTGTGTGGACAGAACATGGAAACTGTGGAAACTCTGTTACCAAGGTCAGAACATATTTGGAAGAAGATGCCGAGATGGAAGGAGAGATGAAGGCTGGAAGCAAGGGCTTCTCATGCAGCATGCCTATATGACTAGTTTGGGCTGATCAACAAGACTGTCTGTGGGTAATTATTCACCTGAAAGATGGGATTTCCCTGTGCCCCCCACTCAATTTACCAGTTCCCAGGGGTCAAATCAATTCTGGTAGCTGGACACAAGAGGATACACCACCGGACAGTTTCTGTGCTAGCTAACTGGGGCACATATTTTGGGGTCAGGTGATAAAGCCCGTCCTTTATGTTGCATCACCTGATTTCATACTGGAGGATGTGGCCCCAGCGCCTCAGTGTTCAATGAGCTTTAAAACGGGGTGGCTTTGCTCGAGCGTCGCCCCCTCCTCCAGGGACCGTCCAGAGGGCTCTGCTCTACCATTTGAGCTTCGTTTCTGCAATTTAGGAACCACCACCTCGGCGCTGCCACGTGTGCCTACAGCCACACATGGCCATACGTACCCACAACCAGTTGTTTCAATAGCTGTTAAAAACAGGCCCATCACCAGCTCCGGGGTCTGGATGGGATCTGTGGGTATTGGAGTCCTGCAGGTGCACAGAAATCACATTTTCAGCCTTTTTTTCTTGTTTGTTTTGGGTTGTTTTTTTTTGTTTTGAAAGATGAGCGTTAGGGACCTGTTAAAGACATTTTTAACAGTAAAAAGAAAACAAAAAAAGCAAACAAATCCAACCAAAAACACCCCCCCCACCCACACGCATACACGGGCATACACGTGAGTCCCCCTGTGCGCTGGCCGTGGGCCCTGCCCAAAACCACCAGCCACTCTGACAAAACTGGAAGCCACCGGGTGGGCGGCGGTGGGGAGGCCGAGGCCGACCCTCCGGGGTGAGGCGGGGCGGGGAGGACGGGCCCGCCTACCGCCCCGTC
>VXBH01006085.1:4121-16416 GCA_013400035.1 Rynchops niger
TTCTTTCTTTCCTCTATCTTTTTTCTTTTATTTTTCCTGTGAAAAGCCAGCATTCCTCTATTGGATGCCTCAGTGCAGGTAACTTTGTGTCCACCTGTCCTGTATACCTGACAGTCTAGATGCCAAAGAGGCTTTTTGGAGGTTTCGGTAGGGAGAACAATTCAGAGTTGCTTAGAAAGGCTCAGGATGAGGGAACACTACAAAAGAAAATTAAAAGCATTGAGACCCTGATCCAGGAAAATATCTTAATTCAGTACACTCTCATATACTCCTGAAACCAGCAAGCCTGAATCCAAAGCTTAAAGTTAGGGGTTTAGAGTTCACACTTCGAACAAAGCAAGTTTTTGGATTGTTTTTTTTTTTTTTTTCAAACATCACATTATATCACCTTAGCTTTGACCGATCAAAAAGAGAAAAAAAAAAAAAAAACAAAACAAAATATACTGACCAAAAGGAAAGCTTGACCAAAAAGGAAGTTTTTTTGCACGGTTATGTTTTTTTAATTTCACTGTTAATATGTACTGTTTGTTTTCATATAGGGGACTAACTATTCGTATTCCTATTCGTATTCCTATTCGTATTCCTATTCCTATACTGCATGGGTGGTGTGCTCCACAGTTCTGTGCCCCTGAGTCTCTGTTGCAAAACAGCACGTCTCCACCTGCCCCTGCAGATTTCTTTCTAAGGGAATTGAGAGCAAGCAGGGGGATGGTGCACATGCTCGTCTTAGCAGCAGCTGGGAAGTGGCCACAGTATGTACAGAGATCTAGGAACCTTATTCTTTGGTTTAGATGCATTTATTGAGTGCTCTTCAATCAAGAGCCATAACCCCAAACTACATTTGTCTGAAGAGAATGACTTTTTTCTTTAAACTTGAGGGACTTTAGACTTTACTTGATCCTACAGCACATACAACAGAAAAAGCAGTACTGCAACGTTCACCACAAGTGTATCTAATACCTAAACCCAAAGGGTTGCCCTCCTTCTGCTGTAAATACTATAAAGGAGCTAAGTTTGTTCTAGTTTTGCTGTAGCTTTCATCCCACCAAAACCAAAAACCTGTTCAGCTTGGAACAAATTACTGGAATTGGTAAGAAAGTTTTTAGCACAAGCAGAGCCTCAGCACTACTCCATTCTGCCTTAAAATTTTATCTGTAATACAACACTTGCTCATAAGATAAACTGAAAGGAAAGGGTACTATTTTGCAACTTTAAAATCTGGGTAAAAGAGGTGATCTCATAGGCAACTGTAAAATGATATATATGTATCTTCAAATCTATTGTGAATCTTTTTCAAAGTATTAAGGAGATGTTACTTACTGCCCACAGAATGTACATTCTTTGGCCCAAAAGCTAGACATGAAAATGTTCACTGTTTACTAGAAAAAGCAAACAACAAAACCTGCTTTTCTCCATTCAAGTAGTTTAATATATATGAATTTATATTCTCATCTAAGGTAGGGATTATATATATTATACATAAGGTAAATGCCATATATGAAATAGAAAGTCCCATACAGAGCCTGTTATAACAAGAACATCTTTCTTGTCATAGAGCTCATAAAATGGCTGTAAGCTTGCCCATAACTCATAGCAGCTTTCAGTATGAGTGTAGCAGACAGTCACCTATTTAGGCAATTAAGTTAATTCTTCTTTCTGCCCTCAGTGGATTACTTACTACTAACGACGTTATAAGGGGGAGATATAACTCATATCTGTATGATCATTATGTATCACAGGTCTTCATTTTGACTAGGTTCTGGCTTTCTGTATCACACGTGCTGAAATCTTAAGTGTGCCTTAGATGAAGGTAGTTCTAGTCCTACTCGATTACACATTATAGAAGAATTATTTATGAATATGTACTTATACTTTGTAATACATATCACAGCTGAAACGTACTAATAATGTGTCTTAATTTTTTTTTTTTTTAAATTAGATATGACTTGCTGAAAACAAAAATAAAATAAAAAATCTAACTAGTTTACTGCATTATAAAGCCACGGCTCCAAACTTTAAGAAACAGAATCCAGGCCCTCCAGAGCTAAAACTATTTTAGTGATACTGGAATAAAAACTTTGCAACAAAGAGGATGTGGTCTTACAGGAATCGGTGCTCCACTTTACACTGGCTGGTGTTTATTTCACCTAGCCCTGTTATTTGTTACAGTTTCCACTTTATAAGGAAGTTACCATATCTCTATGTGCCTTCCTTTTCCAATCTGTGAACCAGAAAACTTTATTCTTTGGTTTGCAAAGCATTTCAAAAATTACTTATGGAAGATCAGTACGTAAAACAGTATTTTGGTTTTGTTCCACATGAATGTGGTTTTCACACTTTTTTTTTAAAAACATCTGATTATTGCCAAACCACTATTAACAAATGCTTATATTATTACCTGTTCTGTTTCTGCTTATTTTTGAAGGAAGGTTAGGAATTTATTAGGTCAAGTTATTTTACTCATCGTAATACGAACAGCCAGGCTTAAATCAAGAATACTGAATACTGTTCATGGCAGATGCCACTTCAACAGCACTGGAAGATTCCACATCCACAGAGGAATGGGTAGAAGCAGTGCTTCCAACTCTACAGTTCTTGAATCAGACCTGATCTATATGCAACAGCATCTTCAAAACAGCATATCTTGGCCTCTGTTCCTACTTAGTCTCTTCTAAGACTAACAAAGAGAGATGGTTCATATTAAATTTTTTTGTAATATAGAAACAATTATCTTAAAACTGTCCCAAACTGTTTAAAAAACGACCTACTGTTCAGTGGTGAATTGCTAATGTATTCCATGCTGAACAGATTCAAACAGAGTTTGATGTTTCATCAGTAGAGTCTGAGTCAGAGTAGCGTATTAGAATACTTTAGCTCCTGATATTTTATCAGCGGTGAAGTATTTCTATACTTTTCTGGAGTGAAACTGTTGAATAGTAAATAAATTAAAAAAATTAACTACTGCATTTATAGGCTTTTTTTCTTCCCCTAGAAGCATAGCTTTGAATGAAAATTAACTGAAACTGACTATTGCTGTCATAGTTTGAAATCTTATGTGCTGAATTTGAGTTGTATCTGTAAAATACTTCAGGAATAAATAGGATTTACTGCATTTTTCCCCTTTCTTCCCATTTTTTGCTATTGGAAAAATCTTCCTAAGATTGTTTCTGTAAGAAATTAAAATTCTTGGGGATATCAAATGAGTATTGGTGAATATGTAATACCCAATACAGCCCAAACACATAAGACTGTCTTTGCTCCCTTACACTTAAAAAATACAATTTCTGGCAAATATGTTAGCCATAATTGATAAAGCCCAAAGAGAAAAAGACATTTGACACTTTCTAATTGTTTTCATTTAGATTGATGGGCCATAGGATTTTAATATATTTTGAAGTTAATATTGCTTGGCAATATAATTAAACATGTCTTTCTTGATTCACTCAGTCTGAATGCTAATTTTGATTTAGCCCTGAAGGGATCACTTCAGGAAGAAGTTATGCATCTTTTGCGGTATTTGTAGCCTGTCTTAGGGAAGTGTGGAATGCTGCACAAACAAGTAGAGTCACAAAAACTCCTTATCTATTTATATTAACCCTCCAACGAACTCTGCTCTCCTCTCCCCACCAATAAAATGTGGAGTTCATTTAAGGTGGATGATAGTTCCATTGTAGGTAAGTGTGAAACACTTGTTTAAAACGCATGTTAGCTTTTGTGAATAAATATAGATTCTCTGGGGTAAGTTTTCTATGAAGCAATTTTAATTTGCAAAGCTAACAGAATTTTGCAAATGAGTTTCAGTGTCCAGTTTCATTACTTACCAATGTATTCACATACAAAGATTTAGAGCGTGTGCTGATGCACAGTTGAACAGAGTAACTTTTGCAAATCCATTGCATGTGTGAATAAATTGTCCATGGCTTTTATATATATATTTGTACATAAAGTTGCAGTTTTCTATGTGGAATATGTGTGAATAGGAAACTGCAAAACATTGGCCAATTCCAGCTCTATAAAGAGCTTACTTTCTAAATGCAAGTCTCGCTGATTCTCTTTGGCAATTCTTGTTAGATACCAGCAGTTCAATGGTAGTGTTGGTTCATTGTAGGCTGGAAGTGATATCACTAAGAGCGGAGGACCAAATTCATTGTTCTATTGGTGCACTGTCTGAAAGTGCCCTAAACTTAGTATATAACATATCTAGTTGTCATCCAAGAGTTTGAATTGGGGTGTGTATGGGTGTGGTGGGGTGTGTGTGGAGTTGCTGAACACGTGTGATTTTTTTCTTTCTGCTTAAAAAAGGCAGAGTTCTTATTTTCCCTGTGTAAGGTCCGTGTTCATTCTTGCTTCACAAAGGAAGTCTGATGTTGGCATTCTGGAAGTCCACAGGTTGCTTCTAAAGGCAAAGGAGCTGATTTATAATTGTGGTTAAGGTTGAAATGTACACGTGCCTTCAATTATTCATGTTAACCTTAAGGCTCTTATGACATGGATTCCTGTTCCAAATGGGCAAATGTTCACATTAAAGAGACTGGCACTATGAAAAAATGATCTTAATCAAGAGGCAAGAGGCTACTTTCATTCTCCAGCAGAAGGTATTTCTTATGTAAAGCTGTATACTATTAGTATCCCTGCTTTATTTCACAGTTCAAATTAGAAAGCATTTTACTGCTATATAATCAAAACCAAATCAAACCAACAAAAAACCCTCTTGTGTAGAAATCAGTGTAGTATGCAACTGCTTTTTAATGTTTGATAACACTTTCTGTTATTACTTAAAAGAATTAATAGCATGTAGCATGCAAGGATGATGACACTTCTCTAATTTCTGGTGAACAACCAGATTTCTTTAAAATCTAATCAAATAAATTAATTTTTATTTGAAAATTTGAACAGGTTTTAAGACAGTTTTTAATTCTTCTGTGAAGCGGTATTCAAAACATATATGCAGATCATTAAGTAAATGTTTTATGTAACAGAATCAGGGATTTCTGTTTTGATTTTAGAATCTGGTTTTCTGCAGCATCAGATCTTTGAATATTTACTTCAGTGAAAGTGGGAGTGTTCCTTCATTTTGTGCTCTTTACAGTATTGTTCTTCATACTTCTTTTTCCTTAGGCAAAGTAGTTGACATAAATCAGACCTATGCTATTTTAATCAGACAGCTATTTTAAATGGTGTTCAGATGTCTGTGTTCATGGAATGTGCTATATCACACTCTGCAGATTGAGAATAGGTGGTGCCACGGTGCCCCAAAACGTATTTTCACCTTGGCCTGGAAGGGAATGAAAGAGGAGTACACTATTGCTGCTTAGGGTACTGATTCCTTGGCATTTTTGTTGAGACACTCCAACAGTGGCAAAGACAAATTTTATAATGTGAATCCTTTTAGGCTCAAAATAGACCTCTGAAAACTGGCAGCAATTTTATTTTATTAGTGATGTGTGAAGACTTTTTATAGTTGGTTATTCTTTCTCTCATTTTTTAACTGCAAGCTGGAAAAAAAGGCTAGAACCTGCAAAATGCAGATATAAAGCCACACCTTCCCTAAATGGGATGATTTGGATTTATATTTTGATAGAAAATACAACAGACGCTAGCACCTCTGTTCAGGTCCACTAAAACTGAGTGTAAATCACTAAAATCTGGGAGTTCTTGGAAGCATGGTTTTAGCCTGTAGTCAGCTGTGATTTGCGCCAAGGTAACCAGGATGTATTTACCATAAACACTGGAGGTTCTTTTTTTATTATTTTTCCTTTTTTTTTAAACAAATGTTTAATAAGTTCTCATAGACTTTTGACGCACTGGATTTCCCAAAGTTTGAAGGCTTTTATTAAAAGACTTAAAATTTAGTTAAACAAAAGATGATAAATCAGCAATCAGGTTTGACTACTAGAAGCTCTGTTCTTCTCCTTTATTAAAAATCTAGTTTGATAGCATGTAGTAGCCAAAAGCTATATTGGATTGTGTATTACCCGGGTTCTGCCCTTCAGTTTTCCTCTCCTCTTCGTTACACATGGGTGCACACAAATCACCTGCAGAGCAATTTTGGAGTAACTGTTGATGCTCCTATTTGCATAATGTCAAAGATATCTTGAGAAATTCTAAGGCAAAAGGCAAAATTCAAAATAGTATCTAATTGAAGTGCCTGGAAATGATTGTTAGGGCAGGGTATAGTTTGTAAAGTATAAGTCTTAAAAGGAACATATATTTTAGAAATATCTTTTTTTTTTTTTTTCCCCTGGTCAAGAAAGGAAAAGAGTTTCTGAAGCATTTATACATGCAGCTAGCAGTCGAGTTCTGTAGTGCTCATGAGAGCAGCAGGCTCTGCAGCCTGGAGAGCTGCTGTCAATCCCTTAGGGAGCCCCAGGTGAGTTACGGAGCAGGCTGCAGAGTGTTGAAATGGGCGCCAACTGTTTAGATGCCACGCATGGGTATCTTCTCCTCTACTTCAAAAAAGGCACAAGAAAGACTGGATGGGGAGTTCTCACCTTCCTTCCTACTGTGAGATCTTATCCTGACTGGTAGGCCTCCTGTAGCAGAGGAGGAGGAAGCCTGCTCCACTGTATACTTTCTCCAGCACAGGAGTCAGTCTCCAGAGTAACTGGGACACGAATCTGCGGAGCCGTAGGAAAAGCTACAGCTGAGCTCATCTTTCCTGCTCCTTGTTTTTAACTGTTTATGCAGGAGCTGCCAAACTAGGTGAAATTAGTAGCCTGCTTGGCTAAGCCTCTGTCTGTCAGTGTGGGACAGACTGTGGCCATGCATGCCAGAACTTAGACAGTTGTGAACCAAGACAGTGTATGTTTCTGCCTAGTCCTCATCAGCTAGCTGGAGACTGACACATGTAATGTCCTGTCCCTGATACTTTCTGTACCCCATGTTTTAGAATTACAGGTTTTTTCCTTGCAATACGTCTAGGCCACTTTGCCTTCTAGTGATTTTTTAGCCTCAGTGACATCTTGTGGCTGTAACATGTTCATCTTTTGGTTTTCGAAAAGTACATTTTTCATCTTGTAAGAGTTTCGCTTTGAAAACTTTGTGAGACAAGGTGAGGAGGAATATTCTTAGTAATATGGAGCTGTAGACTTGCTCCCTGAGTATCAACGAGTTGAATGAAAGTCTTTAACAAAAACATTATCTGGGTTTTTTATAATGAGCTTTCATAAAATAGAATGAAACATGGTAAGAGATTTGCATGGACATACACAAAAAAATGAACAGACTCATCAGAGTTGGTCATGACTTTCTACATCTCAGATAAGAGAGTGTTGCTGGCTTTCTTGTCTGGCTCCGATTACTTACCCGCCAGGAGGACTGAACTTCCCTGACTTCTGAAGTGATATTTCAGAAGACTGTACCTGATTCACAGCTTATCAATAGGCTTCAAGGGCCATGGGATTACCTCGTTAACATTTGTCTTACTTGTTTTCCATCTGAAACACATTTATACTCAGTTCTACCAGTGTTGTTTTTCCTGTCCCCATTTATGTCAATGTTGTACAGGCGCTGTTGTAACTGCAGTGATAGTCTGCCCAAATGCCATCTGAGTGGTATTTGCTGATTCTTCCTAGGTGTGAGGGTCTTTGATTTCAGCTACATAGGGAAGGAGAATGCAACCCAAAAGAAATAGCTGTCCTCAAAGCAAAGAAGGCAAGCTTTCAAACTGTTTTAAAATTCCTCATACTTCAATTGCTTGTTCATGAAACAAAATATCAGATAAATGAGTATCAGTCAGTAGAAAGGGAGGTAGATTTACTTTATGGCTAAGTTGCTGACCAAATGCCTAATTCAGAGCTTGTTCTTCACTGAATCATCTCTGGATTACTGGTGAGGAGTTACTGCTGTTACTTTAGAAAGGAGAAAACAGTTTTTTCCGCACTTTGTTGCAGCAAGTGCTATGGGCACCTGTTGAATTTAGTAATCTGCTTCAAACTGTCAGGATATAATCTGCATTATTGTTGACTACTGCTTCCGTTTTGTACAGAACAGGAAGCGATAACAAGATTTCTATTTTATTTTGCTGTTGCATCTTAATACTGTGACGCAACATGTTTCTTGGTGCCAAAGGAGAAGATAGTTAAGGCTGCCTAAACTTTTCAGGTTGCTTTCTCTTTATGAGCTCATGGGCTGTTCTCTTATCATTACTAGGAAGGAGAAAAGTAGTTTGGTTATCTGTGCATGACACTAGTGAATGTAAATGTTTTTACTATGCATATACTGTATACGTTAGGTTAAAAGATGTTTTATGCTGGCAATTTTTCCATACAACAGTTGCCTGCCTTGTACTCAGACAGCCTAGGTTCATCAAAGATTTTGGGCCTGATTCTGCTTTCACCCAACTGCTGATCAAATGTAACTCTGCAAAAATTGGTCAAATTTTTCTGGGAGGAAAGAATATTAGGGCTCATGAGTAGTTCTCATGGGCCCAATTTTCAAAAAAGTGGATTGTTTATGTGGCCTTTTAACTTGAGGAATTGTGGGTGGTCTGCTCCCCTGAATCTGAGACTGATGTATAAAAATAAAGTCAATTTTAAGAGACAGCAAGTTGGAATAAAATGAAAAAAAAATATGCTGAAACTGGATGGTTTATGCCACTGATACATGTAGGTCTTCAGTAACTGCCAAAAGACAATGGTGCATAGAATACCTTAGAGCTTCCAAATAACTGCTGGTATTTTTGGAGGGTGCAAGAGGAAAAAGATTAAGTTGTCCTCTTGAAAAAATCTTCCTGTGCTGGAAGCAAATGAAGACAGATTATGGCTATGAAGATCTGACAAGGAATAAAGTAAATAGTTCTGCTTTTGTGGAAAGTTGATACATCTTCTGTAGCGAAGGAAGGAATACGTAATGAAAAGAGAAACAACCCTTCCAAAACGGCTGCTACTCTATCTACCCAAAGTCAAAATGTCAGGAAGGAACTTGATCATTCAATTAAAACCTGCAGATAACCCCAAAATGCTGGGGATTATATGGATTCAACTTGTATAATAATAGACTATGATCATACTGAGTAACAGAGAATTATTTGGACTTTTTGCTAAGCAGGGTATGTAGAAATGGACTGCTCAATTGAAGTTAAATCAAATGTGTTCCTACCTGTAACTCCAAAGAAACACAACTCATATTATAGGACAGAAGACTCTATCTAGGAAACAAACACTGTGGAAAAGATTTGTAGGTTATAGTTGATACTATAAGCCAGTGATGCAGTGGCCAAAAGGTTTTATGCAACCATTGGATATGTAAAAAGTGAAAACTAAGTAGTGGTGAGTAGCTGATATTACCGGTGTATCTAGCACAGATGCAAATATCGCTAATTGATTTCTTAAATCTATGATTCATTCAGGATCCTAAACTAGAAAAGGCGCTGAGAAGAGCCAAATGAATGATTAAGGAAAGAATCAGTTTCTCTTAAGTTTGGCAGGGGTAAAATTGCTAAGGCTGTAGCTCACATCAGTACAGGAAGTCCTATGGCTTGTCTTAAGCAGTATATCAGAATAGGTGATCAAAATGCTGCCTTTTGCCTTTGAATCTGTGCAAATAAAGTCTTAGAGCAGATCTTGAAATACAGAATTGCTTCAAGGTGCTAGCTTTCAGGTTGACACAATAAAAATGGCACATGGCTCCAACCTGCACTTTATCATCCCATGGGAAGTAATGTTTCATGCTGAGAATTGCAGTGACAGTGTTGTCCAGTCAACTTATTGACTACAACATGTTTAGTGTCATACAAACATTTAGTGTTTGAAGTGATGCAGGAGCTAGGGATCAGGTTTGGAGTCAAGTAAACCAATAGATGCTGTACTAAAATTTCAGTAACGTAGAGCTTTGCAGAGATAATCAGATGGGAATTTACCAGTATCTGAACAGTACAAATGAAACTGTTGTATGAANAAGAGCTTGGATGTTTACTTCTTGCATTTTAATTGCCCGCTGTTATAAATCTATCTGTTAGATTGTGTGTCACAAATGACTGGATTTCGCTCTAAAATAGGGCTAAAGGAGCGGGTTAATAGAAGACATTGGCATGCTTGGTACTGCAGAAGAGGTCTGTGGATGACAATCTAATTTAGAAGGAGAAAGCCTATTTTTATTTTTATTACAATAAATCTCATTAAGGGTGAAAGCATCATGAGCAAAAAACTCATAGTACTGAAAAGTTCCTTAGGGTGCAAATAAGACTGCTTGTTTTTATTATCAAATGAGACTAATGAGAAATACTTTATAAACACTGAAAGTTGTATTGATAAAACATTATGACAGAATGTAGGAATTGCCGTTATTTGTTTTGAAATAAATACCAAACCTCAGGAGAGAGTTTTCCAGGTATGCTACAAGTACGGAAAAGTAACCAAAAAAAATATCCTGGTTCTATGCTGACATGATGTTTTAAAAAGGAAAAAAAAGCACCAAAATATGCAAACAAACACTTCAGCCATGTCAGAGAGTGCCACTCTACTGCAGCCGCTCGGGCTGGAATGTGTAACTGCCTGACAGCTCCTGTTTCAACAGCATGTTTCCCGTGCCACTCCATCTTCCAGTCGGGGTTAAATGCACCATGCTAAAATACTGAAGCCTACATCACAAATGGTCATTTACAGGTCAGCAAGGAGGTGAATCTCTTTTTCCACAGCTCCTTACGCAGCATAATCCAATGCTCATGACTGTATTCTGCTCCCATCCCCTTTTCGGAGTGATTAAATCGCTTGAGAAGAGTTTAGTAAGGGGAAGGAGGTGACACAGTTTTGCTACCATCTCTCTCTTCCTGCAGCACTTGAGAGGAGACCAAGGATCGCAGGTGCAGGCTGAAGAACAGGATTCATCCTAACAGATAACAGACTTTAAATAGATCTAGGAGAGGCTTCCTTCCCTGAAATGCTACAGCACTTTTCCTGGGATGAATCTACCTCGCATATGTAAAAAGGAAACTAGCAAGTAACTTTGAGACCCGTGGGATTCTGTCCACCAGCTTGCCTTTATATGCTGTCTAACATCACAGACTGCATTCATGAGTCAAGGGAGTTGCTTTTTTTTTTTGCTGGTGTCATCCTTTTTCCCTAAATGATGATGGAGAACTGCTAGAGGAGGCTGTCCCGGAACTGCCCTGAATTGATGCACTTCTTGCTATAGACATGACCACATATTTTGGCAGCGTTATTGACTTCCACTTCTGGGGCTTCCTTATTTGGATAAAGGAAATATCTTTAAAAAACCCCATAGGTCCTTGCAAAATCATAGTCCTACTAAATGTAGTCTGAAACTAAATTCAGTACATTGTATGTGACTGTTTGCTGATTACATTGCAAGTATAGAGACTTCCAAGCTACAGATGAAGTGCTAAGGGAATCAGAAATAACTTCTGCATCAGTCTGCCTCTTCCACAAATGTTATGTATCTTAGTATTTTAAGTATCTTCTGCAGATGGTAAGTGATTTGGGAAGGTCTTTAAACACTCTATGACAATTTCAACAACTTTTTATTGTTATTAATCCTAAATCTTGTATAGCTAGTTAAGCCTCACCCAGAAAGCCTCACCCAACAGAGTTTATATGTGTTATTATACTTTGGAATGTTAAGTGTTTTAGATGCAGTCTCTGCTGGGAGCTCTTATATAAAGAACAGGTTTTCTTCCACGAAGCAAGCAAGTATTCAAAACACACACACCCCCACAGAAAAAAAAATCCTGAACTTGTGCTGTATTGTTTAACTTCTTAACAGTTCGTGATGTCATTTCTTATAAGTTAAGAAAAACAAATGCTGTCACATTCTGCATTTTGAACATGCCAAAATTCAAGAGATTAAGTGTTCCAAACACTTAAACATTTCATCCAATTAGTTAGTTCAGTCTGGCTTCTCTATCTCTGAACTGCTTCCAATAAACTTTGAATATAGAAAGACAAACCCATTGATAAGTTTCTACTACTGTAAAGATATAATGTTGCTTTTCCTATAAAGTACTTTTAAAGTTTAAATTTGCATATGAATTCTTTGTTCTTTTTCTATGCTGATTCCTGAATTTCTGTGACTTTTTTTTTACTGATTCACTATATTCTGTTACTCTGAAACAGATTCTGAAGGGGCCTGATTCTGAAGGCTCTGAAAGACCACCTCTGGAATAATCAGTTGTTTGCTGGCTAAGTGTCTCCAAAGACAGATCACAATGAAAAGTAAAGTAGATAGATAGAGTTAAAAAGTGATTGTCTGCTCAGATACCAACAGGGGAAATCCAAGTAATGCATGCACATAGTCAACAAAATACTAGCTTTGTTTGTTTTAGGAAATGTAAAATGGC
>VXBH01006085.1:20632-39570 GCA_013400035.1 Rynchops niger
TGCTGAGCTTTGCCGAGTGTCGAGGGGTGAGGTTCTCAGCCTCCTTCGCGGGGGGAAAATGCTCTTCAAGATGCAGAGCAACTCTGGGAGTCCCCCGCCTGAGTTTCTCAGACGGGTCTTTCGTTCCGAAAGCAGAGCGCTGAGCTGGGCCGTGCCACTGCATTTCCCTTGGGTGTAATTTACATCCTCTAACATGCTCTACAGGTAGTTTGCTTTGCTTAGTCATCAATTTGCCATTGCCCAGCTTTTATTTCAGGGTCTAGTCAAGGCACAAAAAAATAAAATAAAATAAAATAAAAAATAATAACCTCTCTGATGTTGCCCCAGTCAGCCTTCTGGAGACAATAAATGAACTCGCTTTCAGCTTTGTATGTGCCCTAAAGAAAAGCAAGTGTGAACATGGCTCTCTGAAATCATTCCCATTTGTTTTTCTTTTTAAATTTTGAAGATGAGTTTTAAATAAGTGATAGCACATTTGTAGTAAAGATTATGATCTTTTTGTGTTTAGGGCACTAACTTAACCCTCTCAAGAAAAAACTGAACTTAATTTTAAAAAATAAGTACAGGGTCACTTAAAGTGAACGTAGAAACATTATTCTCCATGTAACTTCAGGCTGCTGCTGAATGGGACATTTCAGGTCTCCTCCTGTGCTCTGGACCGCATGTTTTCTCCTCCCTTGAACCTCTGTGGTAACTGTACATCCACGAGCAGGTTAGCCTAGTGACCTGAGTAAAGTTCTCAATTTTGATAGAGAAACTTTTATGTTAGATTACTTTGCCTTCTGTTGTTGCACCACTTCTGGATCCTGTGCAAAGGAGATGATTCAGAAGAACACTGGGGAGCCCTGGGCCATGAGGATGCCAGCCTACACCTGCAGGCCTGTGGTCAGGACTGGATCATGACTGTGTCACTGGAAAAGTTGTTGACAAAAGCCTGCAAGGTGCATTGGTAGCACTGTTGTGCCTCAGGGGCGCACAGACTGGCCTGTAGAGACCAATGTCTAATGGGATCTGGTATCTGTTTCTGATAAAGGCTACTAGAGCCATAAAAGCTGTGATCCTGCAATGGAAACCTCATCTGGCACATCCTTTCACCCTGCCTCCAGCTCTGTTCCTAGCACTGAGATTGAGCTCCTCTGGCACTCAGCTCTGTCCCTGCTTATCCTGGCCCTGTGCACCTGCTTGCCCTCTTTCTTGCAAGCAGCTTCTCTTTGTGGGGAATTGAAATAGCTCCTTACTCCTTTTTTACATGCAAATACAGAATATTCGGGCTTACTTTTGAAAAAGTATGGAGTGAGATGCAGTGCAGTGCCCTGGGAGCTGGAACAGACAGGCAGTTTAGTTTCCTTTGGCTTTTATGTTGGATGCTTAGTTTCATGAATTTCATTTTACAGTTACTGAGATAGTGTTACTCTTGAAATAGCAGTTTGGCGCTGCCTCTTACCTCTAGTCTCAAATTTACACAGTGATAGTGTGAATAAAATCAGTTGTCCTCATGGACAGCATTTCCTAGGGCCAAGAACGCAATCAGCCAGGGAACCCTCCTGTTGTTTTTTCTAGCATTTGTAATGCGAGATAGTGGAATAAGTGGGGATTAAAGTTACGCTTTACTCAGCAGTCACAGGTATGTGCATGTATCACAAAGACGAAATTAAAAATGACTGTAATTTTGTAACATTGCATTGTATTAATCTAAATTTTAGATTAAATTAAGATAAAAAATGATTGTTCTCATGCACTAAGTATGACCATGAATTTAGAATTTGGATGATATTGCCATAACATATTATGATAAAAAGGAGCTTATAAAACCCTTTGCCTTTTTTTGGAAGGAGAAGTAAACTGAGTCTTCAAATTGTGTGTTGTTGTTGTTACTGTTTTATAAGCCCCTCGGGAACTAGACCAAATGGGGTCTTTTGATTAGTCATAAATAGGATCTATTAATAATTAAAAAAAATTAATAATAGGTCTTAAGTCTATTTTCACTCTGCATTTTTGAATCCAGTGCTGGTTTGCTGGCGATGACACACGTTCCTACTGCATCCTCGGTTCAGTGTTCCTGTGGAATTTCAATTTCCTCTTTTCATATAGTTTTGACATGGAATGGCCATCACCATTTTTTGTAATTTTGTCCTCCTTTATCTCCAATATATTGGGATTTAGTTGAACTTTTCTTGTAGTGATTCTTCTCAAAGTGATTTGTTTTTTAAATTTTGCTGTTGCAAATTTTAAAAATGTGGAAGAGATTATAGTAGATACTCCAATAAAAGAACGTAAGCTGGCTTTTAAAATTTCATTGTGACATAGTAGTTATTGTAGTAAGCTCAGCTTTTGGCTCTGCTTAAGGCTTCATGTATGAGCATGGGTGGGTAAGTGCGGGCATATTCACATGTGTTATATAGGCTGATTGGATATAAGCAGGTTTAGGTTTGGAAAGGGTGAAGGGAAATGTAGACCACTGGCAAATAGAATTTCTGTTCTTGTCATGTCCTAGACATTTTGTGCCTCGTATTTGCTATATTCTATTATTTTTTAAAAAATTTAAATAATGTGGTTATTACAGTGTTCCCTTTTTTTATGTCCACAACAGTGTTATAGTGTGGGAGGGAGTGAAGTGGTGGTATTTTGTGTATTAGGAAATAGTTCATGTGAAGAAGAAAGCATTCTTTTAAAATACTTGCATGTAGTGACGTAATAGTAAGTTATATTAAGTATCTACCTTTATCTTTTCTCCAACAAAGTACTTTCCAAGTAAAAATCCACTGAGTTGTGTTCCACTGTCAAGATAAGACTATAACTCTCTTTTCTATTGAATGAAGTCAGAAAGAAAGCTGGTAAAAGCTACTAAAAATAGGAATACACTCACAATCCCTAAATTTGAAAACCTGACCATATTACAGTTAGAAGGTCAAAATACTGAAGTCTGGAAGCATTTTAGAGACACTGTAGAAAAAAAATGAGATGAGGACAAAATATTAGTCCTCATATTCATATAGTTCATCTAGTCAGCCAGCACCGAAATATCACCATACCCCTACTTGTTGCATGTAGAATAATCTTGAAAGCAGTTTGTACTCATCAAAATAATTTTGTAGTGTGTTTCTTTTGGGTCTTCATAGTATTGTGACAAAATTATATTGATGAACATAATTATGGCTGGTAATGTTAAAGTTGAGCTTTAACTCAAAGAAATTTCACCTTGTAGAAGGGTTAAATAAACTTGTCTTACTTTAATGATTGGAGTTGTCTTTTGAGCTTTCTAGTAGACAAAATGGGTTCTTGGTTATATTGTCAACTGAAGGCATGAAGCTGCAGAAGGTATATTCCTCTTACATCATCACCTGTGGTATCATTGAAGTTCCCATTGTTTCAAATAATAAGACTCCCTCTCCCCTTCTAATTGGAATCACCGAATCAAAGACTGGTTGAGTTTGGCAGAGACCTCTGGATGTCATCTTGTAGAATCCCCACCGCTCAAGCAGGGTCACCTAGAGCCAGTGGCCCAGGATCTTGTCCAGATGGCTTTTCAATATCTTCAGGGATGGAGACTACAACATTTCTCTGGGCAATACATGACAGTGCTCACTCACCCTCCCAGGGAAAAGTGTTTCCTGATGTTCAGAGAGAACCTCCTGTGTTTCAGCCTGCACCCATTGCCTCTTGTCCTGTCACTGAAAAGAACCTTGCTCCATCTCCTTGCACCATCCCTTTGGGTATTTATGTACACTAATAAGATCTCTCTGAGCCTGCTTTTCTCCAGGCTGAACAGTCCCTCTCAGTCTTTCCTCATAAGACAGATGCTCCCGTCCCCTCATCATCTTTGTGGCCCTTCATTGGATTCTCTCCAGTATGTCCATATCTCTCTTGTACTTGGGAGCCCGTAACTGGACACGGGACTCCAGGCATGGCCTCATCAGTGGTGAGTGGAGAAGAGTCACCTCCCTCAATATGCTGCCTATACTTTGTTTAATGTAGCCCAGGATACCATTTGCCTTCTTTAACTCACGGGCACGTTGCTGACTCATGGTCAACTTTGTGTCTACCGGTTCTGCCCTGCTCCATGCTTTCTGCAGAGCTGCTGTTTACGTACAAATTTGGTCAAGACGTTGGGCTAGCTTTTTACAATGGTGGGCACCTGACTTCAAACAAATGTTTTTAGGAAAGTTTCATGCAAAATTGTAGAGCCATTTCTGACAATTTGGGTGTATTGGGGAAAACATAAAGTATTTCTAATGACCTTTCTTTCCAGAAAATCTTAAACCTTCTTAGTTTCTTTGTGAAGAAGCATTGAAAATTTAGCAACAGGAAGACTTTGCACTGGAGATGTCTACTGCTAAAATTGTGAAAGTGAGACTAAATTTGCTTAAGTTACTCTTCATTCATAGCCTGCAGTGCACTAGAGATTTAGGCTGTCAGCATTTTCGCACGTTTTTACAGGCCATATGTGAATATGTGCATATGTCAGGGAAAAAAGCTGTACTTCCTCTTCTCCTGTTGCACCAGGCAAAGTCAGGTTATTCACAAACTGATATTACATCTGGATCCTACAGTCATGTTTTCATCTGGACGTGTTGTGTAAAGGTGGGATGAATGAAGGATTTGTGAGATCCAAATGCAGATGAAACAAGAGCTACAACAGGTCAAGACATAAACACAGGGAATGGGAATATTTTAGCACTGGTCTGATGGTACAGCTTCTGAGAAGTTGTATGGTCTCTGACAATATTGCTTGTTGCTCTCTAGTGTGAGGCTGGTAAACAACTCTTCTGTAGTAGCTTTTGCCTTCTTAAAATGAAGGGAAAACAGGGAATCAAACTCTGCTTTTATGGTGTCTATCTGGTTTGAAATTTTATCACATTTCTCTCTTAGAGCTGTATGCCAAATTTCACAGATTTAAAAATATTGCCCTGTTCATGAATATTTCCAGCAATAATTCGGTTGAGAATACAACCATATAGTTAAGTACAAATATAGACTCATAGAATGGTTCGGGTTGGAAGGTCATCTAGTTCCAACCCCCTTGCCATGGGCAGGGACACCTCCCACTAGACCAGGCTGCTCAAAGCCTCATCCAGACTGGCCTTGAACACTTCCAGGGATGGGGCACCCACAGCTTCTCTGGGCAACCTGTTCCAGTGCCTCACCACCCTCACAGTAAAGAATTTCTTCCTGATATCCAACCTAAATCTACCCTCTTTCAGTTTGAGGCCATTGCCCCATGTGCTATCACTACAATCCCTGATAAACAGTCCCTCCCCATCCTTCCTGTAGGCCCCCTTTAGGTACTGGAAGGCTGCTATAAGGCCTTCTCAGAGCATTCTCTTCTCCAGGCTGAACAACCCCAACTCTCTCAGCCTGTCCTCATAGGAGAGGTGCTGCAGCCCTCTGATCATCTTCGTGGCCCTCTGCTGGGCCCATTCCAACAGGTCTATGTGCTTCTTGTGCTGAGGGCTCCAGAGCTGGATGCAGTACTCTAGGTGGGGTCTCACCAGAGCACAGCAGAGCAGAGGGGCAGGATCACCTCCCTCGACGTCCTGGCCACACTTCTTTTGATGCAGCCCAGGATGCGGTTGGCTTTCTGGGCTGCAAGTGCACATTGCCTGCTCATGTTGAGCTTCTCATCCACCAGCACCCCCAAGTCCTTCTCCTCAGGGCTGCTCTCAAAGCCATTCTCCGCCCAACCTGTGTTTGTGCCTGGGATTGCCATGACCCAAGTGCAGGACCTTGCATATGGAATACTATGTTATCATTAATGAGTGGTGACAGAATTGATTGATGAACACATCCTTAAAAAAGTGGAAGTATAATTTTCACTAATCTGGATTACTAGTTCCATGTTACAGTCTCATGTCCCTGTAAATTATTTCTCTTATTAAAAAGGTAACCTGTGCCTTAAAATGCATCTCTGTTCTTGGTGTAGAAATTCATATTGGGTGCACAAAGTGGACACTACTAGAGCTTTATGTAAACATCAGAGGATGTAAATTATTGCTGATAGGTGTCCCAAGGATTAAGGAATTTTGTGTGGCTATTAGATAAGCATGTGTTTTTGTACTAGGATTATTGAAAACCTTGGTTAGAAATTGAAACTTGTCCTTAGACTTTGAGGTGATTTAACATGAAAAAGTAAAAAAAAAAAAAAAAAAAAAAAAAAGGAGCCCAAGCATGTTTTTATTCCTCTTTCACTGCAATCCACACTTCAATACTTTTACTCCTTGGTGTCTTCTTCTAAATTTTTTTCCTACAAAATATAATAAAGTATGCCTTGCCTGTGGTCAAAAAGGTGATATAAGTTGATGAAGTCTGCTAGTGGGATGTCGTATGGTGAGTAGACTAGTATGTCATTAGCAGGATTTAGCAACAACAGTATTGTCTGTATGCTTCTGTTCCTGTATTTTCAATCATCCCATAACAACTTAAGTCCATGGGTACATGTTACCACTGTGCATCCTAAACATGCAGTTGTGTCCCAGCTGCAAACAAGATATTTCTGTTTTAATAAGCGATGTAACAGCAATGTAACATGTCATTTACAAGACTTGGTGAATAATGCCATGTGCATCTGAGTCATGCCACTATTAAATTTAATTAAACTCTTTAGACCCTTCTCAGTCTTAAGGGTATGTATTTTGTATGCCGTTTGAGAGAAATGTACCGTCAGCATAATTGTTGAACATGTATATGCAAGGAAGGCTACCGAGAGGGGGAGAAATGGGAAGAAAAGAGACAATTCAAGGCCTCTGGGACATATATGAAGTGGAGCTGCAGTAGGTACCTTGGAATAAATTGTGGGATGAGTAGATCGCTAGTGTTGTTTGATATGCAGTTACATTTTCTACAAATAGGAGAAAGAAAAAAAGGAGAGAAGAAAAGTAATTGCATAATTTGGACTGAACAAACAAGGGAAATCAGATTATAACAATGAGTTGTGCTGGAAAACGGAAAGCCTGGTTCTTTAAGCATATTGTTCTACCGAGTGGACAAGAGCAGTATTATATGTGCTGCTTACATACCAGTTCAGGACTGGTGTGGGAATGGAGTGGGTGATCTAGCAGGATTGTCCCATCTCAGCCAATAATATCCATCAGAGGAATTAAACAAAGCCTATTCTTGCATCCATGCTTCAGTTTGTTCATAGTCCTATATGGCTAGGTGCCATAAATAATGACTGCATTACATCAGTCCCAGATATGGCTTGTGGAGTGTTGTTTGATACTGTTACTTTTGACTCAACCAAGTGTTTCCAGAATTTTCATCTGTACAAATACATTTTTTTAAACTAACCCCATATATGTCAGTTCTTTCAATGAGGCATTTAATAATGGTAGAGTGGATTTATACAAAACTGCCAGTATTTTTTTCATGTAGTTTTGTTTTGACTTATGGATTAAACAGGCATATGTATTGCATTGAATGGGAAGGCCTACTTGTGGATTTTGACATAGTTACAATAATACCGACACTCTCCGTGTAGCTCAGGTGGGCTGCAGAAACCAGTTTTTCTTTGGGCTGCACATGTGTCTTGATTCCATGAAGAGCTGATATGAAGGAAAGACTTCATGTGTAAAAATTACACTACTAGGTCATAAAATAGCCAAAACCTACTCCTGTGTGGCTGCACTTTTCTTTTTTTTTCCCTTCTCAGTGTTTTTTTAGAGGAAATAGAGGGGAGCCAGACTCATCCTGACTTAATTACACTAACTCCCGAAGAAATGACTGACCAACTGCTGCACTGTGAAACACCCCTTCCTTTTTGCGATGGGCTTAGCTGAGCTATGTTGTGATAGGGAAGGGGAAATGAAGAAGGGAAGAATTTTTTAACAGAAGAATGACATTTCAAGCTCTGATTTCAGAAGATTTGATATTTAAGTGTTTAAAATTTTACACGTGGCTGGAGAATTTAGGAGGCAGCAAAGGTCAGAGCTGAATGTCTCACTGATCATTTTGATTAAGTAGTGTTTGTGAAAATGCTTCATTTGTAAAACTGCTCTTTTTTCAAGGAAAGAATAACTGCTTCATTATAATAGGCAGTGTCAATAATTTCATGTCAATTTACTATGGTCAACTGGTGCATAGAGTGGTACATGAGACCATTTTGAAGTGAAAACAGTTTAATTTTTCTCTGAAATTTTATTAGAAAATTCTCCTTTTGATAATTGACATCTGTATGTTTCAATGAGAAAAAGCTGCCTTTGCAAAATCTCTCAAGCAAAAAAAGGTGCGCCAATGTAGAAGAGAGAAAATAATTTCCAAATATTTTTTCCTCTTCCCCCCTTACTTCTACCTGGCTTTCTGAATCCTCTTGCTACAGTCGTGCTCCTGCTAAAAAGTGTGTGTGTTGCATGTTTGTAACTTTGGTTGTAAGTGATCCCAGTGAACCTAGGAAATCAGTCAGATGAATCAACTTATGCGTTTGCAGATTTGAAGACTGTGTCTGAACAGTCTTTAGAAAGGCAACACGACCTCTATGTTTGGTATGTTCTCTGCCATTGTCTTTTACTTCTAGCCTTTAACTTGCAGATCATGGCACCGGATATTGCATCTGAAGGCTTATTAAGAGCACTGTCACTGAAGCATAATGCTTCACCTGCCATTTGTACAGTGGCTTTTCAAATTCTGTTTAGTGGGAGACTGCCGCCAGGAGGTAGACTCTTTAGTACCTACGAGCTTCTGTGCTGTACTGCAATGATTAATTGAAGGAGGTGTTTATCCTGGAAGTGAGTGATTTTCAAACTTTGACTATATCTTTTTTTTTTTTCTTCTTTTTATTCAGAGATGCTTTCCAGGTGTAAGTCAGTGTTATATTTAATGATGTCATTAAAAATTTGGTTTTTGTAGAAACTGTCCTGTTTAGGGATAAATTCTATGAGTTGCTAACCGACTTTTACTGAGTCTTTATGAAGAAGTATTTCAGAAGATTAAAGAGCAGTTGTGAGATTGGTCAGAACCTTTGGCTTTCATTGGGATATTTACGTTGGTATTAAGGTTCCTACTGAAGTTCATTTTATAAGCAAGTGAGCACTCTGTTTCCTGTCTAAATTCCATCTTTTCATGTTACATAGTTTATAAATGCTTAAGCATTTTCATTTGCTAACACAATGTACACTTATCCTGTAGTCCCTTACAGGAGTAAGCATTATTACAGCCTTGCACCTATGCACCTGTATATGCGTATGTGGGGCAAAGGTAGAGGTCATAAAAAAAAAAAAAATCTCTTCTACATGTGAAAGCTACTTGCCCTCATTACTTTAGCATTCAATTACAGAGGATAGAGAGGGTGATTTTGGATATGAATTATGCACTAACAGAAGTGTGCTTAATTTGTAGTAAGCAAAACTAAGATATAGAACAAATACAAGTTGCACACAGACAGGTAAGAACTCTGTTTTTATTTTAACCTAGAAGCTTGTGCTGTGTTAACATTTTTATTAGAAAAATTTTTCTTTCCTCTCTATTCTTATTCAGTCTCTTGTAATTTTGGCAACGGCGTCATAACATTGTTATGATGTCTTGCATTTAAAAGTAAATGAGCATACTGAAATGAGGACTATGTACTTTTGGGTTTTGAATCAGAGACTGGGTAATGGTTTTATTTTTGCATTGTTTTATTTATTTGATTTTCCTGATTTAAAGCATTTTGAAACAGTGTGTTTGTACAACGTGTGCACCTTCAATGGCAAATTTTAAACATATCTGCCCTGGGTTAATCATAGTGAGGTTGTAGTGTAGAAAGGGTTTATTATTTGATGACTGGCTTTTTCAGGGAGGTTGAGCATTGGGGTTACCTG
Source organism: Rynchops niger (assembly GCA_013400035.1). Classification (NCBI taxonomy): domain Eukaryota; kingdom Metazoa; phylum Chordata; class Aves; order Charadriiformes; family Laridae; genus Rynchops; species Rynchops niger. The sequence continues at coordinate 30,421 of VXBH01006085.1, forward strand.
ACTGCCATTAACTTTTAATACAATTTGGAAACCTAACTCAATTTTCTTACTACAGTAACTGGGGGAATCTACTAGACACTGAACAGAGACATAGTGAAGAATGTTTTTATTTGCTAGAAAAGACACATAAAGGAAAGAAACAGGAAAACTTGATGCTTCGTTGCTCTTCAGAGGGAGAAAGGCAACAGAATTCATCAGGTAGGCGATAGTTCCTGCATTTGACTGTTTGACCTGTGGCGGTCAGGGAACAGCAAGCTAAAAGTGATATGCTTAACATTTCAGATAGATAATATAAAAGCATCTGCACCCTGATAGTGGGAAAATGACCTTAACTACATGCATATATGAATACACACTCTACAAAATTACTAGACTTGCTGCTAAAAGGCAATTTTGGGAAAGGATTTTAAAGCTATAAATTTTTTAAAGAAAAGTCTACTCAACAGAAGAAAATTCTTCTTAGGAAAACTTACTTCTAGAGCTTTTAGAAATTTTAGAAGTTAACCCTTATTTTTTTCTAAAAGCTTTGTTTGAATTATATTTCAAGTAAAAAATGTGACTTCGTCAGGCTCAAAATGATTTTTTTTTTCTGTAATTATCTGAAACTTTGTACTTCGTACGTGATCAAAGTGGACCATTTTAAAAGTAGTTTAATTAGTGAAACCTGCATGCTGTTCAGAAGGTTTAGGAGGGGCGTGGGTGGTGTTTGGCTACTTGTTTTCTACCCAGATTTATAAGATTTCTGGGGAAAGTAGGGGTCTGTTCATCAATTGGTTGGTTTTTGGTTTTGGGTTTTTTTTTCCCCCTCTTTTTTCCTAAACTGTAGCAAGAACATTTCTGAAATCTCACATTTCTGTAAGAGAAAAACAGGGATTTCTGCTCAGGCTAAAATTAGGTTGCACCATGGTTTTCTTTTCCCTCTCTCCTGAAACTTAGGGGATGGAGCAGTCTTTGAACATGTTGATATAAATTAAATTTTTACATTCAATCCAAAATGTTTTCAATAAATCATAACATGGATTTTTTTTCGTAATTCCAGAGTCTTGCCACATGTCTAGCACTGGCATACTGGTATTAATTGGTCGCTGATGAAAAGGAAGGAGAACTGGTATTTTCACAGGATCCCTGAAATGTTCTGGGTTGTGGAACAACCCTTTTCCTAGTCTTGGAAAATTCTTGTTTTCATGTCAGATCACACACAAAGAATTCTGGATGTTGGAGTCCAGTTTAAGTGAGTATTTACTAAGTCCCTTTCAAGCTGGTTTACTGCCAAGAAAATTATTACAAATATAAGCTGTGCCATTTATGTGACATCAGACCTCCAACAGAGTGAGAATATAGAGGAAAACCCAAGAGTTCGTTAAAGTAATTTGAAATGTTTATATGAGAACAATGAAGGAAAGAACTTGTGCAGTAAAGGATGGGATAGTTTTGTTTTAAAAGGAATATTCCTCTGTATTTGATTCTATTGTTGATATAACTTGGCACTATATTGAGACTATGTCAATACTAGGAGAAAAACAGGTGTATTTTAAAAAATGTGTTAAAACCCTTATACAGGTACTTTATGCTAGTGGTTTGGAATTAACTACTGTCTATGTTGGATTTTACTACTGATACGATGTTGTATTTTCGAAAGCTTACCTCTCACGGTTCTATACAAAGCCAAAGTGGTTTGTTTCCATATGAAACGTTGGTTTGGCTTAGATAGTTCCATGCAGAGTTTCAGTGCTTATCTGTGTCTGCTTTTGTGCAGATCAGATTCTGCCTTTGGAAACATGAAACCTTGGATCTTCCTAGGCCCCTTTAAAAATTCAAGCCAAGATGAAAACATGGAAGAAGGCTAAGTATAAAGCTGCTCCTCAGGCTTTTTATAAAGGTATATTTAGAGCCTTGCCAGGCTCCTGTAATATCCTTACGGAATTTTAACTATAATAGAACATGTTCTGAAACAGTGACCATAGCTACAGAGGAAAGCTGGTATATCACAGCGTCACTGCAGGCACATAATGTGGTAAAATGTAGTAGTTCACCAACCTATTAAAAAAACCCCATAGTTAAGCAGACAGTTAGTCAGCAATCCATATGACCCAAAAATATTGCATCATGTAATGACCATTTTAAGACTGCAGCAGATATGATTATCTGACCCCAGTGGTTAATAAAATTGTAAGTCCAAAAGTACTACGGGCATAGCTACTTACTGGCATAGCTACTGTTGTATTTTTTTGTTTGTGTGTTGGTTGTTTTGGTGTTGAGGTGGTGGGGTTTTTTGAGGTGGGGAAGACATCTGGGGATTAATGTGAGAGTTGAAATATTTTTGCATCTTATGAAATCAGCCTCAGAATGCTTTTTGTGTTCCTGTGGTCAAATTGCATCCAACATTCGGTGAATTAATTTCTGTTAGAGGGGATGGAAAAGTATATTTTTGCATTTACTTTGTTTTGTTTTACTCTCTGAAAGGCTTTAATTTCTCCTGTGGAAAAAAAAAATAGGGATCTATTACAGGCAGGGAAGCAATTTTGCAGAAATAAAATTTTCAAAATACTTATATTTAATACTCTGTTATGAAGATGCCCCTGTGATCAGGCAGCTGAAAGTTGATGTTTGTATGTTTCATTCCTCTTGTAAGTTTTGGAGTCATGTTCTTTTATGATGGGGTTGGTTACAGCATTGGTGGATAAGGGAAGAGTGACTGACATCGTCTACCTGGACTTGTGCAAAGCATTTGACACTGTGCTGCACAACATCCTCATCTCTAAAGTGGAGAGACATGGATTTGACTGATGGACCACTCGGAATTGACTGGATGGTTGCACTCAAAGAGTTGCAGTCAATGGCTCAATGTCCAGGTGGAGACCGGTGATGAGGGGTGCTCCGCAGGGGCCCATATTGGGACCAGTATTATTTAACATCTTTGTTGGGGATGTATACAGTGTAACTGAGTGCACCCTCAGCAAGTTTGTGGAAGACACCAAGCTGAGTGGTGTGGTTGATACTCTAGAGGGAAGGGATGCCATCCAGAGGGACCTGGACAGGCTTGAGAGGTGGGGCCATGTGAACCTCATGAAGTTCAACAAGGCTGAGTGCAAGGTCCTGCACCTGGGTCAGGGCAATCCCAAATATGAATACAGGCTGGAGATTGAGTGCAGCCCTGCAAAGAAGGACCTGGGGTTACTGGTGGATGCAAAACTGAATGAGAACCAACAATGTGCACTCGCATCCCAGAAAGCCAAACGATATCCAGGGCTGCACCAAAGAAGTGTGGCCAGCAGGTTGTGAGGTGATTCTCCCCCTCTACTCTACTCTGGTGAGAGCCCTACTAGAGTACTGTGTCCAGCTCTGGAGCCCCCCAACATAAGAAGGACACGGATCTGTTGGAGCGAGTCCAGGGAAGNAGGTTGGTCCATGTGAACCTCATGAAGTTCAACAAGGCTGAGTGCAAGGTCCTGCACCTGGGTCAGGGCAATCCCAAATATGAATACAGGCTGGAGATTGAGTGCAGCCCTGCAAAGAAGGACCTGGGGTTACTGGTGGATGCAAAACTGAATGAGAACCAACAATGTGCACTCGCATCCCAGAAAGCCAAACGATATCCAGGGCTGCACCAAAGAAGTGTGGCCAGCAGGTTGTGAGGTGATTCTCCCCCTCTACTCTACTCTGGTGAGAGCCCTACTAGAGTACTGTGTCCAGCTCTGGAGCCCCCCAACATAAGAAGGACACGGATCTGTTGGAGCGAGTCCAGGGAAGGGCCACAGAAATGATCAGAGGGCCAAAGCACCTCTCCTATGAAGCCAGGCTGAGACAGCTGGGGTTGTTTGGCCTGGAGAAGAGAAAGCTCCAGGGAGACCTTATAGCAGCCTTCCAGTACCTAAAGGGGACCTACAGGAGAGGTGGGGAGGGACTTTTTATCAGGGCCATAGGACAAGGGGTAATGGTTTTAAACTGAAAGAGTGTAGGTTTAGATTAGATATTAGGAAGAAGTACTTTAGTGTGGGAGTGGTGAGACACTGGAACAGGTTGCCCAAAGAAGTTGTGTGTGTCCAGTCCTTGGAGGTGTTCAAAGCCAAGTTGAATGGAGCTTTAAGCAACCTGGTCTAGTGGGTGGTGTCCCTGCCCATGGCAGGGGGATTGGAACTAGATGATCTTGAAGGTCCCTTCCAACCCAAACCATTCTGCGATTCTATGGGAGCTGCCTATTTAGTCCTTCATCTTGTCCATGACTAATTATGAAATAAAGACTGTTATACTTTGTTTCCTCATTGGTAATTCAATTTGTTAAGGTACAGTATTTTGTGCACTTATATTTTAGGCTGAGTATGTTCAGCTTACAGTCTTGCTGGGGATTTGCATGGAATTTTAGGGTTTTTTAAGGAAAAATAAGAAATGGGAAGGGGAAACAGCAACATTTTTTGGTATGATCATTTTTTAATTTCCTGAATTTTAACCCTCTCCATTCTCATAAGACACAAAATTATTTCTTCTCCCACAGTACTGAATCCTGGTATGGAAAAAGCTCACCTGACTTCTCAAGGGTAATGGTAATAGAAAAAGAAATGTTACACAAATTGTTCCAGTCTGTGTCCATCCCAGACAACGTGCTAATTGGAAGAGAGGGTTCAAGATGCCCTCAGTCTTGCTTATATGTAAGCAACTACTATGGTCTCCCAACACACATCATTCTGTCCTAATGTATTACATGAATTTTGATGGTTGCCCTATGAGGAAGATACTCTCTGTTTGGTCCGACTTTGAAAAGAGAAGCAGATAGAGCCTCCCAAATCATACTTAATGAATCAATTGTTTGTCATTCATGTAAACCTCTTCAGCATGTACTCCTTTCTTAGTGTTCCCTTTCCTCTTCCCCTCCACTGGGTTCTCTTATTGCTTTATTTCCTGGTAGGAAAGGTGAGGCGTTGCAGAAAACCTTCAGCTGGGTGTCACTTTCCTTTTCCTTAGCTTTTATTCCCTGGTGAGTGCTGACTTCAGCAGCTTGGAAAAGTGACCCAGCTCCTTCCAACTTAGAGGAAGAGGTGTGCCTGTCTTTTGCCCTGCTGATACTCCAATATAACTCTGACTCATATAGAGCACCAGGTGCAATTACAATTTTCACTTATGGAGAAGCACACAAAAAATTTTACTAAACAGATTTTTAATTATCTAAAATGCATTGAAAAATTTTAAGTTGAAAAATTCTAAGTGTTTGACAAAATATATATTAGTATATAAAAATTGTTTATTGCATCAGGCTTATATGTGCATGAATAGATATTTTCCAAATGTCCATAGATTTCCTGGATGGAAGTCAGTTTCCTGCTGTTCAGAGAAAGGGAAAATTGTATATTTGAGTGGTAAAAATATCCAGGATTTTCAAATATTCATGACAAACAGGAAACAACAAAGCAGATAAGCAAAGATATTAGTTTAAATATGTTTGCTGGGCTGGAGGAAGCCTGTTCTTAGAATCAGATGTGTGAATGCATTTTTTCAGATCGTGATACAGGAAGGCAATTATATTTTCTGTCAGTGAGTTTTATCCAGCTATAAACTTGCAAATTTAGTATTTTGAAAGTCCTCCACACAGTTACCTGATTTTCTTTACTCTTTATTATGATATAGCCTAGATTTTGAGGGAAAGAAGATCATTTAATGTAACTTAGCATTGCATCCTGTCAAATATAACTTTGTTCAAGTTTTTATGTGTATTTTGTATGCTAAGAATGGTGTTGGCTGGCAGTTCATATTCCCACTACTTTAAAAAAATACACATGTGAAAATAAAATGGGGTTTTGGGACTTGAAAAATAATAAAAAAATTTAGAGTTAAATATCCAAAAGAAAAAGAATTATTCATATAGATGAATGGGGTTTGAACATGCAGACCCAGATTCTCTGGGCCAGATACATGCATGAACACTGTTAAATATTGTGTACATGCAGCAATCTATAAACATAGCTGGTGAATTGCTGTATGCCGGGAACACAAGAAAAACAAGTAGGCTTTTCAGGGATCCTTACAATTATTGTCTTTACAGAAAGAAAAAAATAACCTCTAGAGGACACAGATTCAAAACCTTCAATTTCAGAGAGAAGAAAATGCTAGACAAAAGAAAAACTCATCCAAATTTTATTCAAAGCCTCTTTTTTTTAAAAAAAAAATGGGACCATAGACAAAATTAAAGATAAAATGTTAAAGCTTCACACAGAAGTTTCAACAACTTTTGTGGCCCGTGGCTTAGCAATAGCAATACTCCAAAACTGAACGTATTTGTAAAAGTTCCTGGGTCCCAAGGAAACTGCATCACAAAACTAAGAAAGTAATTATAGTCAATAGAGGCTTTGTAATGAATCACTGCTTTAATTTGTTTCTTTTCTTCTGTAAAGTGTAGAATAAAAATAGGTCTTTGAAATTATAAATTAAGTAAAACTGAAAATTGCCTAAGACTTCTAGTTAACTCCACTTACTTAACTAAGTTGACTTTTAAGGACTAGATTTAAAAGCAAAGGTCCAAGTGGAAAGATTGCAGTTAATGAGCTGACCTAGGCTGATTCGGCAAGGCTAAGTCTAGGCTGTGTATCCAGTTTGGCTCAGGTAAGTGGGGCAGGAAGAGCTGATATCATCAGTTGATCTCTACATTTGAGAGTTCGGGCAATAGCTGCTTTGAGACCATACTGCCTGTTTCTTTACTGCTCTATTGCCCAGGCGCCCTGGTCATGCCAGGCCTCAAGTTGCAATTAAGTTCAGGGCAAATGGAGGTTACTGAGCTAATTTGATTCATAGGCTTTTTCTGGATGTAAGTGGAGGCAGGGGGATGGGGCCTGCACTGGATGGAAGATATTGGTGTAGAGTTTAGCACCAGATAGAGCTAACCAGGTATCACAGGCTCTAGGAGGTGTGTTTCAGAACTGCTCGAGAACAGGGAGGATTAAAAAGCTGATTTTGCAAGTGCTGTAAGAGCCTAGTGTGATTAATTCAGTATGTTGTCTGAACAAATTTTTTTTTGTTAGGAAGGAAGCAATATATGTTGGAACAAGTAGAACCAGCCACTAAGAGAAGCATGCTACTGCTGACGCATTTTACTGGATCTCAGTTCTGCATGTCAGACCTGAAAAATATTTCTGAAAATATCACTACAAGTGGTCCATTATCAGTAAAACTGCAAAAGAAAAGTATAAGGGAGAAACATTTTCCGTTTTCACCTCTATGAATTCAATAATGGAGTATATGCAGATTTTGCTACAAGTTTGTTTTTTTTTTTCTGTTTTGCTTCAAGACTTTTTAAAAGAAGCTGAGAGAATGGTTGTTGAGGATATCTTTGAGTTTCTGAATGACTTTTAATGACTTGACTTACCTGCTCTGGGTGAACCTGCTCTGGCAGGGAGTTGGACTAGATAATCTCCAGAGGTCCCTTCCAACCCCTACCATTCTGTGATTCTGTGACACGTTCATTTCATCTACTGTTTGGTTTGTATGGGATATCTGCTTTTCTTTTTCAAGTTATTTTCTAAAACTAGGTAATAGTGTGACATGAGAGCCTTATGAAACGAGTTTGATTCATGATTAAGGGTCCATAGGTTTTGCCAAGTCAGATACGATAAGATGTAAATGGAAATTATCCCTGGCCAAGGCAGAGGGGTTGGAACAAGATGATCTTTAAGGCCCCTTCCAACCCAAACCATTCGATGATTCTATGATACTATGAAATCAGCTGTGGATAAATCAGATATGTGTAAACAGATTACTTATAAAGTGATTTCTCCTGTAGATTGTCCTGTTATGGGTTTGTTCTATAACCATATGGGTGTATAGGAGTATAGCGTGTATAAAAGTGCATTTCAGTATATGCTACTTCTTTTAATCTGTTCTTTAAAAGGCATATTTGTATTTCTACAGAAAGTGGATTCTCATTCAGACTTTGGGACTCAAAATTTTTATAGATGGCATATCTATTTGTGATAAAGTCTGTTATCTACTACAGCCATATTTTATAGTATATAAATTGGTGATTTTGTCTTAATTGCAGTCAAGACCAATGTTTATTCAAAGAATGTTAATTCACTGTAGGCTATCATTTTGCTTTGAATTCTATATCCCTGTTCTATAAGGTAAGTCATTCATTAGTATAAATTTATAAGTCTTTGACTGGTTTGGGGTTACCCCAGGGAAGAGTACTAAAATAAAACAGTAGGTCTATCAAAGAATGCCAATGTGTGATCTGAGAAGGAAGGAATGACATTTATATGAAATTAAAATGCCGAATGGAATCTGCATACTAATATAGAGAGGAAAAGATAAAGTGCTGGTTATTTACCCCTTACAAGACAGGTAATAGAGGCTTGAATTCACTGCTAGCTTCAGCACAAAACCTCAATGACCTTTGGCTAGACCATTTTAGGACTGTGCGTGTCTTATGGTGATTATAGTTCACATACCTGAGGAAAAAGGTTAGAAGAAGGAACAGATTTGTAATGCATATTGAAAATTACATGTCCTTTCTTTTTATATTTTCTTATTGTTAGAGATAGAGGGCATTTTTGAAGGGAACACTAGCATTTGAAAGATTATTTTATTACAGAAGGGTCAGTGATTGAGCAGTGTTACGGAGATGAAGAGTTGGAGAGACTTGTGAGGATGTTTCAAACAAAGTTGCTTCTTTCAGGGGGTTTACAGTTTCTCAGCTATTATTTCTCCCTTAATAAACTTGATGTAATGAGAGGATGCTTGTGCAGACAATTACCTGGGAAAGCAGGAATCCCTAACTGCTGATGTAATTTGGGTGTTTTTTTCTTCTAAATCAATTGTGAGGGAGCAGATGAAGTTAATTTGTTATTTTTCCTCGTAGTCAAAAAGTTGTCCTGGAGCACAGAGGTGTCTAGTTATTTTTAAACAAAATTTAAGAGTTAACTTCAAAGATAGCACCAAGTTTTTGAATTATTATACTTAGTGTCAATGTTGCTGCAATATAGACAAAATATTTTGAATAACATTAAGATAAGTATGCAATAAAAATGGACTCATAAAATTTTGATATAGCTGTTGCGCAGTCAAGCTACAGAATGGCCTACTGGCTGCTATATCAGAAACAAACAGGTCTATAAGTTTCCAATTTAAGGGAAAATTCCACTTGTATTGTATAGATATATTAGTAAA
>VXBH01006085.1:43499-61523 GCA_013400035.1 Rynchops niger
TCCTCTCCTACCTCTTAAGTCCACCAGCAAAAATAAACAGTTCTCCCCACAATAACATACTTTGTCTTATTGAAAGCAAAGTTTAATACAAAGATTTGATATTAATTATATAAAACCAGTGATAATATAAACAGGACTTTGTTCCTTATTAACCCTGAATAAGAAGATGACAGGCTAGTTATCTCCAGAATCTTGGAAGAATTATTTACATCCTCTCCTGATGCAGATTATTTGTTCCTCCCTCCCCCTCTTCTCCCACCCACATTCCTCTGAAGCTCTGGACATTTGCCATGGCTGGAAGGGTGTTGAGCTGCATGTGCAACTGTTGCTGTTTACTTGAGAAACTTCCCTGGTGCTTGGTTGTGTCATTTTGCTCACTCTTAAACCACTTGCCAGATTTTTAGGTCAGCATCCCTGTGCTTTCCTCAAGATCATCTGGGAAGTTTCATTTAACAAAATTCTTTGTTGTAGGGGTGCCAATGATGTGTTCAATTTTTCTCTTCCTCGTGAAGTGCACAGATTTGTGACCTTAGGTACTTTGTAAAAAAGAGATGTGTCTAACCATCATTCCCAGGGGCATTCAGTTGTATGTGTGTGGTAAGCATGCTATAGAGCTTTCTGAAATTGGCCTCTTATGTGAAATCAGCGGCCCACGTGATTCTATCCATCCCTGTTCTCATCGCCCTACAAAAAAAAGTACTCCCAAGTATGTCCCTTCTCTCTGCCACCTAATTGCTTTTGTAAATAATTTCTTATCAGCTTTTGTATTATTCATTGTCATAGGCTCTCCCAACTACCTGTCTTGATTAGTGTGGCAATAAAATTTCACACCATGATTAATCCTGTTAACAACTTCTTTTCATTTCCTTTAGAATGGTTTGGATAATTAGATCTGTGTTCTCTGTATTTTGTTCAACAGAACACAACATGACAAAAAAGATATTAGCTGAAAATTAATCCTTTTAAAATCTTTCATTCAACTTTTGTTTTCTAATCTAAACAAATTGCCAGTGCATGGATTAATATTTGAAAAAATATTTTTTTTCTCTTCATCAGGAATAGTTATAGTGCTGTTCAAGGATTTCACTGTTTTCTTACTACATTAGAAGCTAGAAAATACAATATATCTAAAGACAACTGGGTTAATAATCATAACCTGGAATAAAGTAATTGGCACAGAAGGGCTAAGAACCACATTTATCCTTGATTTATCTCTGTCTATGTTTGAAGTCCTGTGACTAGGAAAGGAAAAAGAACCATGTTATGGATGAAATTCACCAGCATGCAAGCAATAGTGAGGGAAACACAGATATATGCCTGTATGAAAGGAGCAGTGATGAGCAAACCTGATAGAGCAGAGTAGATACGGTAGAATGGCATGTACGTGACCCATAAACACAGAAAATCTAGTGGGACAGAAAACAAGACAGGCAAACAATTGTTAGCAAAATGATACTGTGTGACTAGTGGGGATTTTGTGGTTGGGTTTTTTTGCGTGTTTGGGGCAGAATAAATGAAAATTATATCAATACTGGTCAGAACTTAACATGCTTTTATAGATAATTGCTACAAATAACAAAAACGGGACTCTGTAATTAGGAACCACATTGGGTTTTTATTATCTTAATCTCACCTTCTGCTTTATCTGCACTTTAGAATTTTACCCAAAGAATCTGTAGCTAGACAGTGACATGTGTTGAAATTTAAAAGTTAGCTATGCAGGTACAGATATATTGACTCAAAATTACTTATTTTTAATCACCTAGAAATAGCATTGTTGCTCAAAACCAATACTATCTTCCCCTTACAGAAGGCACAAGACTTTGAGATGATACAAGAAAAGATTCTTCTTGTACAATAAGGTTATTTGAACTGGGAGATGGAAGTGGCAGCTGCACTAACTCAGGGTTGTATGGTAAACTCTTTTTGTAGCTATGAGCCACAAACACATCCCAGACACCTTGGTGAGCAGATCTCAGAGGCAAGGGAGTGTGTATCTCCTCAAGGGCCCTGTCCTTGGATAATGCTGGGACTGGGAACCTGTTGGATCCTGGTGTTTCTTTGCAGATCATTCCACCCTATCTGGGAATTTGATTCATACAGTAGCCCCCACATTAGCTGAGGCCTTCTGCTGCTCATGTGAATTAGCAGGTAACACTGCAAGAGCAGCGTTCATAAGTTCATAAGCAACATGTGGCTAAAACCCACATGTTGATTGCCCACAAATTAAGTATGTGAGCATATAAGGAGTTCTGGAGTGCCATTTGCATTATGGTCTGTATCAGCACAAGATAAATTTAACCGCAAAGGGATAAATTCGATAGAACTAATGAAGCACACATTCCAGAATGTGGGCAATTAGCCAAAGATGCATATTTTGACTCTGTAAGGTATGTGATGCCATTTTAAGTAGGTGGGAAAGCAGAAAAGCAGGTTTGCACATGTTACTTCTGCTTGGGAACCATTCTGTATTGTATAGGAACACTGTTTAGATAAGATAGTCCAGGAGATAACAATATTTAGTAAGATCATCACCTCATTCAAGGAAATAGAGACTTTTGAAGCCAGCGCTGCAGAATTACTTTTCTGGTTTTAGCTGTCACTGTGCTTCACAGAATTGAAGAACACTGAATAATTTGAACAGTAGTAGGCTAGATTAGACCTGGAGTGAATATAACCACTGAAAGAATTTATCATTTGCATTTGTTAGCTTTTCTTTTAACGCTTTGAGCATGCTTAGTTTCATTTTTTGTGAAAAGGTTTTCTATTTATTGTAATGTTAGCTGGGAGCAACGACCATTAGACTTTGCTTTTCTAAGAGTTGACTGAGCCAACATGCCAAAATCACCATGTATGGTATGGCGGGTACATTTAGTTCCTGAGCAGCATGTACTGCATGTTCTGTGATCTTACTGGTTCAGAATTTAGGACAGATGCCTTTTTCAAGTAAAAGAAATAAGACAAACTGCACAACCCTCATAACAACACACTTGAAAGGAATGTGCATATATATATATATATATATATATGTAAATTTATATTTATATGTATGTGTGTGTTTATAAATTCAGTTAAGGACAGGGTGAGTCTTAAGAATCTTTTTAATATAAATGTATATATCTGTTGTGCAAACTTAGAACTAACCATTTTATTTCTATCGAAAATAGCTTGATGCTGAAGGATATGCAAAATATAGCTTGGTTATAAAAGGGAATAAGCATTTTTCTTAATACATTTTAGATACAAATTTAGATACAAATTTTGTTTTCCTGCCTCTAGCTGGGGGAAAGACTTATAGGATTAATTGATCATTTAAAGATGTAAAACAAAATCATAATTGTTGAAGTTGTCTAACACTGTATAAGTACTCATTTTAATACTGGTTAATAATATAGTGGACAGCAGTAATTTTTTTGAAGACTTATGGACTAAGGAAATACAGGTCTATTTGAAAACCGGTAAGCAGTGCTTTTAGTCCGTCTGGCAGTAACAGTATGTTATTCTGTTATTTTCTTCTTTGGGATATTACGGAGACCATATATAAAGAGGTGTATCAAGGCTATTCAATTTTCATCTATCCTATATTCCCAAAAAGATAGGGCTGCTAAAATAATGGTGGATAGGATAGTTGTTTTAATACTAGACTTTCCGGAATTTGTTCTGCACGTGCTCTGGAGTGCTTCTTTTGAAGAATCCAAAAAGCCCTCCTGATCCTCATGTGAACTAAATGCTGACTTGGGGATGAAAGGATTGAGAGCAATCCTGCTGAGAAGGACTTGGGGGTACTGGTGGAAGAAATACCAGACATGAGCCAGCAATGTGCACTTACAGCCCAGAAAGCCAGATGTATCCTGAGCTGCATCAGAAGAAGGCCAGCAGGCCAAGGATGATGATTCTGCCCCTCTACTGTTCTCTGGTGAGACCCCACCTGGAATACTACGTCCAGCTCTGGAGTCCTCAGCACAAGAAGGACNTAGAGAGGTGGTGAATACCCCATCCCTGGAAACATTAAAGGTTGGGCTGGGTGGGGGTCTGAGCAACCTGATCTAGTTGGAGATGTCCCTTGCTCATTGCAGGGGGCTTTGGACTAGGTGACCTTTAAATGTCCCTTCCAACCCAAATCATTCTATGATTCTAAATACAAAATACAAAGAAAATAGAATTATTTGTCCAATGCAAATAAATAGAGGACATATGACGAGTTGGCAGAAGGAAGGAATAATGGTTAAAAACTGCCAGACAACACTTGAAAGTCACTGTACAGCTGGACATAAGGAGATGTGAGAGAGGGATGGTGTTGTCAGCTGACCACATGGAAATTCTTTCCATGTATTTGTGAAGAGTTCAGTGAACCATAAGATAGCTTGATGAGGAGTGCCTTTGGTTTAGATAAAATGATGAAGAAGAGCTATTTTAATATCTTCAGGTTTGTATTCAAGTCTGTCTCTTGGCAAAGACGAATAGAAGGCTTTTCAATGAGATCCCCTCCATTGCTTTTCCAATGCAAGCAAATGATAATTCATTTGTAGGTTGTCATAAAGGTATAGTGCAATGGATTTGTTCAAGGACCAGGTGTAGAAGCAGTGCCACTATTTGACTTTTCACTTTGACAGATGACTGGAGTTGAAGACTTGTCTGTGGCAACCATTACCTCATAATATATTTGGCACCAGCACAACTGGGAAGATTATAAAAGAAAATAGTAGCTTGCTAAAATATGAAAGGAGTATTGTTTCTTTCATCCAAAATTCACAATTTGTCCATAATGCAGCATAGCTTGTCTGTCTGTGTAGCTTATTTCACTATATTGTGTATGGAAACAGGTGATGCTTGCTGGATAAGGTTTGTCTGGACATCTCTAACAGTTTGAGTGAACAATGTCTTCTTATGTGATGATAGGCAGCCTTATTTACCATGCTTGAGGAAAGTTATCATGCTGTCATTTTGTGTGTAAGCGTACCAAGCTGCCACTTTCTTCCTGTTTTCTCAGGCCTAATTACCTGTAAGCTACAGTGAACTAGTAGCAAGCTACATTTAGAGTATTTTCCGTAGTAACACCTGGTAAGAAGGGGGCCTACAAGCTCCAAGATCCCTGGCAGTTGAGTCCACCCAGCAATCTGCTTTCAATTTTCTCACAAGCATTCCTGGTTTTGCTTTTCAGCCTTTGGGAACTTTATGGACCAGTTTTCCTTTTCCTCTCTGAAACAAATGTCAGCAGAGTCAAGATCCATAAACTCACTGTTGAAAAGTGAAAACAAAGTGCTGACTCAGCCACAGGGAGTTGGAACTAGGTTGCTCCCAGAACAGGTTTGCATAGAAATAGCTGCTATGATAATTGGGAGGGTCTTGTAAGTTTGTTTTTTTATTGATATTTCCATATGGGAGCCTGGCGTTGTGCTTTTGCATCATTGCTTGAATTATATGGACTGCACAAAGTGTTTTGGGACACCTGAATGGTAACTGTTGGGACTGTTAATTTGTTTGTCTACTTTTGATTTGGTACTGTCTGGTGTTAATCACTGCGTCCCTTTGCTCTGAAATGTGGCGGTGTTCACTTCTGGGAACTGTGCTGATATAACTACAAACTGGCAGGTGCAGGCAAAGTGTGAGTGCTTTCTGGCTTGTATTTTGTTTCTCCTGATTACATTCTGAAGGTGAAATCAAAACTATTCTTTGCTTTTAGAGTTGTATCTCTGAATTAGGTAAGGTTTGCTCCCTTGAAGACATGCCATGTGCCGCTATCCATTTACATCATCTCTGCAGTGAGAAATAAATCTAGCAAACAAAACTGGTTTCATTAGCCTTAACTTTATAAATTTTCCATACTAGGCAGTTACCTAGTTAACATATGGATTGTACAATAGATGATCCCAATGTGACTATGCTGTAAGCCACTCGAGGGATTCTGCTGCTGTGATCAATCACAAGAGCATTTGCTCTAGGGCCATGTGTTATTATTTATAATATATACTGTTTATACTTCATAAAACTCCCTTATCACTCCTTATTTCATAAAATCAATTTATTGAAAGAAAGAGCCAAAAGATTCATCGTTTTTATAATAAAATATCTGACTTCACCTGCCAGAAGTAGCCAAATTGATTTTTAACGTCTGTTAATGATTTAACTTTCCCTTTTTACTGACGTCAATAAAAGGGTGTTACCACTCCCAATACTCAATGAAACGGTATTTTCAGTTTACAGAAATATATACTGCTTCTCTCTGCATTTATATATATGTAATGTACACTACACTTTAATTGCTTACCTGTAAAATGTTGAAAATTTAGGTAGAGCCTAGATAATAGGAAAACTAGAGACAGTGAATGTGGTGCTGGGCAAGACGGCATAGAGTGGGGTTTCATGATAATTCATATCTTACATCTACTCTTCTTCTAATGTTTATTATGAGTACATAAAGTAAGACATCACTTTGATTTGCTTATTTATCAGTAGTCCTGGTTACCATTCAGAGATCTTCAGATCAGGTACTGATTGAGTTAAGCACCAAGGAGTGTGTGCACATATGCATTTTTAGAAAGAAAATCCATTTCAAAAGGAATTGAAGTCATTAAATTAATCAATGCTGTCTTATGCCTCGTTGTATATAATGTAAACACAGGTACTATTTTCCTCATTTCTCAGTAAAAACCATCTTCTTAAAGCTGCCGTTAGCATTGTGTGCTGTGTAAGGTTAGGGTGAATTTCAGTGTTAATGGTGCTTGTGTAATAAGTTTTCTTTGTTCAAATGTATTTTCCACTCTTATTAAGAGGTTGATATAAATGTCTAATCTTGGTTATAAAGGGATGTGGTTACTTCATCAGTTAGATAAAATACATCTTTGTTTACATGTTCTTCCTAAAAATGACTTAAACAGAGGTTCCTATCTAATGTATTTTCAGTTGTTGCGTAATGTTTGTTTGTCAAAACATTTTGTAGAAATTTCAATTTACCAAGACTTTTGTTCTGAGGGCTTTCCATATCCAGGATGGTTCTGTTGTTTCACACTACGAAAAAGAAAGCACCCGTTCTGGAGTATCCAGAGAGAGGAGAAAGATGCCTGTGCAGTGAGGGGTTTGAATCTGTTTCTCTTGCACTTCATTTGTAAGCTGTCACTGATTATTATCAGGTCGTATGGTATGTTTCTTTGTTGTTGAAGGAGGAAGCTAGCATGGAAAGGTCATTTACTCTGCTTAATTCTTAAATAGGGGAATTTTTTTTTAGGCTCCCTGTTCTATCAAAAGCAGGAAAGTTTATGTACCTTCTGGTAGACACGATTTTTTTTTCTCTTTTCAGTATATGGTAAGCTTAGGAAGACTGAGTTCCTAATTTAGCACATGTAGGTTAACTTCTGGCATCTGGGTGATTAACCACTCTAAATCTGTGGCCCAGTGACCGCCTGGGAGGCCACAGCCTGATGGAGAGCGCACTGAGCTGCTTTGTAAGAGTCACAGGAATCTCAATCTGAGTACTCATTCCCATGTGCTTTGTCTGAGCTTGGCTGTGGTTAAATTTCAAATGGTCGTGTTTGGGGTTTTTTTTCCCTGATAGAAAAAAAAAAAATCTGAAATGTTTGAGATAACTGTTGGCATGAGCTATAATTATGAATTAATTTTATCTGTTGTCTTAATTCCTCAGAAGTGAAAGTTTCTTAATTCCTACTCCCTTTGAAGCGTCAAATCAGATACAGTCATTAAGAAAAAAAAAAAAAGATTACTATGTCTATATTCTGAATAATAATCTGTTCTCACTAACGCTTATTTAAGATTGTATTTTTACCTGTTAAAATTTTATTATGAAAATATAGGCTGTGGAGAGCCTAGCCTTTTAACTTCTTTGCTCTGGGCAACAGTGAAATGTTGCATTCTTCTTAAAATTCACTTTCTATGGCTTGAACAGTGGTTAAGCAGAACTGTGTCAAGATAATATTGATACTTCAAATTCTTTTTTTTTTTTTTTAAGTTATATTGAAATGAAGCATGGACCTCTACCTTTTTGTCCTTTTCCTTCCCCTCTCCCCGCTCTGAGAAAATCACTCCCCGAACAGAAGAAATCAACGTTGAGATTGTCATCAGGAAACTGACCATTTCAGTAGTCCATTTACACAGATGGGTATCTGTGTTAATGCTCATGTTAATTTTTCAGCCTCAGGAGGAGAAGACTTTTCTTATTTCCTCAAGATCTTGCTTACGCTCAGGTTAGTGGTAGCTGAAGTAGTTTGTTGCCTAGTCTAACAAGAGCGTGGATAGTTATAGCTACATAATTGCATTTTACTCTGATAGAAACCACATTCTGTGGGCTGAGCTATTTTGAACAACAGAGTATATGACTGAGTTTGTGTGTTCTGAGATTACTGACCATGCCAGGAACTTATTTATACCAGAGGGAAAGAAATTCCAAGGACAGTAGCAGTTCATAAAAACTTGGTGTGTAGACCATGTCTAAGAGATTTCAAACCTGGTGGAAGCACCAGAAGGTAATCGGGAGCCTTTAAATGTGGAAATAGGTATGACAGATGTATGAAGATATTTTTCTCTTCATTAGCAAGTCAGCTAACTCTGGCAGGAATTAGAGGACAAGGAAAGCTTGGCAAAGACAGGTCACTGACAGTTTAAATAATTACCAGGCTTTTGCAGTGCTTTGTAGGACACAATAAATTGCATCAACCTCAGCTACTGGGTAGTTCAGTGTTACTGACTGAAACGCCATTTCTTCAGCGAGACACCCAGGAGCCAGCTAACTGTTACCTGATATGAATGAAAGTGTAGTTCCCCAAGTTTTGTTACTGGTTTCCTGTGAGTAGGGTAGGTCTGTTAAATCTCTTCTCTGAAAAGCCTGTCTATAGCCAGGGTCCATGTTTTGGCTTTATGTGGATGAGCAACTTCAAACTGGCAGGACAAATGTCTCTTACAGTGATGAATGTATGTATGGTTCAGTCAAATCAAATGCTAAATTTTCCTTATCCCTTGGGATCCGTACAGCTACTTTTTGATTACATAGCTAACATATGCCATTTTTCATCAAGAAGCTTGATTGCCCATATGGTGACCAAGTCCATGTAACTGTATCACTCCAGAAAATTAATTTCAAAGCTGTCTATAGGTGGGAGAAACACTTTGAAATTATGCTTGAGGGCCCACTGAAGTGCTGTTGTGAGTCTTGACTAACAAGGTAGCAGCCTCTCCATTTGTTTGCATAATTGGATAAATATTCTTTCAGGGAGGTAACACAACTGACAACAGGAAGCTGAGCATCATGGAAAATATTGCAGAGAAAAAGGGCTTGGTTTAATGATTGACACAGGATTAAGAAAGCACAGTTCACGTTAGATCATAATACAATGCACCAAGTTATCTGTGAATACCAAGTTGTATTCTGCTTACAGTAAGTTCTGTACATAAAGTGGCTTTCATAAAAGACAACTAAAATATTAAAATATAATAATGGATGTGAGGAACTTAAGAATAAGGTTCTCCAAAAAAATTAGATTTTTTTTTTTGGCAAAAGTAAAAAAGCAAAGGGCTGATAATACAAACTGACAAAGTTTGTGATTTACCTAACAGCAATTACCTTTTAGGTAAAATGTGAATGGAGCATCTGTCTCATCCACTGCAAGTGCAAAACTGGGCTGATAAGAGACTGACTTGTCTTACTCTTTAATTGCTTAATTTGGTACTGGATTGAACATTCTTACTATAGGAAGCACAAATAATACTTATTGCTGATAGTGGAAAAACAATGCACATGCCCTAGCCTTCTGTGGCATGTGAGGTGTACCGTGTGTTGCACTTCAAATGAACAGAGCGTGTAATCTCCATTGGCAAAAGAGAGACAAGTCAGTACAAGCAGGAGTCAGAAAGTTAAGAATGCAGTGATCTTTTAACACAGAGTAGAAGCAATACATATTGTGTTTTCTTACCTGAGGTAATTAACCATTTGTTGCAATATTTTGACAGAAGTTCTAATAGTCTTTCACTGCATGCGAGACTTTTGTTGAAAATGGAAGCAGAAGTCAACTTAAGCACAGATCTTTTCGTTTTCTATGTAGAATTTTTTAACACCCATGTACACACTGAAATCACAAAATAGCAATCAATGTAAGAGTGTTTTTTACTCAGGCGTTTGATCCAAGGTCTGAGGAAGCCTGACTGTTTTGAAGACCTAAATAGAATTTGACCTCCGATGCAAGTTCTGTAACAACCTACCTGTCAAACAGCAATTCATACGCCATGCAGTAAACCAGAATAGGCTAGGGACACATGGATAAGACAAAAATTTTGAAAAGGTTAAATATTTGCAAAATATCAAAATTTAATTTTCATAGGTGAAAATTTCTTACTAAGAATCAATGAGATGTGGGAGCATAGATGTACATTATCATTTTACAAACCAACTTTTTGGTTAGTTTAAGGACTTTAAAGCAATATGGGTAGGACTCTGAATCGTTTACTTAGTGCAAAAATTTTTTTCTGGCTAATCCCACTTTTTTATTTTTGCTTTAGAAACTATCCATTATTCTATGGAATCATGCCAAAATCCTTCTCAATCCATCTTTTCCTTAACTTTTCCTCATATTACACCCACCTTGTCCCATTCAGTTCTGTAGCTAACCAAAAATAGCGTGGCAAAGTGCTTATTGGCGATAATAAGGTGTGACTGTTTTGTTTTTTCTAACATAATCTACCAGAGTCAGGAATGCCACACTACTTACCATAAAAATAAAAGTATTTCCTTTTGACTGGAGATAACTGCATTCTTAATTAACCTTCTTTGCCTTTCAGATCTTAAGGAAAAGGACTTCCATTTATACAGGCAGTTTGCTTAACTTTGAGCTATTGATAGAGAGGTTCCCAGCACACTGCTGCATTCCACAAGTGCCTTTAGTTCTTGGTGAGTATTAAAGGGGTATGGTGTGGCTTTGTCCCAGTCAGGTTAGAGTATAACTCAAGCTCAAATAGACATCAAAACAGGAATATTTGTTTAAAAGATACTTGCCAACCAAAAGCAAGCTCTTAATTAACTTATCTTAACTGGCTGCATCCTATAGAAGTCTGATCTCTGTTCTCTGTGACCCGAGTACTCTGCTGCAGTTCTTATGCTCTTATACCTGGTTGTCGGCTTGTCAAACCCTGGTACTGATTCAAAAGGAAAGATTCTGTAGTTAATTTAGGGCAATAGACAGGACACGTCCCAGATTGACGCCTTGTTGTTTTGATGTATGTGCTTTCCTTTCCTGTTTGTTTTTATGCACCTTTTCATTTTCATCAAGATCTTTCTCCAGCTGTGGAGTGAAAACACTATTAAGGTTATAGTTCAGAAGCATTGCAGGCTTTGCAGACTTAAATGATTCTGGGTAAAACAGCTACCAGCCATAGTAAAAAATTACTTTGATCTCCGTCTTCCTGTTCTGCATATAAGGATCCTTACATTTTGCAAAATAATTTCTAGGAATGGAAGAAGCAGAATGAAAAGTACTTGGGGACTGCGAAGGCATTACTGAGAGCAAATTCTTCAGTTGTCAGATGGGAGTGGATGATTTGGTGATATCTCCTCCTGCTCACTTCGTCCTCCTTTCCCCTGGGACACAGATCAGTGGGATGTGCTATCTGTCAAATGCTGTAGGCCAGAGCATGCATGCTATGAATTCATCATTCTTTCAGACCTTTACTTTGATAACATGTGCAGAAAACTCTCCAAATGACATAGTTTGGAAGAAAGTCAGACAGTTTGTTGATGCATTACAAACTTCATGAATTAGCTGGTTTGTGTTGTGTTTTTTTTTGCAAGTAGAGACAGTGACAGGTTGCATGCTACATCTGATAAATTCCATGGACCAATTCCCTTCACAAAACTTGAAAAAGACTATGTCTGAAGTATCAGCTGAAAGGCGACTTTGCTTGATTACCCATGTGGATCACGAAAATTGCAAAGAATGACTAATATTGAAACTAGAAAACATAGCATGAAACACAGGATCCTGCAAAGATTTTTCTTTCTTGAAAAAGCTGAGTAATATTAACTGTTATTTTTCAAATGACAGCTATGGATTTTCAGTGTTTCTTTTTAAAAAAAGCTCTGTTACATTAGCTTTATGATTTCTTCTCAGACAGTGTTGTGACTAGTAACATTAGTGCCAAGATCTAGCCATTACGTGCTAATAAAGGGGCAGTATTCACAGCTTAAAATACCATTGATCCATTGTTAAATAGGACTAAAAAATGAAACCTATGGCAAACACAAGATATATTTTCATGAAAAACAACAACAAAATAGCAAGTCCTCTTTCTTACTCTTTTCCCCATTCTTTTACATTTTTAAACTGCATCAACACACCCTGTTGGTTAATTATATGATATTCCCATGCTTCAAGACTAACCTTTCACCTTTCTCTATCACCAAGAGAATCACACATGGTAGAGTTTAAAAAAATTTAGCTCGTATTTCATAACAGACTATATTGTGGATTGGACTGCATCTGTCCTCATTTCTAAGAAGCATCTAGATTAAAGGAGCTGGGGGGCAGTTAAACAGTAACCTTGATTTTGCCGGTTCTCAACCCAGTCCGTACCAGTGGCGTTTGCAATATAAATCACAGCAAGCTTCTGTGAAGCTGACTGTCTGCCATTTGCTCCAGACACCTGGTATGGAATTTGGGGATGAGTAAAACTTGTGAAAGCCCTACCTGCACCACTTCTTCCTTGGTTATGCTCAGTATATCAGGAAGCAGGAGCACTAGATTGTATTTGACTTTACATTGGTTTTGTACCATTTTACAGAATCACAGAATGTTAGGGGTTGAAGGGGACTGTTGGAATTAGATTTCATGTTCCATCTTAGAACTGATCTGTACATATTTTAGCAAGATGGATAAAAACTGCAGAGGAAAAGAGTAAAACTGACTAGAGCATAGTAGATACAGTGCCAGAGAAGTGTCATGGTGCTATATTCCTCAATAACTGGATTACACTCAGAATTAAAAAATCACGTAGGACATGTTAAAAAGTGGTTAATTTCACTAGATGCAATAATTACAGTCAGTCTTCGATGGATATATGAAGGATATATTTTAGATGTAGAGCATAGTTTTGATTTTGCCATTTAGAAAAAAGAAAAGCCATGAAAAAAAATCCTGTCCCTACGTTATTATTATGGGCTTATTTTAGACTGCTCAGCAGAATGTTTAACACTTCTGTTACCTCTGACCAGCTGCTGTTTAATGATTCCTCATCTGTAGAGAGATCCCAGTCATGCAGAGGAAAATTAATTCAAGAACTGAGATGAAGTCCCCTAATTCATAATCTATTCATCTCAATTTTGAGACCGTTTTTTCCTTCCAGTTGAACCCATTTTAGAAATGACCTCTTGTTTATAAGTCCTTTAATGTCTCCTGTATCCAACTATAAATGCAGGAGAATAAATACTATAAATAAAAAGTCTACAGTATTTTCTTACATTTATACATACAAAATAAGTGAGTGAAAAGTGATGAATTTTTATTACATAAATATGCAAACTGATACTGTGGTTTTTATATCTGCAATCTCCAGTGAAGCAACCATGTACATATAAATATATTGTCTTATATTAAATTGTCTACCTTCTATGCACTACTATTAGTGTTACTTTGGAATTATGTAAGCAGAGAAGAGAGTAAAAGAAATATCCTTTGGAGTTAATTGCCTTTACTGCACATGTCTTAGCATGTCCATTTAAAGCACCCAAATTCACATGTAATTATTTTATGGGTTTTCCTTTGAACAGAGGCATACTTGTGCTTGAACAGCCTAGTACTTTGGGAACAAATTGCCATTTTAAAATACCTTTTTTTATTTCCTGATCATAAGTGTTTAAGAAAAGCTAATAGAACATGTGGCATGATCCTTGTTACAATTTACTGCAAGAAAATAATATATTTATGATCTATCATTTTATGTACTGCATTAGTGCTCAGGTGACACTTTATGCTTGACCTTTTTTAAAGAAAAATCCTTCAAATCTATATAGTACAGTAAAGATTAATAGCTTCCCCCCCACCCCACCACACACAGAGTTTTTGCTTTACTGGGCAGTGACTTCATGTTCATATTCCAGACTTTTCCCCTCAAATATAAGGGCATAAAATTATCAAGTGTTTCAGTAGGGTGACTGTATAAACTTCAGAGGTGGCAACGTAGTGCCCAACACAGCAACATCTCTCAACAGAAGTGTTGTGGAAGCATTTACCTGAGCAAGAAGCAGTCCTTCAATGAGACAAGCAGGGACAGGAGGGACAACAACTGAAGCAGGCTGTAGAGAGGTGGATTTGGACATTGCTATGCTGAGAGGAGTAATCTAACTCAGCACAAAAGTGTGGATGCCCAACCTCATTGAAGCCAGTGGTCTCGTAAACTCTACTCTTTGAAATAAGATGTGTATATGGTGTTGTAATCATGTGGGAAATAGACTGGTACCCACTTTTTAGAAATGGGTCTTACCTTAAAAATTCTAAAAGGTTGATGAAATTGCACCTGTGTCTGCAGATCTGGCTGACCTTTGAAGATGTCTCTCTTGATAGGACTGGGCCGCTGAAAGTGCCACTGGGCTCAAGGTGCATCACTGAATGCTGCAGGGAACTTCTCGCACTGTTAGGAATGGGTGACAGGGTAGTAAGGTCAGACTGTAATGCCCTGGAATGGCTAGGCTAAAGTAATCTCCTGCTAACTCTGCTACTGGTGAAATTATACAATTTAGTGATACGGGAGGACAAACTAAATAGATAGTGAAACTTGCCAACAAGAAGTAAGTGTTTTACAGTAAACACTAGAGTAGGCGGGTTTCTTCTATAAAGGTACCATTAAAGGACAGTACCCAAATTGCAGGATGGAATCTTGATCACTAGGTGGACTCAGTAAAACCACTGTGCCTGCAATACACAACTATACCACCACACGAAGTGTGTTATAGGCCCCTTTCTACTTGTAAGAAATTCTGCAATTGATTCCAGTACTACAACAGGCTTTGTCTAGCTGGTAGGTCAGTTATAGCTGCAAATATTTCTGTTTAAGCCTTTAAAGCACAAGAAAATGTTTTAATTAAAACTTGGTTTTCTTTGGTTTTTAGAATGGGATTTTTCTATTAACTCCCTGTAAATTTCTGTAATATTAATACTTTGAGATTTTTGAATTACTAATTCTGGCTTCTTTTCACTTGTTAATTTAAAAGCTTGAGTTTTTTTTTTCTTATCTCATGACTGCACAAATGAAACTAAGACTTAATTAAGAAAGGAAGCTCTGGCCACAGAGAAATCAAATTGATGTAGAAAAAGTTTTACTTTCAGTTTTATCTGTGCTACCGCTGCAATGTCTAACGAGGCTGACCCTAGTGCTGCTCATGAGGTGCAGAATTTCATCCTGAAAGCCCATGTAGCTCCAATGACGTTCACTTACCTTATTTTCACTTTTTTTTTGCAAAGCTGTGTCTTATAGAAGGTGCTTCTTCTGTCCTGTAATGCTATCATGAAGGGAAAGACTAATCTGAAATATTCTCAATGTCGGTGCTGAAATGCGTCTTTCAGACATGCCATGACACACCAAAGAAGGGTCACAACGTAGAAAGGTCACAATATAGCATTTGAGAGTCCCATCAGATCTGCTACAAGACCCCTATTAAAACTCTTCAAGGAACTACCTACATTGTTGTCCAGCCTACATTCCCTGTGGTCAACTTTTCAGTTACCTCCTGAAGTGTTGAATTATAATCCAGTCATAACTGAGGTGTTGATGAGGGAGAATGATGGTATGAACAAGTAGGCTATGCATGGATGCAGAGCATTTTTCAAGTCTGCCAGTACAGCTCACCCTTGCAACACAAAGCAAAACATATTTAGACACTTTGTATTCCCTTTACATATATAATGACCTCTTAATGGGCTTTCATCATTGCAATCCTTGTTAAAATTTTTTCAGTCAGATGGAGAGAGAAGCCAGAAGCCATTTGTCACCCTGAAATTCCTCTGTAAAAAGTAATGATGAGCTTAGTAGCCCTGAATAAGTAATTTTATCAGTTCGTATACAGCTGTCATCCTCTATGTATCTTTCAGAAAGTAGTTGACCATAGTCTTGCTTCCTGGTTTAGTTATATCCTACAAGCGCACTTCTCAAAAGGTTCTGTTAAGTATAAAACGTAGAAATCTCCCCTCTTCAAGAGAAACTGTTGAAAGCTCAATTTAAAAATTCTATATCAAATTCTGAAAAGTTTTAATATTATGTCAAATCTGTTTGGCTGTAAACAGTTACTGGTTTTGGGAAAACTCATTCTAGAGTGAAGACAAGAGTATAAGCAGCTACGTGATAATGGATAGCACATGTGGCAATTAAAACCAGACTCAGTAACTTACATGCTGGAATGCATTTCACTATTAGCTCCACTGTTTTAATACTGAGAGTCGGGTCTCCACCAGACTCGCTAAGTAGGGAAACCTAGTTCCTTACTAAAAACAAATAAGCCCCGAGGGCTTGAACTTCCCTGTGAATCAATGGGTTCTCTTGTCTCCACTCTTTTTCCCAAGCAGCGCCTTTCACTTCAGTATCTTGCCTCTGTAAGGTCCTCTTCTTTTAATAGCACAAGGCAGTGGTCTAGAAAGACTACATTTTAACATTTTATTATTGTTGTCCAGAGTTATTCGTATCATATTCAGCTCTTTTCTGTGAAGAGGGAATTTATATGCTCCCATGTGTTTATCAACAGCAATCCACTTACTAAGGTCGCTCCACTGTGTTTGTGGTAGCCTCATCCACAACAGTATGAGAGTAAGGCAGATTGTTTTAAATAATGCTGACAGTCACTTTCTATATAAGATCCATATTTCCCTTGAGCAAAATGTGTGAAATATGCTAGTGATCAGGTATATTAGCAGATATGAATATTGATTATTTAGAGATATAGCTCTGCTGACAATGCCCACAGTCTTCTAAGCCTACCGTGATGTTCTCATTTGGTCATGTAAGTGTAGAGGCTCACTACAGGCAAAGTTGCTTTTATGGTTGTTTGTCAGTGTAATGAATTAATAAAGCAAGTATCCTGTGGATAAGCACATAGTCTAACTAAAGGCTGCATCTTAATGAATTCTCACAGGGTCACAAGTTAAGAATGCATCAACAACTCTAAGTTTTGAGTGACCTAATTTCTAGATTCATGAGTCTGTGGCCTGATACAGCCTGTGCTGGTTCTTAGCTTATGATCAGACACTTTTCTAGGCTAAGTACAGACTGTGACCCTTTGGTTTTGCAGAGTTTTCAGAAGAACATTAACCAAAATGTATCCTAAAAATGTAAAATATTAGTTCTGTCTTGAGATATTTCAAGTTTGCAGTACAGTCCTTCACAGTTTAGACATCTTGAGTGTTTTTTGAATAATTACCACAAAGATAGAGGCTTGCTGCCCAATCCCAATGCAAATATCAATACATCTAAACAAAAAAATTATGGCGAGTGCACATAGGATGAAAAGAGGTAAGCTGTCATTTTCAAGTGCTAATGTAGAGTTGAGCTAATCATTTTGTGCTGTGATGATACAATGGTAAATAATGTGTGTGACATCTGACAATAAATTAATAGTATCTTTGACTAACTCAAGTGTAATTCCCCTTGTTTCATTACATGCAATGTCATGACATGGTTGAAATCCCATTGTGCTCATTGTATGTGTACACCATCCCTGTATTTCACATATCACCTATGCAAAGCATGGAGAGCTGGGACAGGCTGGTGTTGTTATGTGGATAGGTGTCACTTTGTCTGTATAAGTGGTAGATTATGAACACCTGTTGGCTGATAACCTATTCAGGTTTATTTGCAGCAGATGTTGATGAACAAAGTGGTTGTATTAATGGCCACAGTTAGCACACTAAGATGTGGGCTTCCTGGTGGCTATTAGTAAGGTGAACTGCTGTAATTTCTGAGATTGAATTGTAGATCACACTGTATTGATTTCATTTTTTCTGGAACATGTTTGTTAAGTTGTTGGGTTTATGTTTTTTTTTTTTT
>VXBH01006085.1:61550-75662 GCA_013400035.1 Rynchops niger
ATTTTATTTTAATTTCATTTTAATACAATTTTCATCCAAGTAACTGAAATATTTAAACATAGAGAATTATCCCGGTACCTAGGATTATTGTTACTGCTATTCTTCTGTTGAGTCATGCACACCTTCCCCCCCAGCCCAATTTGAAATATGTCCAGAATGAATTTAGAGTGTTCAGCCTCAGTGTGAAGCATTAGAAAGTTGGCTAATTGAAACATTTCTGGGTCTAGGGTATGACACTTAAGTTTCCAAAGCTAGGTAGCCTAAATAGAAGTGGTGTGGTATTCTTCTAAGCTATTAAGAAGTCCCAGCTTCCATTTCATCAACAAGCATCTTGTTTTTCAAAACTAGAATAATGATCTTCTTGACTGTAAAGTTGGTAAACATGGTGTGGTCCTTAAGGTAAAAACTTTGTGATGCCATTTTCAGTGTCCCTTAAAAAATTCAATGTTGTATACTTTTAAAATACCAAAAGCAATATAGAGTTCCTCATATACACAGTTGCCAGCCACATATTTTTTAGACTGTTTTTGAAGAAAAAATTAATTCATGCATTTTGAGATGAAGTACAATTTCAGGGGTGATATGAAAGCCTATTAAAATACATAAGCTGATAATAACAGAAAATATATAGGTGGAGATAGCGGTATTGTTGTTTAAAATCCTGGGATCAGAATGGAAATGAGAGTTCATTCTTATCTCTAACAGAGACTTTCCATGCAGCTTAGGCTTCTTTGTCTTTCCCTTTGTTCTGCCATTTATCCATCTCTGAAACTAGGTTGGTACTTAAAAAAGAGCTTGGCTTTCTGACCTCTACTGCGTGTATGCATAGTGGAAAGAACAACAGAAGGTCACCAACTTGATGTAGTAATTCTCAAACTTGCAAATAATCATGAAAGAAAAAACACTTAAAAAACCCCATTACAACTCAGAAGAATTTGTGCTGAGAGAAGGAACAGCCAGTGGCTTCATCAGTTATGAATCACCTTTAAAACTGACTTATCTTAACAAAAAATTTTAAGTCTTATGGATATATTCTGCAACAACACATTTGAGATTTTAGTTTTTCCTTTTTTTGTATGTTTTTGGCTGATTAGTTTGTGTGACATCCTGATCTTGTGAATATTTATGATAAAATTTGACAATTTGAGTGAGAGTAGACTTTTAGTCAGGGTACCATCTCAGTAGGACATAAGAATCTAAAGACTGGTGAAAACAACAATCCATCAAATGCAGTTTTGATCCCTGATATTAGGCAATAATGAGTGCCAAGAGATTTCAGGCATGCAATGCAAGTATACAGTGATATTTTTCACTATAAGGCTTCTAGCACTTTGTGGCTGTGAATCTTCATGTCCCTTACCAGTGAATTATCTTATGAATATGACTAGATGTTCTTTGAATCTGTCTGTGTATTTGGCATCCACAGCACCTCTGCAGTGGTTTTAGTTAAGGGTAAGGTAATAGCCAAATACACCTGCACATGTGTGTGTACATTTGCTTTGAGAGTAGAAGATGGCTGTAGTCAGTTTTCAGTGTGTAGTTCCCTTGCAAGCTTACAAGATGTGTTAGAAACTCTTCAAATCGTTCCTAGAAGCTTCAACTTGTCTGTAGCCAGCCTCCCCACCTCACCCTCCAAAACAACCAGCAAAGGGAGCGCTCCCCAAAACTTGAACTCACAGAGCAGCCTGCACATGGTTTACACAAACATGGGAACAATTAAACACACCAAAGGTGAGGAGGGCCATTTATTATAAGTAATGCACTGATTGTTTACAGTTTGTTCTGCCTGAAGTTTTTAAAGAAAATCAGGGACATTTACAGGAATTAAAGGCTAAAGAAAAAAGTGAGATATAATTTTCTTCTTCACAGCTACTCTGGGAGCAGAATTTGACCTCTTACTGAAATTGACTACCTTAGGGCTTCTTCCTTGCTCTGCTTGCAACGTTGGTGTGTAGGAATGGTATATGACAATACTGGCAGAGGTGGATGAGATTATGAAACACAAAGATTGAGTGATGGTGAAATAATTGTCAACCCAAGCCATTAAAGGTTTTAATTTTACCCAAGCACCACGGATACTTGGTTGTGTGACTAACATAGAGGAACTTGATACTTAAACCAGAAAATTAATTTAAAAAATTACCTTTTCTTAAATCTTCATCCAGTTTTATGGCTGCTCCCTTATTGTCATTGTGTTATTTCCTTGTTATTATGTTATAGTTACACTTCAATTGTAAGCATACCCACACAAATTTGCACCTAATCAACAGGGATAATATCAAAAGCGTGCTAGCACATTTTTATCTGCATAGGTCATAGTAAAGTAAGTGCTGGCAAGATGCCCAGTGTGGCAGTTTTGCTGCCATTGGTAATATAGACCCAGGCTGGGCTGGGCTGTAACTTAAAAATAGGAAGTTTTACAATAGAACTGGCAATTCTAGTTGGGTCTGGGCACAGAGATGCAGAAATGGAATTTACATATATCTTTGTCAGCTTTTTTGGAAGTGCTTTGAAGTTCCAGAAAGTGAAACCACAGTTTATATAGCATCTTCTGTATAAATAGCATGTCCTGTTTATAGAAGTGCTCTCTCTGGGCTCCTGTTATTTCACATGTATGGGATGATGCATCATCTGGTATGATGCTATAGTTTAGGACTTTAAGAAAGCACAAGTTAAATGCATGAAGACTGTAGTGTGGTCTTTTATATATTAATGTGTATATATTAGGAAGCATAATTAAGATTGTAGGAGTCTTAGCTTTGGTAAATCTCTGACTCTTGAAAGCTTGATTGTGTAATTTTAATGTTTGTTTCATGTAGGTTTTTTCATGTAGAATACATGGATCACTGGTAGTCTCCATGTAGTCCTCCCAGGAGGGAAAATAAAATGAGGTCATGGTTTAAAAAAATGATAACGACCTCAGTGCAAGGCATTTGGAGAGGAAGGAAGAATTAATGATTACATCATGTGCTAGTGATAATGCAGCATTAGTGAAAAGAACTATTGTTATTTATGGCATTATAACAGAATATCTTAGAAAACATCTCTGATAATCCTCAGTCTAAAACAATGTGAATTTTGGTTTCTTTATAGTTTATCTGGATATGTTCCTTTAATGACCTCAAGGGCAGGGTAGATGTGAACGTTCAAATCTGTGGAATTTTTATTCTGATTTTTCTATAAGGAGGACATCATCTATCTGCTCTGTGCATAGCGATATCTGTTTAACAGTATGTAGTCAAGATACTGCAAACAATAAAGAGGTAATCTGTCCTCCTGAAAACACAAACGTATTGCCAGTTATCATGATTTTACGATTTTAGTCACAATTCTCTTGGGATCTGGTGTTCTTCTCTTTTCCCTTTCTTCTTTTTTTTTTTTTTTTTTTTTTTAAGCTCCCCCTTGTGGAAGTGTGTGAATGTGAGATTCTCACCTTCCACTTAGAAAAAAACTGGTTTACTGGTGTTCCAGTTGTTCTGACTATGAAGAAAATATTGAATATGTGAATTACAGTTGTTTCAATGAAGGTGAGCAAATGAAAAAGAATGCCATAATAATTTTACATCATCACTCCTGGAGACCTGGAATTAAATTTTGGAAGACTTGGGGTGTCCAATACTGAGATCTGGTTTGTTGCATCTGCCTACATTGGAAATTGAATAGGATGCTTCCGCTAACATTGATGTTTGTGTGAAGCATTACAGACCTTTCTATATGTAAAATGTGTGGGCAGCTCTCTGCTACGTTTCACAGGCAGGATGGTCAACGTCATAGGAAAGATATGACTATGTTGAGAGTTTTTTGCCTTAAATAGAAATTCTAGAAAAAAAATCTAGAAAGACAATATCACAGAATGCCTGGTCAGCACCTAGAGAATGAATTTAAGTCTTTCTGGAAATTTTATGGCTGTTCCAACTTGCTTAACTAGACTAAAGCTGTAATGACTGACTATTAATCCATGGAACAATGCTTTCTTCAGCTGGAGGCTGAAGACCTTTTGGTCACCCAAAGCACTTCCTTCTCATCTGGCACTTCCTCTTCTTCTCCATCAATTCTGTAGCAATTGTGAGAGACAAAACCAGACCACTGTAATAGATTTCAAACACATTTGGCTAAAATACTACAGAAGCCTGTCATTCAGAGTTACTCACAGTTATGCTCTGATGGACAAAACCTTTTAGCTCTGGAGTGCAGTCGTGAGGTAATATCGGTACAAAGCATGCTTGAGTATGCTCAGATGTTTCTGTCAATGGAGAATTTTCCTCTGTATTGTAAGCACCGTAGAGTTCGACGGTGTGGCCCAGCCAGGGGAGTCATTGCTAAGCTGATGCTTTAGTCTTGTTTCTGCCTGGCTTGCAGGAAAGATAACAGAAGCTTTGCTTCTGAATGTCTTTTTAAGAAGCTCATCACAAGAAAGTACCGTGTTTTCTCATTTTGGGTGGTCAGGATTCTAACTATTTGGGAATTTCTGAACAGTATCTATGGTGCTTTTTTTTTCATGTGAGAAAATGCAGATTCATCAAAACTGAAACAAGAAAAACTGTTTCTATAAGTTTTTGATCAAATTCTAAACATATTTCAAATTTTTTCAGTACAAATGTGGTTGTTCTGTTTTAAAACTTCCTTTTGTTGTAGAACATCGGATGCTTATAAATAATTAACAAATTAAAATAAAATTTAAAAAGAAATATTTTGAAGTTATACTAGTGAAAACTGATAACCTCAAACTTATTTTTAAAAATTACTCATTATGTTACATGCTTAGGTAATGAATTATAATAATCAACTAGACTTATAAAAGAATAATGAATATTCTCTGGTAATTTCCAGTTCGCAATCACCAGGCTTCTGTTCGTCGGTATTAGATATCCTTATGACTTGTCGGTTTAGAGAGCTATTTACTGTTGAAATTTAGGCAGATATGTATAATTTAATTTAAGCAATCTATTTTTATTTCATTTATTAAAATAAGTTTCTGAAAGTATTCCTCATGAAGTAAAATGTTTCCTTAATTCCTCACATTATTTTTGCAATTCTTTTTCAAATTTTCCGTATCTATTTTGAAGTACAGATGCCAAAACTGAGTTAAGTAGTCTCATCAGTACTCTAAATATATGATATTACAAGAAACATCTCTAAACTGTTAAGACTTTCTCCGGCAGGGGAAGGTAGATTTGGTATTTATAGTACTTCTAAAATGGAAAAGAGTGTGTATGTACGGAAAATGTTTTGGTTAACAATTCACAAGTAATACTGATAGTGACACAATCACATATATAGGATCTCTTAACTAGAGAACAAAATCCCTTCAACTGCTTATGGATGTGAAGAATTTATTTTGCCAGTTAGGTAAAATACGTATAAGTCAGGTAGCATTTAAAAATATGCTAGCTTTTGTACTGGCAGACATTCACTATTGTGGGATACAGTTTATATGTCAGTAGAGGTTTAGGCTAATACTGAGAACTGTGTAGTTCTTTAGTTTGAATGATGCTGATTGCATGCCTTAAATAGTGTTACTGCTTTAGATCACTGGTGATGAGCTGTAAGATATATCTTTATATATACACTGCAGTTCAGGTACAACTTAAGGTAACTACATTTGTTCAGTATTTGAAACTCTTCCAGACGATATTTATGGCGAATTAAATACGCCAATGGCCATTCTTGTGGCTACTGTTCTGTTGCATATGTTTCATCTTCTATACACTTTCAACTTCACTCTTTGGTATAAATATGATAGCGTATCTGCTGATGACTTTTACACGGTTCCCAGACAATACTAAGCTTACTAAATTCATGGTGACTTTTCCCAGTGCCAGATTAAGTTCAAGAAACTGCTGAATAAACTGCTTAATTATAAAGCTGATTTATCTCCTACTCTTGCCTTTCCTGGTGTTTTTTTCTGGAGAACACCATAATTCAGCTCTCATACAAGGATGGAATCTGCACCTTCGGAAATTTTCTGTTAAATGTGACAAAAGATAGAATAAAATAATAAAATTATTTACTTTATTTAAATTGCAGTGCTAGTGGGATGGGGCCCACTATTTATTTCACAGATTTTGTGTCATCCTTTGGATTGTAGAATAAATTCTTTGCAATATCAGAATTTCTGTGGTCGTGGATCTCTTTTCAATTAAAGATGGCAAAAGTTGTTTCTAGTCTGCTGTCCTAAAATACTGAGCTCTCAATTTAGCTGACAGGACCTTTCTTGTTTCATGGTCTGCATGAAGTCAAAATGTATGTTAGCAGATCTAAATGATGCTTAAAAAAGAAAAAAAAAAAAAAAAAACGGAAAAAATGGAGGAACATGTGTAATAAGAAAAGCATATATCTACTGGATGAAGTTTGAGCTTTTACCTGTTTTACTACATGATGGATAAATGCAGCTATGCTCTCCTGACTCATCTGTACATATGCATTACCTTTCCACAGTGCAGAGAACTCTTTACCCCAGAAAATAAGAAATGTTCACAAAGTGCCTAGTTCTGTAAGAATTTGGGATTCTTCAGTATGTGACAGTAACTAACCTGCAAATGTTCACTGGATAATTTTGTTTGTGTGAATCTGGGAAATATCTCTTCTTCTTATAAGCCTGCTGCACACCAGCATAGCTTGTTTGTTGTGCAGTTACCTCTGAGATGGTGGTCAAAAATAATCCCAAATCAATCAGGTTGAATTTTCCTGAGCTTAAGCAGGACAGGCAGATTTGTAGTTTTGGAGAAACAACAGCTTGGCACTGTTGCTGTTTGAGGACAAAGCTTGAGGAAAAAGATAAAAGGGAACACCAAGCCAGGAGAAAACTGTCATCCCCTCTTAACCTCCTAGCCTAAATAAAGAATGTGTTTGGCATCCCTGAAAGCTGCTGGGGAGTTTTTCTGCACAAAGGCAGAATTTGGGCTGCAAGCAGGATATTTTTACTTCAACCAGGGAAGGGCCAAGGGGAATTTACAGAAGCTGGCATTTGAAATTAAGGGCTGAACAGAACACATGCATAGTGGCTGAATGGTCATTTTGTCCTTGGCTCAGCTTCAAGCGTTTACAGAAATTCATATATGTTTTATTTTTTGAGACTTTTTTTATAGCTTGCTTTAATCAAAGGTCCCAGGAGTGAAAGCACAGATGGGTGTCAAAAAATGTTGCTAATCTCAAATCAATCACAATGTCAAAATCAGAGATGGCCTTGCTGCCAATGGGCAGAGACCCAGTATGAGTGGTAGAAGCAACTGCCAACCCTGAGTAAAAATCGGAAGATGGTAGTGTGCCTGGAAGAGACTGAGAAAAACAAAGACAATAGTTTCTCCTGCAGTGGTGCCAGTTGGCAGAGGTATGCATTTTAAAAGTTATCTTAAAAAATTTGACCTATCAGTTCATCCTGCTATCTTACTATCCCTCTTCTCAAAATCTTTTCATTGGTTTAGAAGCTGAGAATTACATACATTTATGATTACCATCTTTCCTCTTTACCTCTATATCAGTGGCAGATCTATGGTGGACCATGCTTTTCTTGCACTTGTTTTTGCACGGGGAGATACTTGACAAGAGATGCTTCACAAGAGAGATGGGCCTTACTAGCCTAATACATAGGTTTACATGAATACATGAATAGCATCCTGAACGTTGTTTGCATTTCCTCCATGGTTCTCTTGAAAATCCTTGAGAGTTGTTTCAGAAAATGTTGATATTTAGTTGGCTTCCTTAAAACACCTTGATCCACAAATACGGTATCACTGGATTGGAATTTTTCAGTTGTAATTCAGAAATCGGTGTATTTATACTTAAGCTGCCTAGCATTAGGATAAGGTTGACATACCTTATCATCAGAGAACTGAGTGCATAACTTTGTTATTGTGTGGATGTCACCACTTTGAAGTGGATGAACCACTATCTTATCACAGAATCACAGAGTCGCAGAATGGTTGAANCACAAAACCATAGAATGGTGGAGGCTGGAAGGGACCTCTGGAGTTCATCTTGTCCAGCCCCCCTGCCCCTGCTCAAGCAGGGTCACCTGGAGGTTGTTACTCATGACCATGTTCAGGTGACTTTTGCATATCTCCAAGGATGCAGATTGCACAACCTCTCTGCACAACCTGTGCCAGTGCTCAGTCACCCTCACAGTGAAACAGCATTCCCCGATACTCAGACAGAGCCTCTTCTGTTTCAGTTTGTGCCTGTTGCCCCTTGTCCTGTCATTGGGCCCCATGCGAAAGAGCTTCCCTTCAGGTATTTATATATATTGATGGGTTCTCCTATGAGCCTTTACTGCTCCAGGCTGAACAGTCCCGCCTCTCTCAGCCATTCCTCCAGTCTCTTCATCGTCTTAGTGGACCACAATTGTACTCTATTCAGTATGTCCATATCTCTGTCCATACACAGAACTGGACACAGTACTCCAGGTGTGGCCTCACCAGTGCTGCATAGAGGTGAAGAATCACCTCCCTTGATTGCTGGCAGCACTCCTCCTAATGCAGCCTAGGACACCACTTGCCTTATTTGACACAAGGACACTTTACTGGCTTGTGTTTAACTTGATGTCCACCAGGACCTCCATGACCTTTTCTTCAAAGCTGGTTTGCAGCGAGTCATTCTCTGGCATACACTGATGCATGGGATTACTGCTCCCCAGGTGCAAGACTTTGCCCTTCTGTTTGTTAAATTGCATGAAGTTTGTCGGTCCATTTCTCCAGTCTGCTGTGGTACCTCTCATAAGTCATTATGTAAGGTATGAATCATTAACTCAGTTGACATTCATCTATGAATTGCAATTAAACTCTTGCTTTATCACAAGAGTGATAAATGTGCTACAGCATTAATGAACGATACCTAAGTACAGGACTTATATTCACTGTTAAATAAAATAAACAATAAGTTTACCAGTTCTGGAATAGAGTCCAAGTTAAATTTTAGTGTGGGTTGGGTTTTTTTTTGGTTGATTGGTTTGTTGGGTTGGGTTGGGGTTGGTTTATTTGCGGGTTGTTTTTTCTTTAGTGATATTTGTTTCTGGTGTTAATTTTGTAGAAAAGCTGAATGAACAACATGATACAAATCGATAAATAAGTCTTTCCTCTCTGTCTCATAACTTCTATCCGTGAGTTACCTGACCTTTCTTTATGTTTCCTTATATCCTCTGCATTAGGAAAAGAGAGTTGTACAGAATTCTTTTCCCCTTTCTCTTGTGATATCTTTTTTGACCAAAATTTCTTCTTGGTCTTCTTACTGTGGTGTACAAGGTATAACACATAAACAAGTAAGCATTCTGGCCCAGATTTCTTAGCCTAAGAGTAGAATCACTGTCAGTACATAGTTGCGGTGTGTGAGTAAGTGCCAAGTGAATAATACTATTGTAGGGATCACAGCTGTTGAATTTTACAAAAAGTGAGTTTTTGGATTTAACTCTTTCACAGTGCTTGCAATCGGAGATAAGCTTGTGAGGAATTTCCTATGCAGAAGACACGACTGTCAGGTACCCATCTGTGAAGCGTGTATGTGTGTGTGCATGGAAATACACTGTAGGAGGATGGGAACTGCTGATACTGAACCATCTGCTTGAAAAATAATTTCTTACCTCAGCTGTTAGAGGTAGCATTACAGCATGTGGCATAAACATATGCAGTTTATCTGAAACTTCTTCCATCAAAGACAACAGCCAAATTTCCACATATTTACTTGGTGTAAAATTGTCCTCAGAGTAGCAAATTTTTGTTAATTTGTTAAAGAATAAATATTTATTCTTACACAATTTTATGTTAAAGTCAGTTACAATCTCAGCAAATGGGATACATGGTGATAAATGGCTAAACTGAAACAACAGCTAGCCAATTCCAAATATATGTCCTGCGTTAAAGAAAGAACTGGAAACTGGGTTCTTACTTTTTGCAAAAGCAAATGGAAAACTCTTACCTGATAATGTATGGGTTTCAGCCCAATTCAAATGTACAAAGAAATTGTAAGCATGTTCCAAAAAGCCTTACTTTAAGATATTTTTCTTTTTCTTTGAAATTTCAATGGACAGTTTTTGACCAATCCCACTTGGATACCTTAAAAGACACTATGGCTTTGCACACAATTATTTTTATGTTTTGTTCCAGTTCTGTTTTGTGAAAAACAGAAGCTATGTACTAAAATTAGTCATTTAATCTTACTTGATTTCTTTCTCATTTGGGTTGGGGGTGGTGTGTGAAGAATAGAGTGAAGAATAAAGACATTCATAATAGGGAAATAACTTGAATTGGGTACTATGCTACCAACTGTGTCTGTATGTTATTGCTGTCATTTTGATGACAATGTTAAGAGCGATATGGTCACCAAGACTATTTAGAAGAACTGAGAAATACCAGAATTATGACAGCTACAGGAGGGTCTCTCAAAGGAGGAAACAGGAGGAGCTTCCTCTGTCTGTCACTCTTAACCTCCCCTTCAGGGAAAGGAAACTCAGCATTGTTTTCCCATATCCTACCAACAGATACAGTTGGACTATATGATTTCCCATAGTTTTCTATCTATATCACACCATTGTGGAAAATAAATTATTTGTAGTGTCATGTATGTGACTGACAGAGAAAGAGATTCCTCTATACAATTTTTTGTTGTGCTTGTAAGTATACATAGGGCAGGAAATGGATTTAAAAAAAGTAATAAATTAAGTGAAGTTTAAATTGCATGCCTTTTAGACCAGTGAGCAGAAGAACTGGATCTTTTGTGATGGGGCTTAGACTCCTTGCATTAATTTGCAATATAATCTGAGCACTTCTATCATCTGTTCAGTCTACATAAGAAATGAAAATCAATGAGCTGATATTGTGATATCTTCATGAAGAAATACATTGGGCAAATGATCTCACATTCTTCAAGGAAAAAATAAGAAATTAATTAGTGTGTAAGGGTGTCATTTCTAATTCGTTTATAATTAAGATCGACAATTGAAATATTGTCCCTCTTTCTTCACTAGTTAATCCTAAATCCTGCCGAAATGCCTTCTGGGATCTACATTTATGTGTTTTCAGGTTGGGCTACATGTATAAGTTAATTATATTAAAAAAAAAAAAATAATTAAAAACACCTATTAAAACCCTCTAAATTTGAGGCATTCCAAACATAAGTAGATGGAAATGTGGAGAACAACATATTTCTTCTTTATATGAATGGTAGCAAGTCAATTTAAACAAAAGTATATAGTGCAAAGTGAGAAAATCTTGTTTTCAGAACTGCTGCTTGATCTATCTCTAGCACAGAGAAATCAGAGGAATTAAAGTCTCAGAGGGCATATAATTCTTAGTGAACCTAGAGAAGTATTTGTTGGCAAAGTATTTGTCTCACTATGGAAAACAGTATTCCGCCTCTGTGGCTGGATGATGAGTGTTCTTCTCCAAATAAGTTAAAGGACAAGATGGCATGCTCACTCATCAGCTTCAGTTCTTTTCTCAAGTAAGAAAATTCCCAGTCTTTTAATTAAAAATGCTAAGACTATCTAAAATAAAAATGTAAAAAATCTGACAATGAATTTGTATTCCATGAGAGTGGAGAAGATCACCATTGACATGAAAAGTTATTCTAAATGAGATTAAATGAGAGCAAAGCTGTATGTGAAGTGATACACTACTCTCAAAAGTGGTCTACCACTGAATAATAATTACTATGTAGGTGTGGTCATTTTGGATCATATAGGCACAATGGAAATCACCAGAAAATTTTATTCATGCTTGGATATAATGTGACTCTTACATAGATGTATGGTTAATACACAATAGTAAGAAAAAACATACAGCAGCATTTCATAGCCAATCATTTACAAGTATTTTGTTTTGAGTAATTTCTTCTGTTTTGCCATCTCCATATCTCTTCTCGGACACTAAGTGTCCAGAAAGACTGAGATCTAGCCCTGATTTATGGATGTTCTTTTATCTATGAAAACTAGAGTGTTTTTTAAAAATATGTTCTTTCTATTGGTAGTTCAAAGTATTTCAACTGATTTGTCCAAAAGTTGCATTCCTGCATGCAGAAATATGCAATAACTTTAAAGGGCAAAAATAAACAATGATAATACTTATCTTCATAAAGAAGAAAGAAGTTTATTGTATGTTGCTTAACTGTTCACTTGAATAATGGCAAGTATAAAGTCCTCACCTTTCCAGTGAAGTTATGCCCTTTGTGTCTTGAGTCCTTTTTCCGTACATACCAAAAAATTGCCCTGAAAAGATATTTGATTCTTGATGAAGAAGTGTAATTTTTTACAC
The DNA here is from genome assembly GCA_013400035.1 of Rynchops niger. Taxonomy (NCBI): domain Eukaryota; kingdom Metazoa; phylum Chordata; class Aves; order Charadriiformes; family Laridae; genus Rynchops; species Rynchops niger. The sequence continues at coordinate 73,790 of VXBH01006085.1, forward strand.
TTAATAATTATAAATTTAACTAAAATTTTGCATAAATGAAAATGTTTAAGGCTATGGGTTAATACCATATGATTTCCCAGGATAATGAGTTCAGCAAATGCTTGATGAGGAAATGAAGAGTTAGGTATACGAGCACATAACTTTAACTCTGTTTTCTTGGAACTGGCAGAAGCCACTGGAAATTATCTGTAAGTGCTCCTGTTGCATTCATTATGTTCTTCTTGTGTCCTCTTTCTGTAACTATGTTTTTCCAAAGTGAGGAACACACTGCGGTGCAATTTGTAGTCCCAGCTTGGAAGCCACTTGTGCTTTCAGTTGGCCAACAGTTGCAAAGTATTCTTGTAGGGGATGCCTCCACATCCTCAATCTGCCTGACCACTCTGCATGTCCAGGCAAACATATAGATTGTTCTCAATAAGTCCAAGGCATCTGCTAATGCTTATGGCTAATGCCTTAGCAGTATATTCTCTCAAATCAGTGTGTAGCACTTTTATATACCTACCTTTCTCACATCAGGCATAAATAGGAAGAGCACATGCATACAACCTTGTGGCAATCCCATATTTGTGTGTGTGCGTGAGTGTGCATGCTTTTGCAGGTTTTTCTGAGTAATACTATTTGTATGAAGACTATCTGTTAGATTGCAGTGTTGTACCCTGCTGATAGATTTGGTTTGGAAGACACATGGAATAATGAAAGAAAAAAGCTCTTGCAGTGATGTAAGGTGATCTGAAATACATGACTCTCCTCTTCCTCAATTTTGAGAATGATCAAAAAGTACAGACAGCTTAAAATGGTCTGGCATGCTTCTGCTTAGTGCAACTGAAGATAATGTTTCATTTCATAAATAGAGGTGTCTTAAAGTGAACTGGAAAAGGTATTCAAGGAGCTAGCTCATTATCTTCATTATGATTTTTTTAGCTGAATCAGAAAGCACAATTCGAAAGGAAACCTCTGGGAAAGTTGGATGCCTTTATTCATCACAAGGTCTGTTCTTCTTCTTCTGACCTCTCCCTTCCTGTATTCCTGAGAGCTTTGTATCCCTAACTGAGAGCTATGATATACATAAGGATGTCCCTTAACAATTCCTCAGCACTTGAGGTGTGTACCCACCCTAGTACTTCTCGGCTCTCCATTCAGAGGGCTGGTGTTCCCTGTGTATTCTCTCTGATGGTTGACAGGGAAAAAAAAATTGCATGCAGCCAAGCACATGTAAAGGAAAAAAGTGGAGGAGTTCAGGAAAGCTCAACTCCTTTTGTCTTTGTTTCTAACAATTACAAGGAGTAAGATGGGATGAGTAAAAAGAAACAGAGCAGGAGTATGAAAAAGATAAGAAAGCCACTTCTGGAGAGGTAGCAACATTTCAAAGTCTGGGCTTCTGTGTTCAAATTACAAATGCAGAAGAAAATGCATAAGGAAAAGGACACCTAGGATGATGGTAAATTGATGCTGTAATTATAAAATGGAATGAAACATGTTTATTAAGTCACTCTGCGTTGGAGGATTTTGAAGGAGTATACTTTTTGGCTATTCTGTGCACATGAATTGGTTTGTGATACTGGCACCTGTCTGAAGATGGGTTTTGGCTTTGTTATTACAGCTTTTAGTTTTATTCTTCCCAATAAGAAGTAAATGTCTAGCAGTATAAGATAACTGTCAAATGAAATGAGGCATGCAGATATAGCAAAATGACCAGTCACAGTTTGTGCAATGAAAAAATCTGTCAGAACCTATAAACCACTAAGAAAGGCAGTGGTAACTGGTTTTTTTTCTGGGAGATATGGAGATTTGGAGGTTGAATCTGTGTTCATTCCTCTGACAGGCTGAGGAAATTGATGAAATCAGACCACATGAATATAGAATCATAGAATCA
>VXBH01006086.1:0-27214 GCA_013400035.1 Rynchops niger
ATTGCCTAACTGAAAAATCAATACTACTGAAGAAAGGCAATGAAAAAACTTAAACTTCACAATTTCTGCTTCAGAGAACCCTCAGAAAAATTTCAGAAGCTAGGAACAAAAATATCAAAAATAAGCTAAAAGTATATGTTGGAAGTACAAGTCCTTTGTCAGCATTTATAACGGCAGATTCCCAGAAAACTGAATGAAATTTTATTTATAGCTCTTTGAAATAGAAAGCTGTATACATTTCAAGCTGTGTCTTGTGTACTGCCAGCTGAGAAATCATGCTCAGACAGGACTGTTAGATGGAAAGCAAGCCTTGTTACTGCTTCAAGGACAAATTGCCCATTTTCTAACAAATGAGGGCTTAGAAAGTTTGATTAACTTATCACTACCAGTATCAGCAAGTTGATGGAACTGTAGTAAATATGCACAAGTCCTTTAACTGGTAAATGCCATTTCACTGTGCAGCTGCAAGACCTTCAAACATGTCAAGTCCACTGCTGCTTGTTCTCTTTCCAGGGACTAGTTATTGCAAGTTCAGGGAGGTGGAAGGGGAAGAGTATCACTGCAGAGCATACATGGTCTCTAGAGCCCACAGAACCCTTAATAGAGTATAGGAACCATCATCATCAGAACAGATTTGAGATTTAAACTGAACAAAACCAAACTGAACAAAGTAAAACCTCAATCATAATAAAATGATGACCTGTTTTATCTCTCAGATTTAACTTCAATGAACTGTCCAGATGTAATGAAATCTATAGCCAAATCCAGTTTTGTACCTTATGTAAATTTGATCTGAGTACAAGTTTTCAAAAGCTCCCAAATTCCATTAAATAACCTACTGTATTCGAAATTAAATAATTTCTGCATGTGCCACTAATGGAACAACAGAAAGAGTAGTTGGTGAAACAGTCAGACACTAACAGCGTTCAGTCAAACCTGGCGGATTCACTTCTGTAAATGCATAGAAATTACCAATGCATTTGTAGTAAAACACTTTTTTGGAGCAAAAAGTTGTGAACCAGAGAGGCCCAGCACATGGTCAAATCCAGACCTTGACATAAAAGTTAGAACACAGAACAGTTTATGCATCACTTCTGAGCTATGAACAGACGGCACTAATTTGAACTGTGTTCAAGCTGAGGGAGAGAAAGCATCACTACTGATCTCTGCTACATGCAGCTTATAAACAAGGTAGCTACAGAGAGATGTGAAGAAATACAGAATGTTCAACAGTTAAGAGCAGCTATCACTTCAGTAAGCATCTAGAGATAGTAGGAAGACCTAGAAGCAAAGACGTGCATAAAACTCTGCACCAAACACAGACTATATTTTTAAAACATTGAGAAAACAGGCTTTGCACATCTTAGTTAAATGCGTAGATAGAACAAAACATGGGGCAAAAGAAAGAATTGTAAATACTTAGACCCAGTAACATTGTGGCTTCCAGTTCCTGCCACACTGCTTTCTGCACATTTGTACAAAAACAAGTCAAATGAACGGAAAACAAAGAGTTTTGTAAACGCTTTGTAAAAGAAAAGAGTTCTGAAAACATGTTCTTAAAATTGTCTACATAAAAGGTTATGCCCAGAAATTATGATTCAGTACTAGGTAGCCTGGGCTAAAACTAATAAATCTGCTAAGGTCCACAAAGATTGTGAACTTGCTTTCAGGAAGCCAGGGGGTGGCGAGCGGGAATTTTCGCAATTAGAAGATCCCTGATGGGGTTGCCTTAGAACTCAACCGATTACTTCCAGTTCAGAAAATCTTTTGGGACAATGGCAGACAGCTCCTATTGTCAGCCTCATTTACGGTTATTTTAATAGCTCCAGCTTATTTCTGTCAGCTAGGCTGCTTGTATGTCAGGCTTTCGGACAGGCAATATAATTGCTATACAGAGGAAGAGTACCATGTTGCTAAAGCTCGATACGGAGAGACATAAAAACCCCCTGATGAGTACACATTAGGGAAATGAAATGTTAACTCTTATGCCAATAGGAAAAATTATTGTAATACAGCCACATACGATCTACGTTCCTCTGAAGAGAGAGCAAGTAAAGCAAGCTTTGCTGTTAACACGAGCAGTCATTCATGATTTGAGAGAAAGCATGCTGAAAAAACACGACCGCACTACTACATCAGCATTACAGCAGGTTTATAAAATATTAGTGAAAACGGAACACCCCGCCAGCAGATTCTGGGACAAGCATGTGGGCTCTCTACCCACAAAAGCAGCTCCTCTTACTCTGTTACATGAGCAAGGTTTGCAGGATCCGTATATCATTGCTGCAGTCATCCACCCCCTTTATTCAGGGGAGATTTTTATCTTCAGGTAAAGACACAACTGGTTTCTATGGCCCAAGAAATACAATTAGACAGTATCATAAAATTAGAACAAGTAACTATATTTAAGCAAAAATACTTTAGGATAATATTGTTACACTTTTCAGTTACCTTTAAATCGTGCTTTCTTACTACAGTTTCATGACCAACAGAGAATTTCTACTGAAATGTAGGTAAATCAGAAACAAGTGAAGGGTTCTACAGGTCTACCGTTTGTTTACTTATGAACGCCAAAGAAGGAAATTTATTTAATCACATTTTTAGAATGTATGAGTACTTTCATGTGCATAAAAAAAACCCACAAAGAATGAATTTTCTATGTTCTTTGTTAAAGTTCATAAGAATTTCATACATAACACACACAACTGAACACATATATGCTCTTTAGAACTCTGGCTTCACCCTGCAAATTCACTGTCAGTCTTCCTAGTGCTAAGGAAGTGTTGACAATGTGAGTGGTTATACTACCACTCTAATAACTTAACTGGGAAATGGGGAGCCTCTGAAGGGGAAATTCCTCTGCGAATGGCCCCAGGAATTTCAAATCTAACTAGAGTTGACAGATTAACCCAGGTCCCCCCTAGGCAGAAGAGGAGGCTACAAGGAAAATAATGAGACGCATGGGAAGCCAATTATGCACAAGAGCAACACATTTAATTGTACAGAAACTGGTTTTTTGATCCAGAAGGATCTAGCTGTTTAGATCTCTGCAAACTATTAAAAAACCCAGACAGTTCTGCAACAAGAACATTCACTTTCTGTCAGTAAATCTCAAAGTGTAATGACCATCTTAAATACGGAAAATTGTTCTAGTATCCCAAGAATCTTTTTCCTGGATACACAGCATTTTGCTCCAATTCCCTTTTTAGTTGCAACTTGAACAATTGCAGCCTACCTCACATTACTTCCACAAAAGTAACTTTGAAGGCTCAGCAAGTTCAACAGCGCAGTCCTCCTCTTTAGTAAGCAGCACTTACAGCTGTGCTCCACAGCAACACTGGATCATGACTAACCCACATCAAAAAAAAATTGTCATTTAGCATGTGCATGTTATTTATACTGATTTGTGTTTTGGACTGCTGCAATTTTGCTTCAAGCTTTTGGTCTCCAGACTATTTTGAGTTGCCGAAACTGCCGGTTAACAACGATGGTTCTCAGACCAGCTCTGAGCAAGAAAAGATACTGATACCTATATCAAAAGGCAAGTAGCATGTTGAGGAATACTGGAAATCAGGCTATTACTGCTGTTCATGTTACTGCACCACGTAGCTACATACACAATGGCACTTAATTACTGTCAACAGAAATGCTGCTCCCAAGCAGATTTACGCGTACAAAGAAGACCTGGTGTACCTGTTGGCATGCAACTGCTAGGAGAAGAAAGCAAATCAACGAAGACATGAGATTAAAGCATCTGGGATCCAGCAGCATCAAAAGACATTTTCATCCTTGTCAAAGTCAGATTTATTAACCTACAAAGTATCTGTTTATTTTTTCAGACTTTATTTCTACTCATGTATTCAGAGGGGTTTCCACATTGATCAGTACTTGTTACGCTATTTTTTTTATTACTTGCCTTTGCATATGAATAAAAATAAACAAAAGGCCATGCAAAGAAATGTTTCTGAACTTGTCTGTTTACAAGTAAAAGGACAGGAGTGTCATGAAGACAAAGAACTTCGGGATTAAAAAAACATGTTCATTCTCTTTGCTTAAGATTACTGAATCAAGTAAATGAGAAATCCTCTGCTTATAAGCAAATTCTTACATGCACACTGAAGAATCAATACTTAACAGCTAAAAAGGAGGCTTGCAACTAGAAAACTAGAAATGACTCATTAGATGTCAAGCATATTTATTTGTAAATGCCCTGGATGCTTGTCGGGAGATGAGTTCGGTCTTCGTCATGTAAATAATGGATAACTGCTTGCATGGTTTTAATCAACCTTTTCCGGAAGCATTTTGCATTAGCAAAAATTAATGCAAGTTAACAGCTTAAAAATATATATATATAAAAATTTAATTCACTCATATTTAATGCTTAATAGTAGAACCTGCAAACATTTGGATAAACGGACCACTGAGATTCTCTGCTAGAATTTCCATTGGAAACCTCTTCATTATTCCCCACTGAGACATTTTTGTTGAAGATGACTGCACCTTTAGTAACAATAGCAAAGAAAGCGAGTGATGTGAATAACTCCCCACCAAACAAGAAGTTTAATTGTCATAGAGCCATGATAAAAGTAGATCAACTCTTTCTACACTAGTACACTTGGCGTAACTGAAAGAATATTGTGATATTGTAGGTAACTAGTAGACCATTTAGGCACAACATGCATTTTGTTCCTGAACCACTGAAGATTTTTCCCTAGTTTAAGAAATTCAGAGAACCTGTAGTGACTAGAGATGGAATTGCACTCGGTGACCTCCTGAAATCTCTGTATCTGTGTATAACTGTTATCAACAATATATTCTCCAATGCTGGTCCTTCTTTTGTTTGATTAGACTGAACAACTCAATTTCCAAAGGATTTTTTGATCACCCCTGGAACTACAGACACAGCATGGCATATGTTTCTTACTCCATTTCCTCCTATCATCACATGCTGTATCAATATTCACTTCCAATTTAATCCACATAATCTGCAGTAATCTTGTTCTCACTGTAATCATCACTCCCTTAATTTCTTATTAAACAATGCACATCAAAACTGACATGTCATTTGAGTCAATGAAGACTTGACAACCCATCTTTCACTAACAGTTTTTGAACCTTCTCACACTCCCCTACCTTATCTGTATCTGGAAAGATTCAAATCAGTCCACAATTTCACTGCAAAATTTCACCATTCAGCATGAACATTTTTAAGCAAGCAAAAAGCTAATTGAAAAGTGCAAGTTCTAAGATTTTTTTTATTATTATTATTTTTGTTTTTTTAATATTTGCAAGCACGGTTCTTTATCTCTGGGCCTCTGTATTTACTTAACACACAAGTCCCCACTCAGAAAGCTGATTGGGAATGGCATGAAATAGTGGGGACTATGAACTGCTTGGATTTTTATTTTATCACTTTTTCTTTTTTTAGCCATATTTTCCTCTATGTCCATACAGGAAATAACCCACTTAACAAGTTGTCACCTCTTCTTACACACTTTTTACTTTAAAATGGCCTGGACAAACCCGGGCAACCCAAAATATTGCTGTACTAGCTAGTAGCACAGGTATGGAATCATATACGTATAACCAGATATCAAAGAGAGAGGGAGAGATCATTTTTCCATTTCTGATTAATCTGCTAAAATTGGAACTGTAATGTTCAAACTACCTCCAAAGTCAACCGTGATACCAGACTTCTTATGCAAAGGCGTAGTCATCTTTCCCTCCCTCCCCAAAGTAATTAACATTCCTTGCACAGGCAGCTGGACATTTGTTAATCATTAACTGTGCAATAAAGACAGGGAGAGAAACTGCTAGCCATTCCTCACAATGGTACACCAAAAATATCTTTTAAGACATAAGATTTAGTGAATAGTGTGAAATTATTTACAGTAACAAAACCACTGTCATATTATCATAGTTCAGTCAATGTTTTACTGGCAATATCTGGTTTTGTGAGCAAGATTTTCCATGTTCAAACCTAAGTAATTAACTCAGGAACTTAATAAAAAATGCAGCACTTTCTAAAACAGAAAGACTTTTAAAAAGTTGAACTATACTGTTAATCTCTTGGATAATAAAATAATACATACGACCAGAATTGCAACACCAAATATAATAGAGGCATAACCAATGCACACATTCCAATCTTATCTAGAATCACTTTGATTCACTCTACCTTGCTTTCATTACAGGAAGGGCACAGCAAGGGCATTCCTCTCAGATCAAACAGAAAATTCCACAGACAGAAGTTTCCACATGTCTGATTCGTTGCAGATTAAACCCTTATCATTAGACAGCAATCTCTAATTTTCATAGAGACAGGATATACCCTGTCATGGTAAATCTACAGGTCGAGGGGGGCGGGGGGGATGCGGAATGAAAAGAAAAAAAGAAATAAAAATGTGTAGAATGGAGATGTATTCCCCATGAAAGAGCGTGTCACCCTCACAACTTTGGAGAAACAGAGGGGACAAGTACCAGCATTAAAGCTTCATCATAAGGCTTCTTTGTACTGCAAGTTTTTCAAGCTGAATTACCAAACTCCCTCTGTGCATAAATGCAACCAGGACTACAGGCAACACATATGAGAAGAAATCTGTATTCATTTTTAGCACATTATTAATGTATTCTCTATTCGGTATTAGCGTGTTATGTTACCAAAATCTTCATTTCCTTACCCACATGACTGGCGTAGTTCTAACGCTCATGTACCTTTACCAGTAACACTAAAATCAGAAAGCTATTCTGTAACTATACTTCTTACATTTTGAAATTTTTAATATAATAATCTTTTAATCCATAAATCCTGTATAAAATATAAATAAGCCCATGCAGTTTCAGGCTTTTTGCATCAGCAAAATAAAAATGGCCTTTTGTATAAGCACCCAAAATGATTGATTTAAGAAACACACAGATTTTGGAAGCAATTCCTGTCAGTGAGGATTATTCGAAGTAGTAGACTGGGCAATAAAACAATACAATTACTTAATTTTCTGCGTGTAACCTTCTCTTTGATATAGGCAGATACTCAGTTCTGGTATCAGTGATGCCACACTGACAAGTCTGCACAGACACAGAACTCTGAGCCGAAAGAAATATTAATAATCGCTTCTGCTGTTAGGTCAAGACAATTTATATCCACTAGCTCAGCAGTTTGCTCTTTAACCCTAATGCCTATCAAAATTAAACAATTCTTTACAAGAACCGTGAACTTATTGATTTATCCTTGTTCACAAATAATTTTAAATTAAATAGAAGCAGCTGTTAGAAGCATGGATAGAACACAAGGAGTTTGGGGAAACGTCATTTCTGAATAAGGAAATTACCTGTTGCAGTCCTGTTGGTAGATTATTTGGACATTTCAGTTTTCCCAAAAAACCCTCTTTGATGGCATTGGATCAGCAGACATTTTCTTTTGTTGAGCCACATGGAGACTGCTGAATTGAAAATTCATTTTTGATCATGTTCAGATGACCAGTGTAAGCAAGTCACAGATGGAATAAGAGTGATACACAGATTACAAACTGGACCTGGAAACCGTAGTTTCAGCAAGGCTCAAAGTATTTTTAAATCTGAGTTCTAAAGCTGCAACTACTGTATGTTATAAGTTGTGGAAGTTTGCCAAATACTCATGTAGGTTTGTACTTTGTTAAATATGTCCAAATGCTGTATGATTAAAGTTTAAAATCTTCAAAGAAATGAATAAACATTACGCAATCATTTCAAGCTCCCCTCCTTTGACCTTAATATGTACTTCAAAAGCTGAGCAGATGCTTAGTAGGAAATAAATCCCCAACTCAACAGATGTACCAACAGTGATATGGCAAGATGCACCTTCCATAGCTTTTGGCAACCATTCCCTTTTATTATTCCTCTGCTCACAAGTACTTTTCAAGTCAAAGAGAGGCCTAAGCAAGTTAATAGGCCCTTAATATGTACTCTGCTGCCTGAATTGATTGCTGTTTATAAGGTAATCTTTGGGACCTCATGTGGCTCAGCCTCAGTTCATCTCCTACAGAGACACAGCCCGCAGGCAGCTCTGTATTCATCAGGGCAAGTTGTAGCCCAATCAACACCTTTCACAACAAAACAATCCTTTACTTTCAGCAGCCCTACAGAAAAGGAGGGGAGCCCCAGGTTCTGCATGAGATCTCTATTTGGCAGCTAAGGTGATGTTTTACTCAGCAGGATACCTAAGAAAACTTTGGAAGATCCCCCTGCCAACAGCAAAGCACAAGATGAAAATGTTTGTCTAAAACTAATTCAGCTTCTTCCAAAGACACATTCTAAAAGCTAGATTATCAACCTAATAGCACTTGGTGAGTTACCACCATCACAAATGCAAATTACATAGTTTCCTTCTAGCCTAAGAAAGAAAGGTAATCAGCTAGCTCCAGGCTGCTCAGGACCTTGCTCCAAACCCAGGCCTCCTTAACTTCTGCCAAACTGGAACTCAACATTAGCTCTAAATGCCAGGCTTAGCTCTAGCACCGTTGATGCACCTGAAAAGAAATGTGAGTACTACAGCATCATCACACAGGTTAACCCAGGGGCACCATCAATTCCAGACTTCAGCCTGACCGTAATCACACCCCGAGTACAGCAGTGCAAAGCTGCAAACTGTGGTCAAGACCAGTTGGTCCCTGACAGGATAACCAGGTAACCTCTTCTGAACTTGAGCACTTACATGCACATGACTAAATTCAGTCAGGCAGCCAGGCTATCGGCACTGGCTATAAAACAAAATAATGCACCCCCAAAAATTAGTTATCTCCTAGGAAAAAGTTTTCTGGATTGGTGTTTTGGACAACAGCAAATTGAGAACTTGTCCTCAGTCGAATTGATAGCAGGTCTCTGGCTCTTACCTTTATCTCTTTAAACAGAAATAAGTTGTGCTAAACTGGGTCTTTACTTCTTCAAAAAGAAGTTTTTAAATTTCTCCTAATACTAGAGGGGATCTAAAGATACAACAGTTATTCTTAGTAAGCTCCTGTTACAGTTACTTGTACTGCCTCATGAAAGAGAATCTATGTGCCAAATGCCTCATTTTTAAAACCATGACAAATCGGTGGAAAATATATTTTAGTTGCATGAAATTTTAAGCAAATGTTTTCTAAACTCAAATTATTACTCAATTTAGGCACAGTTATTTTTTTTAACATAACTAATTTTTTCTTGCCCAATGGTCTGAGTTAATGCCTTAAGAACAGAATGAAACCACACAGATCTTCCTCTGTGTCAACTTTGTTCTTATTTTCAATATCATACCAAACATACTCAAACCCACAGGGTATCATTAACTACAAAGCAGAAAATAAGACAATAGCCCATTTTAAAAATAGTCTACATAACGAGTTTTTAAAATATCTGTAATCAACAACCATAAATATGCCTCCTCAATTTGTGTCCCACACAGATACAATTCCGTCCCTCGTCTTGCAGACTAAGCTAGGATTTCAGCTCTGCTCCACGTATTGCGTGCTTGACTGTCACTGAAAATTCTGGTAGGGAAGAGAAGTCATCAATACGTGGGATAAATGCTTTAAAAACCAGGTTATTGCGTTTGGGTGGGTGTGGTACTGTAAGTGGCTTCATTATTTATTGTCACAAGAAAACCTTTCTTCTGGTGGGCTCTGGAAAAGTGTGACAAGGTCTCTTCTGCAAAGGATTCACAAGACTGCTGGTGGGAGAGTTGAACTGGGTAGGTCTTGTCTCCCAGTCACATCAATTCAGGTTGTTCTCATGCTGCTCGTCTTTCTCAACTCATTACCAAAAGAAGGGAATGCCCAGGCACAGCACAGAATAAATATGTCACTAGAAAAAACACTGAATATATATCAGCATTAAAATATCTTTCCAGAGCAGCTAACCACCAAATTTATCTTCACTTACCCCAGCCCCCTTTAAAAAAAAAATAAAAATATTGTATTATTTTTACTAAACTCTCTTCACAGAGAAAGCTAAGGGAATGACTATTTCTGCATCTCTGATCGAAACTACTTCCTGTTTCCAGAATAAGAACAGATGTATTTTTTTATTATTATTTAGCAGAGAAAAACTAATATTTCTCAAACAGACATGTTCCCCACATTTCCCCAAAAAATACCCCCAAAACCAACCAACATACACTTCTACCCTGACACACACAAAAAAAGCCTCTTAAACGCAGAAAGTGTTACTTGAATTACTTTAAGAGCTTTAATTATATACTATTCAAATTATATACTATTCAAACAAATAGATGTTTCCCCTTGTATTATTTTCCAAAGAAGTAATGAGTTTAACAGTTTGCGCTTGAGTTCCAGGTTCTGACCTGGAATTCTGTTCCAGATGTCAGTGTGGCAACTGACCGGGCAATTCCAGAATCCAAGAATAAACTGCCCAAGTCCTTTGATTAAGAAAAAATTCCTCTTTGCTGGCTAGAATTTCATTGAAATCTCCAGTACACATAATAGAATCAGGTTTTAGCCCTCTCAACTGCTAACTGAAGTGCTGATGCAGCCCCTTATTTAAAAGATTAACCTTCCAAATTAACATTCACAGGCTTAAGAACTTAACTCTAACTTGGAGTTTATAGAACTTAGTAATCATTCTACAAGGGGGATTTTTGTTTTGGTTGGCTTTGATTTGGGGATTGGGTTTGCTGGGTTTTGTTTTGCTTTGTTTTTTAAATTTTATTTTACAAATCATATCAGAATAACCTTAGAAATTGTTACGCTAGCACATTTATATCTCAGCCTCTGAAGAAAATTAGCTGCTATAGCTATATGGGCAAATGAATAACTTCAGTACAATGTAATGTGGCAGTACAGAATCCAGTGTAAGGTGAAAAAAGCTTGTCTGAAAAGCTAGTTAGATACCTGGGAGATTAGTCCGTGCTCTGAGCTTTGCTCATGTCTGTACCCAAACTAGCTAGGGTAAAAATTTACTGTGCAAAGAGCTGCAACTGCTTAGTATTCTACAGAAATAGAGCATCTCCTAATCCAGCTCTCTCTTCAAAAGTAGTAGTAGTGTGAAGAGCTACTGCACTTTGCAAGAAGAAAACACTATAAGATCATCATAGGAGCGGGGCCTTCTTCCCATTTACTCCTCATTTTTAACTCACATAAGGAATTTTAATGTCAAAACCTATGTGCCAATGAGACTGAATCTCTGGACAGAAGCTAAGCAGGAAATGTCACTGTCACAACTTCTGTAAACAAGCTTTGACTAAATCTTAGAGCATCTCCTCCTCATAGCCTATCATATCAAACCCTCCAGGAATATTCTTTCCTGACTATCAACATCACCTAATTGATTACAATTTGTATTTTGATGTTTAACAGCTTTCTTACAAAAAGATTTGCTCAACATTTTTTTTTCTGTTAACAGTTTCCAGGGACCTATAACCTATCTGAGAGATCTGCAAAGATTCAGAATAAACACAGCGCACACTCACCATATGGCTTTGACAGCAGCATGTTTGGAATGTGTACAGTAGAAAAATGGAAACTATTAGGAATTTTTTGGTTTCTTTGTTTATATGGTGTATATCCTGGTGTTTACATGGACTTATACAAAAGGGGTAAAAATCTAAAGTATATGGAAGGTGCAACTTCAACGTGAAGCACTCACTGAAAGAATGTGAAGAAAGTCCTGTATTTGTAAGGCTGCTTAACTACAATTAACTTAAAACCAAATCATACTAGTCTCAGTTTTGATTAAAAACGCCTCCCCTACCTTCAAGTGGTTTATGGCTGTACCAGTACAACAGACAGAAAATGTTCCTAGGCACTGGAACTCGATTTTCTACATTGCTAAAGCGCTTTTGGCCTGTGCCAGCTACCACTCTTCCAAAGAGCACTGGGGCACAGTCAGGTGTGGAAAAGCAGCAGACAGAATTCCCAACAGATACCCTGCCTAAAGGTACAGGAGTTGTTAGGATAGATGCAGGCCAGTTGGCTTCCAGACAGCGCTGCCGGTTTAATAGCTATCCAATAGACACTTAAGTGTTCTGCTCCACCGATGATCTTGCTATTTAATCTTTGCTAATGCCTATCTTCATATTAAAACTCAACACAGTGAGTAGTGGAATGATTTGAGAAGCTCAAAAGCCAAAGATCACTGAAGAAACAGAACCTGAAGCTACCCCTTACGTATAAATGTAAATCATATCCTGCATTTTAATTAATGCAATTATAAGAACACTACAAAGAAATGTTAACATGCTTATTATGTGTTAGCAATGCTCTGAACCTTTTAAGAGTCTAATTCAGTACTTTGCTTCAGGTAGTTAAAATCCTATTCTTTTTCCTTAACGAATTACTCTCTTCCCAGCTGGAAATGGTTCTGGTAATATTAAAAATAGTTATCTCATAGCCATTAAGCTTTACTGATGGCATTTTATGCACACAAAGAAAGTACAATAAAATTAATTTTATTCCACATGCCCCTGTTAACATTTCTTTTGTTTTTCACTTGTTCCTTTAACATTCCTTACCAAAACAAATCATCTTTTCATCTTTCCTTATCATGGTAGCAAGGCTGCACTTCAAAATTAGATGGTTCCAAGGGAAGATTACCCAAGAAAGATGAAACCGCTAAAGGTTACAAACCACATCTGACTCAAAACCTCCCCAAATAGATAATAACCAGAGACTGGGAAAGCATTAGAAGGCAGTATCATGCGTCTGCCCTGCTCTTATTCTTCCTTACACTACTAGAGACAGCAATCTCAGGCTAGACAGAACTTTTTTCTAATAAAGCGCAGTCATACATCTTTTTGAGTCAGCAAGTTAGTTTAATCACCTTAAACTTTGTTGTTATTGTTACAACTGAATTACTGTTACTCTGTAACACTCATGGTCTAGTGACTTAAACTCAGGTTACTTGAAAGAACAGTAAGATTCCTGGTAACTAATAACTATATTACTGGATTAAACATGAGTAATAATGTCATCATGCACGAGGTTCAGGCTGCCACATCACCCTCAACACCATTCTGGAACTAGGTTATGTGCTGGGAAATATCCTCAATTGCAGAAGTTTAGAAAACGCCTGCTGGTAGCCCTGCAGGTTGAATTAGCTGGGAAGTTTGGTAACAGTGTGCTTGTAAAATTCACCATGTTTTATTAAAATAGTTCGAACAAACTGACATGAGAGGAAGCCTTACTGCGTAGGGCCTACATGAAACACCCTGCATGTGGGTGTACAAGGGTCGCAAATCCAAGCGCTCTAGTACACAACTGGTTAGACACAACCAGACACCAGGGAATTCGTGACTCGAAGCTTCCTTCATTTCTGAACATCAGCTTCCAGGATGGGCTCCCATCTTCTATAAACGTCACAATGAGACCTTTCTTAGGCCGAATGACTCAGGGCATCTACAGTCTCAAAGTCTGCTGGCTCCCTCAGCTATCTAAATTTTGAGCACTAGAAAGAAAACCAAAACCAAAAGAAGACAACCTGGAAACAAGATAAAAACCAACTCTCTGTAATAAGCTAGAAGCCCTGGTATCTCAAGGAAAGGAGCAGTCTGCTTCGCAAAAAAATATTTGGAGAAGGCCAGATACTGAGCAAAACTAGTAACAGCTCTTGTTTTTACAACTGAAAATTGGTGTGGAAACTTGGTTACCATGTGCTGGTGCTACCATGACAGTCACATCCAGCCCAGTGGGCAACACTGAATGGCCTTGTTCATCTATGCAACTGGAAGAAGTACTGGGAGTTCTTCCTGGTTTTACATACTAGAGCTTCCATCTTTCATTTCACCAATGAAATGAGGTTTTTGCAAGTGCAAATGCTTTACGCAATTGAGTGCAAATGCTTTGAGGAGTGCAAATGCTTAACGGAAATGCTGTATTCTTACATTTGATGACCAAGAAGTAAACAGGAAGACATTCTCCGTTTCCCTGCTTGCCTGCTGGGATGGGAACTAGGTCCCAACCTAGCTTTGGCTTTAGGTTCTCCTCCAGCAATTGCTTCTATCATTCCTTAGAGCTTTTCTAAATGGCAGTAGCAGCATGGTATTGACATGATTTATCTCACTTTTATTGCTCAGTGCTAGTGGGATTTAGATGTTGCATGTGGGGTTTTTTGTGGCACACTGGGATCTGTATCAACACAATGCTTTCTATTATTAAAACATCCCAATCTGCTCAACTCCTTATCAAATTCTTTGGGAAAATACTTTACAGCTGCTTTAGTAGTCAATTTATAGAGCCAGTTGATCATCTCAATTTGCAGCCTTCAGTCTAACTCACACATAAAAAGCTATCTTAAATTCAAACTTCTGAACACACATACCTAAAGGATAAACAAATTGGTTTGTTGTATAAATTGACTGCACAGAAATCTTGTTTTAACCTTTTTGCCCCTTATACTGTTGTAATACACCCATAGTCTCCATTTATTATGTCATTTTAATTTCATCTCTGTGCAGTAACAGTCACAATGTACTGTTATAGTTCTGAATCATTATATATTGAGCCATGATCTCTGATCTCTTTCCCTTACCCACTTGGCTTCCAGTTAACAATTTATGAGCTGGAGATAGCATGAGGCCGAAACCTCAAAATAACCTTATTAGTACCATTTATTTTCTTTAGTCATACTTTCAATATCTATAACTTACTGGGGAAATGAGTTTCATTACTTTATTACACTTAATGTGAAAAATACTTCCTTTTAGGTTGGTTACCTGTTAACTGTGTGCCCTATTTCTTGCATTGCAAAAACCAAAAAGTGATATGAGGAAGGTGGTACAGAAGCTATTGCAATTTTATAGACTTCGGTCATCTTGCTCTCCTTTCCTGAGCACTATTGCCTTTTCAGGGTAAAAGTGCGTACATGAAAGCTAAAACAATTAGTGAATTCTCCCCTAATGTACTTTTCTTCTGTGTACTCAGAGCAATTAGGCAACAAAGTAATCAAAGCAACTCTTGAGTTTGGTCATATGGGGCCATTAGGGCTCCCTGTTAAGAAATTTACTTCTAAGGGTTTGGACAGGACTGCAGAAAACAGAACCTATGAAAACCAGCTGAACCTAAAATAAAGGTAAGTCTTAGAAAAAAAGTGCTCAGAAGTTAGTGGCAAAGTTATATTAAACTCTCTTGTGAAAATTCCAGAATTACAGGTACAAATATCAAACATAAATACAATTTCCTGTCTTTTGAAATGTAAAATTAAAAAGCCTATTAACATGGAAATGAGAACCTGAAAGCCAGCAACTATTCCACACGTGGAACTAGCTATTTGATCCTTCCATCATCGTCAATCATCTAGCCTTTCTGCAAATGTGACTGTTGTCTTTGATTCCTAAGAAGCAAGGCACATAAGAATTCCTCTTAGCCACCACACAGTTAAGCGTTGACTCCAAATAAACTCCTAAATCCAGTTTACCCATCTTTGAACAGAAAGTATAGTATGATGCTTTCCAAGACAGCAGGAAGAGACATGTAGCTCCAGGGTAAAGTCAGGAGTCCTTTAGGAAGGTGAAAAAGTTACCGAGTTGCTTGCCAGATCTCCTCTTTCACAAATTCTTTAATGTGCTTTCTTGGCTAATTATCAGTCTGCTCCCTGTATCAAGGCCAGTCCATTTTGAAAAACATGACAAATATTCAGACACTGCAGTATAAAGAGTGCCTTCTGTAACAATGCTGATGGTTTCTTAGCAAATATAAAAGATAATAGAAAATGTCAAGGCGAGATTTAAGCTACATTGTCAAGCTTGCAGATAGTCCACATTCTTTCCTCAGTTCCTTTATACCAACATTTGAAGGAAAAACACAGCCACCAAACACAGATACACACATTCTTCCCTGTGCCAGTGTATTAAAGGGAATTTGTTCACCGAGACTAAAAACAAGCAATCCCTCTTCACCCCTTCCCCAAATCCCTCTACTTTCATCCCTGAAGAACTGCAAACACTAGATACGAGATGTGAATATAGACAATGTCCCTCCCCCGCCTTGAAAATACAGAGCCACTGTCCTGGACAAGACTATGAAATAGAAGCTGGTTTTGTCCCAAGTTCAGTCAGCTTTGTAAACCTCACAGATTAAAAGGAATTTACTTAAACTCACATCAATTCTTCAGTAAAGCAAACTAGCTTTGTGCCAGAAGAGTAAAGAGGCAACGCATGCAGACAACTAATTCTGCCACAGTACTGTTGTCACAGGAAAACACATACCTGTCCACATACATACAAATAGGTACACGTGTACACATCTTTCATTCTCATTACTGTTATCTATTACTTGGACAATAAATTGGCAAACTCAGACTCATTCTGTAGGACAACTAGATATTTATAATTCTAAGATACTATAACACACGGTAAGCTTGAACATACTTATGTCAAAAGAAAGGCATAATGAATAGTATGCACACATACCAAAAACCTAGAAGTGAAACTATTGTGTTGGAAAGTATTCATTTGTCCATTTTCAGAAAATCTGTTAAGATAAGATCTTAACTATGTGCTTCATTAAAAGCAAAGCTAAGAGAATCAAGGATACATTTCAAGCTTTGGAGTTGGTTCTTTAGCCACAAACTACATAAATTAGTCACTGACTCTCATAGAAGAAAAAATATTGCCAGTAACAGTTTGTTCACCTAAACCTTGAAGAGTAAAGTGACTTTGTGAGTCTGTATTACCCACATTCACAGTTGTGGGAAACATATAAAACACACAGAATGGCTACTGCATGAATCAGATATGATTGCCATTTTTTATTCTCAGTTACAAGGTTTTTTTTCCTGTAAGACATAACCACATATGTCATAATTTGCCTACACATAACTTGTAGCCGAATTTTGCACAAGATTCCTCCTCAATTTACTTTAAGACACTTAGATAGTAGAACAATATCAATGCTCTATTTTGATCAGAGGCATAAATGAATGGACAGCTACACAGGCGTCCAACCAAAATGTGAGAAGTCAGCACTAGAATTTTATTGAAACCATAATTATGTTTCTTCTGAATACATGACACTAGAATAATGCTTACAGTTGCTTGTCAATTTATACATTATTAACAAAAGAAGTCAACAGTTCAGTCTGCTTCATTTATACAAGTGTTTTTTTAAAGGCTACATCTATGCTTTCTTTGACAGAAGCCTGTCCATGAGGTGTTGCTTACTAACTTATAGATGGGCACCTATAACAACTCTAAAAGATAACTACCAAAACTAGCACATATAGCAATATCACACCCGTGCATACCTCCAGTAAATGAACAACAGAAATATTACTTAAGGTTAAAAAGCATGAAAATCCCTGCAGAGAGCAGTTTTCTGCCTTAGCTTCACAGCCCCACTGTCCACAACAGTGTTCGCATGCGGCATACCTTAATTTTTTATCAATAGTATTCTTATTTTTGCCACATGGCAGAGACTTTAAGATCTAAGAATGGCTTTAGGTAGGCTGGATAGAAATGAGGATGACAGAGAAAAATTACTTATCAAATGTATAGGTATAATTTAATTAAAGCGGTAGATAGAACTATACACTTTTGTCCTAACAAGAACATCTATGTCAACTGTGACACAGCAGCTTCTCTTATCTTTTTGCTGGCATAAGATTTTGTTTAGAATATAAAAATAGCAGAATGCCACCTTACCTTTTTCTTCATCTATTCGAAAAACTCCTATACCAGATCCATCTCTGATGGAATACCTAATCTCCCCATCTCGTCCTGCGTCTTCATCATAAGCAGATACTGTCATTACTGAGGAGCCAACAGGGGCATCTTCTTTTATAAAGCCTTTATCTGCAAATACAGAGAACCGTGGAGGGTGCAAGTTTTCATTCACATCAACTATTTCAACCTCAACGTAACATGTAGAGGATAGTGAAATGGGTTTTCCTTTGTCCTTGGCCCGCACAGTCAAGTTATAAAGTTGTTTCTTTTCATAATCCAGTCTTTGTACAATACGTATCGCTCCACTTAGTTTGTCAACATCAAAGGTGCCATCTCCGCTGTCCAAAAGACTGTAACGCACTTGACTTGACTGGCCTAAATCAGGATCGTAGGCTTCTAGCCATGTAATAATAGTTCCCTCGGGAAGATCTTCTCGAATTTTTACATGATAATTTGAAGGAATGAACTTAGGAGGGTTGTCATTAACATCTTCTACAGACACTTTCAAAATAACTGTTGAAAATAATTGGGGTTCTTCGGTAGCTTGGTCCCTAGCCTCTATTTTCAAGAAATAGACGTGCTGTTCTTCACGATCCAGAACGCCTACAACTTTCACAATTCCTGTCACAGCATTAATGGTAAACTTGTCCGTATCTGTAAGAAGAGAATATTTCACTTCTCCATTAGGCCCCAAATCTTTATCAGTAGCTTCAATTTGAATTATTTCACTGTTTGGCTCTTTGTTTTCACTCACTTCAACAAAATAGCTGTCTTGCAGGAACTCTGGTGGGTTGTCATTAGCATCTAAAATTTTTATATCTAAAAGGTGCCAGGCAGACTTCTGTGGTATTCCAAGATCATAGACAGTAATATTTAGAGTATATTTATCTTTTACTTCTCGGTCGAGGGGAGATAAAATTTTCAGCATTCCTCTTTCCATATCAACAATGAAACTACTGTCTTCATTACCTCCAGAGATAACATATACAAGCTTTCCATTGAAGCCAGTATCGAGATCAGTAGCATTCATAAATAATATGCTGGAGCCCACAGGTTGGTCTTCTCTTATCTCAATGCTGCTGGGGAGAGTACTTCTAAATTGAGGTGCATGCAGATTCACAGAGTGAGTGTCAAAGAAAACATCCTCAACTTCTCCACGACTGTGCAGTTTATTTGCTTGTAAGAGTTTCTCTGCGAGCATTTTGGCAACACCAGTTTCTTCACATTCCAGGTTGACCGGTTTGCGACTAGTAGCTACAGTTATGTTGATATACAACGGTTTTGCAAAGTTTTCTCCATCCGTAGCTGTAATTTTCAAACTGTGAAAAGACATTTTAGCACCTAGGCCATCTATTAGTGACTGTTTGAGTGAAAGTACTCCAGAATTTGGATTTAGACTAAATAAATCCAGTTCATTTCCAGATTCAATCTGGTATCTCACCAACTGGAGCTCATCAGCATCAATAGCAGATACAGTTGTTATTTGTTCTCCAACACCAAGATCCCTGGGGATTGTTCCCTCACAATTTATTTTCTCAAACAGAGGTATATTGTCATTGAGGTTATTTAAAAGAATAGTAACAGGAACTTCAACTTCTCGGCGATATGGTATACCCCAATCAGAAGCTCGAATCCTTAAATTATAAACCCTTGGCATCAATTCATAATCCAAGTCTTCTGAGGTACTAATAATCCCACTGAAATGGTTAATCACAAACGGCAAAGGATTTAGGTTTGCAATGCTATAGGTCACGTAACCATTCTCCCCTTCGTCAGGGTCTTTTGCACTTACTCTCAAAACACTCGTACCTATTGGCACATTCTCATCGAAGGAAGCTTTGTAGGATGTCTGAGTAAATTCGGGAGGATTGCTGTTCATGCCTAGTACCTTAATTAATACTTTTGCAGAAGCTCTTCTGTCACTCGTCACAACTTCAAGTTCAAAATGGGATGCATATTGTGCTTTTATGGGTTCTACAGTGGTAATAAGACCAGTGCGAGCATTTAAATTGAATTTTACTTTGCCTGGTGTATTTTTAAATACGTATTTTAAATGTGGGTAACTAGGCAGAGCTTTCACCATTATCACAGGTGTGTTTGGAGGGGCAAATTCACTTATTTCAGCTCTATATATCTCTTTCTCAAATCTGACAGGACCAGACTTAAATTGTGGCGATGTCACATGAACAACTTTTACAGAAGAAAACTGTGGGGGATTTCCTTTATCTTTAGCTTGAAGCGTAAGGTTGTATCCAAAAGGGTGGCTCTCCCAGTCGATGTGACCAATGGCTTTTATTCTGTATTCTTTACCCCCTGGAACAGACCTCACTGTTTTGAACTGTTGAAGTGGATCACCTGCAACAATATTTAATGATGCTATTTCCCCATTTGAACCCTGATCATTGTCCTCTACAGTTACGACTGCATAAGTTGGATCTTTGTCCGATTCTGATGGAGTCAACGTAACAGCTGTAATAACGGGGGCGTATTCGTTTGCTTGCTCTACGTGAACAGTTAGTTTTGCCATACTGCTTATACCACTGCTACCATACAGCTTCAGCCCACGGTCCACTGCAAGAATTTCCATCTCATAACGCTTAGTGTCCGAGTAGTCAAGTCTACCAGTTAGAACTACCACTCCACTAGTTGGATGTATAGCAAACACATCCGTTCTTTCTTTAAAGCTATAGTAGAACTCTCCATTTGTTCCTATATCTGCATCTGTTGCACTGACTCTTGCGATGCTTGTCCTTATTGCTGTGTTTTCAGGCAAAGAAACACTGTAGGATGTTGGAGAAAACAAAGGCCGCAAGTCATTTGTATCCAGTACCTGTATCCTGACCTTCGTGCGCGTTTCAGCATTTGTATTTTTTTCAACTGCTTTAACAGTCAGCATATAATGGTCTTTTACCTCTCTGTTAAGGATAGCTGTGTTTCCTCCCTTGGTCCGTATTCTCAAAAAGCAAAAGTTTCCAAGAACATATTCTTCAGCTTTGAACAAGTTCTCATTGTCACCAGAAATAATTTTGTATCTTAGGTCCCATAATGGATTTGTAATGTAAATGCCCATTTTCACTGGATGCCCAACATAAGTCTTGGCTGCGGAATTCTCATGCACAGTGGCATTATACTGTGCTTGTGTAAATTGCATTGGTGTAGCATGATGTGGCCTTTGATTTCCTTCACAGTTTCCAAAATGCTGCACCAGCAGCATCAGCAGCAACAGCATAGTCAAGTATCTTCCCATGGCAGCAATTACAAAGAAACCCTGAAACAAGAGAGAGATGTGTTACAACTTATGACTGTTCAAATATTATTCAAATAACTTTGATGTTTAGGTTAGAATTCTTGCTTGAAAGAAAAATAGAAGTTACACATCTAGGTTATATCCTTTCTTTTTTTTTTTTTTTTTTTTTTACAGAAAATTTCAACATGATTTACAGTAATAAAAATGCAGATAAATTAAAACTCCTAAAAAACGCCAAGAATTAGCAAGACCAAAAAGTCTAGGAATTACTACCATGACACAAGGGGAACACACAGAGTTAACTTCAAATGAACAAATCCATGAAGTAACAGGTTAGAGGAAATACACCAGTGCTGTCTGCTGTAAGTGAGCAAACTAGATCTGAACTACTCTGGAGTAGTGAACATTCACTCTAGTCCTCTACTTCATATGTGACATTGTCTTTCAATAGAAAATTCTTCTCCCTCATTTTACTTAGATTATAAAATGGCTGATGTTCAATGATGCAGAAACAAACTGCAAAAGTTGGCTTGAAATTACCATACATTCTTCAAAGTATCGTATGAGCACCTGTTCCAAGAATTACAAAGATTACAGAGAATTATGTATGTTTTAGTATTCTCTCCAGCTTCGAGTACCCTTATAAGAGCACTGGATAGCAGCGCATACCATAAACTTTTTTATCAAGAATCACTAAGTTGTAAAACCAATAAAGAGTAAGACACATTCCTTTAGTCTACTCTCAAAACAGATCTGAAACAAATTAGTACCGAGAGAGTGCTACAAGAATACAAATCTACCAAAATAACTGGAGGAACGATTAAGACATGTTTCTCAAACACACTCCAGACAGGACAGGGCAAGAGCCTGGAACAGCAAGACAGACGTGGAGATACACCCTCACTGGCTTCCCCTTTTGAAAAAGTCAGTGTATCATTTCCAATACCCAAATCCAGGCAAGACTGCTGTAGGATGGAAGGCAGAAACCTCAGGAAGACGACCTTTGGGACTACCCTCCTATTCCGGGTTTACATCAACAGTCTTTACTTCCCAAAGTCTCACAAGATAACAAATCAAAGCTTCAGAATGCTTCCTCAACAAGCCCAAGCTTTCAACAAAACCCTGGGGGAAAAATTTCTTTTCCAGATAGTAGAAAGCAATCTAGCTTTGACTTGACTGCTTTGATTAACTAGTACACACTCTTTTCCTTCACCTTTCCCTGTTTATCCTAAATATTTTCCCCTTACCTCTCCTTTAGCATCTTCTTCCCTGGCTGGTTTGTTATACAACTCATACTAACACCAAATCACAACAATTCCTCACTGTATTCTTCTTTCATTCTTCCTGACCTTCTCTCCCACATTTTAGCCCTGGTTTGCCCCTACTCTGTCTTTGGCTGTCAGCCCCTACTCCTCAGTGCCTATCCTCACACTAGTTCTGTTCGTCTCAGCTCAAAAAGTATCCCATTATGTTGCCTCCTTCCTCCACTCACATTTTCTCCTACAGCTATTTCTCTCTCCCCTAATTCCTACCAGCTCAGGTAGGTACATGAAAGATCACATTGGCTGAAATTCCATGGAATACCTCTGCCCACTAGAAAGCATCTTACACTAGAAAAGTCATCTACTTGTGAAAACAGTTCACTCCAAAACCTCAGAAGAAGGTAATTCAGCCACAGCCATTACTAAGTCAATGATTTTGAGAAGAGAATTTCAGACGAAGGTTCATAAAAACTCTAAGAAATATTAGAGGGGAATAACACAAACTTAGCTAGCACCCTTTTGGAAGGGGGAAAAAAAAAAAAAAAAAGAAGTCTGTCTTCCAAATCTAGCAATTAAATTACATGATTGAAGCTATAACCACAGCAAACAATAAAAAGTGATTGAGCAAACAATAAAAAGTGTATGAGCTTTTAAAAGTAAGTCACTAGCTGGAACCACTACTAACAAGGTCTTAAAGCTGGACGAAGGAAAAGTTGGGAGGGCAAATGAGTGGTTGGAACAGCCGCGATTTCAATGGGTTAACAATATTATTCCTCCCTTATCTACTCTTTTTCCCAAGCTGTGATTTCTCCTGGGAATAAGCAGACACTTGGGTCTCCAGGGCTTCATCCCCCTAACATACTGCCAAGTAAGCAATTTAATCCCTCCCCCAAAAGGACAACAAAAAAACCCCAAACAAAACAACCAAAACCCTGAAATAAATAACTGATATAAATACATCCAAAACTCTGAGCAAATTAAGACACCATTAGACTGTCCTAAAAAACACGTTTAGGAATTAATACATCGGTTTTAAGCAAACAACAGAAACAGGTTCTTTTATTCCATCTTGCTGGAATTTTGGAAGCAGTCTACTGTCAAAAACTGCTTAACGATCAAGTTCCTATGCTGATCTGGTCAGATCTTCCCCTCTTTTCTTCCTCAGTTACGCTAGGATTTTATTTTTCTTTTTTTAAATTTATGCTGAAGCCCAAAACCCAGCTTGACCTCTGATGCTATGGCATCCTGTAACTCACTGTCTACACTTATGTTTGGCAACAAGCTGTCTGAAGTGGTATATTTATTACGTAGAACACTGTACCTGCTTGTATCATTTGGTCCTCACATCTCAGGTGCATTAGACACAACGCGCACCACACTATGATGCATTAGACTGCATTAAGCTATCCAAACTCCTCATTAAAATTCAAAGTCACACACGCGTGTTTTACTATTACCATAAATATTTTTCTGTGCCATCGTACCTTAAGCACTTTTTGCCGCTTTTCTGTAATAACTTCTGGTGGATACTGCTCAGAACTGGCAACAGGCAGCCTATTACACATGATGACACAACTACCAGTAAGAGAATCCATTTCTTAGCAGCTACTTCTAGGGCTTGCTGAGTCACAACCTAGAGCTTAGGAGCGTCTCTCAGCTGAACAGTTAACCACCTTAGATAAAAGCAAGTTAGTAATTTCTGTTACGTGACACTTTTTCCATCTTGTCATAATTTACAGAGCTACTGGAAACTAAAAAATGTTGATCCAGGATTATCCAAAAAATCAACATAATATAATCTTGATAAATATCTAAGGTATTAAACAATGCCAGTTGTAAAGACAGTTAACTACTAAGGGAAAGTATTAAAGTGTTAAGATGAAGTGATAATGTGTTAGATATAAACTCAGATGGCTCATTACAGTGAGCCAGAATGACTGAATTTCAGAAACATTTTAGCCAAAGGCTACGCTTTGAACTCCTAAATTTTTTATTATCTTTGGAATATGACCAGTTTAGGATTTTCTGCATCCATTTTCAACACATAAGGCAACCGTTTGCTTAACAAAACATCATAGCCCTTGGTTTATAAGAAGCACACACCGTATTTATTCTGAAAAACTACTTTCAAACAAACTTTGATTTCCTATTTGGAAATTATTATTTGGGTAATTTTTATTTATATGCACATCCAGGTCATTTTTGTTTATATGCATACTCAGCGCTGGGATACATAAGACAATTTTAGTACTTAGTTACAATGTTAACAAAATTATTAATGCATCAACACTGTTAACATAATTTGTATATGGGAAAAATACTAACACAACTTAGAAATATGAACTATCTTCACGTTAAAGGTATAAGAACAAGCAAAACTTTGGGGCTAGCAGACCTCAAAGTGATAACTTACAAATGAAGATGATTTGGACAAGATAGCAGTCATATAAAAGACTGTTTCTCTTGGCAGCATGTTTACATTATACAGACTTCAAAGTTTATAGTTTGAGACTTGAAAGTTTTAAGCATGAAAATACAGAACTTAATAAATAGCAATCTCAACGCCAAAGAAGCCAACAAAAAAAACACCAAGCAAACAAAAAACAAACAAACAACAACAACAAAAACCACACACAAATAAACAGGCAAACCAAGCTTATCTTCTACATAATGTATCAATAGTGACCACACATTGAGAGATTTACTCCCACAGTAATCAAATAAAAGTCACAAGTAGAAAAAGAATCTAAATCAGGCCACATAGCCTGAGTCATGATGAGTCTTAGTCCCATTGCTATCCCTTTTCTACATGCAAGATCTACCAGTTAAGTCCAGAAGGACCTACTGTAAGACTAAGCTACACCATTTACGTTAGCAGAAGGAGAGCATGTGAGCATGGCCTGTTACACTGCTCTAGGGACACATCAAAGAGCATTTTGGGGACTAGAAGAGGTTCTTTAGTGCTGTTTCTACAATGCTTGTCTACTGAAATCTTTCACTAACTTTTAGCAAATGTAGTGGGGGTTTCCCTCCATATGTGCACCAGCTTCTTTGATTTGCAAAGTTAAGTTATTAACACTAAAATGTCTCTACCAACCAAAACATCACCTATACTTTAAAGGTCGGGTTTGATCAGCACACGTAACTGATGCCGTTTGACAAAAATGCACTGTGAAAAGTTATTACAGCAGTAACTAAACAGTCATGACAGGGTTCCTATCGTAGAAGTCTACGACAGATCAGATCGTGTGTGTGGCTTTGTGGGCTGTACTAACTGTTGTTACACCTACTCTTTCAATTGCTTAAAAGTAATTATTTATGTAGTGTGGAAAAAAAAAATAAAATCAGCTTTAGCTCTTTCAACAACCTTCACTTTCCAATCAAAAAACTTAACAGTGTCTTTTGCCCTTCTGGGAGGGAGGGTGCCCGTCTGTTTTGGTATTCAGAAAATTAACACACAATGAAAGCATATGGTAATGTTACTTTAGTAAAGCTGGTAAATTATTCAAAAAATGTACATCGTCGCAGAGATTAACATAACAGTTTAAACTTGTGACTAAAGTCCAGTAAATTTGATGCTTGTATTCTCCACATTATGAGTTAATCCCATGAGATACTTTTGATTTATGCTTTCGAGATCTTTGCTGTTGAAAGGAAAATGCAGCAGCTTTATTCAAACAGCATGCTAAAAAGTGAAACAGCCAGAGCGAAACAAAGTTTCACACAGAGAATTTTCACTATTTATCTGTAGGGCAGCTACTTACTATGGTGTATCTCATACTAAACCCTCCAGCTGTGCAACAAAAAACAGACCTCCAATCTCTGTGAATGAAGAGTTTGATCGAAATGTAACATGGCACCTTAAAGTTTGTAATGACAAAAATAGTTTTACTGACCTTGAACTCAGTTTTAAACTTTAAAAAAAAAAAAAATAGTTAAAATAAAAGATGTAAATCTTTGAGGGTTTGAAGTGACTTCAGTTTGCTTACTTGCACTGGTAACTTAGTAATATAAAGTTCTTTCACATGCTAAGTTATAAAAAACAGGACACTATCCTAATACTGGGACGACTACTAAAGCTCACCTTCCAGTCTCCTAAAAGTGAGATTTTTAGGACTTCCCAGAGAACAACAACAAACTTAAAAATGAAATAGCTTTCAGCGTTAAAATAAGGTATTTTATTCACTAAATAGCTGAATATTTCCACATGGTTATACAAGTCAATAGGAAATATACATCTATTACACAGCATTCTTTTCTTTTACAGGAAGACAGCAGAGGTGGGAAAAGAATACAGGTAATATTTCCCATGCAGCTGCCTAGGAACAACTTGCCTGCAAGTAGTTTTAAACCGTAGGAAAACCTGCTGTTAGAAGGTTTTAAGTTGTTAATCCTTTGCAAAAAAAAAAAAAAAAAAAAAGTTGGGGGGGGTGTGTGGAAATAGCATCAGCGGTAAGGCACACCGTCGCTTACTGACACCAAGAGATTAAAAAGCGCACCTTTCGAACAAAGCTTTGGTTTGTTTCCACTGCCGTAAAGAAGGAATTAAAAAAGCCGCAGAAGCCGGGCTGATGCGCTCGGCCGGGCTCTCCCGGAGACCCGCGTCCTTGCCGGCTCTTTTCGGAGGAATCCGGCCGGGAACGCAAGGAGGGACGCGGCAAACAAAGGAAGAAAGTCACCCCGAGGTACTTTGCCGGCCGCCAATCGCCCCTGCCGGCTTCCCGGGGAATTAAGTTTGCCGCGGCCCATCCCACGAAGACACCTTGCCTCCGGGGCGAAATATCACCGCCACCCCCTTTTCTCCCGGACGGAACTTGGGAGCAACCTGCCGGCTGAGCTCCGGCCGCCTCTCAGGGGAGCCGGGGAAGGGGCCGGGGGGGAAGAACCAGGGCCCGCCACAGCCGGCGGCCACCCCGGCCCGCGGCGGAGGGGTCCGGGTCCGCCTCGGCTCCGCAGCCCCTTCCCACCGGCCCCGGCAACACGAGGCGGCCCCTCCTCAGCGCCCCAACTTCCCAAAGCGGGGTCCGGGGGCGCCCCCACCGACACCGAAACTTCTCCCAACTCGCCGCCCCGCTACCT
>VXBH01006086.1:29750-55872 GCA_013400035.1 Rynchops niger
TTCTCTTTTCCTGTCCCTTTTTCTCTTTTGCTTTTTTCTGGTTTTATGGGGTTTTTGAGTTTTTTCCTCTTTTTTTTTTTTACTTTTTCTGCTTCATCATCTTTTTTTCTCTTTTTCTCCTTTTTTTTTCTTCTTTCTTCTTTCTTCCTTCCTTTTTTCCTTTTTTCAGAGGAGCTGTATTTTTCAAGGCACACCAAAAGCTTTCCACCACCACCACCACCATCATCCCCCCCCCAAAAAAAAAAAAAGCAAAACGGCAGCTCCTCAAAAATAATAGAGCATAACCAAGCAAGGCATATTTATACTGTGGTTCTCCCTCATTCAAAGTAACCTCCAAACAATTACTTTTCCTTGACAGCCTCCAGGAGAGGTGGCGCTGCTAAATGGCAGGGATCAGATGAAAGCAAGGGCCTCAGTGGTTCCTGAACGGTGGGATTTATAAAATCTTGGGGAAAATATAGAAACTTCTTTAAAAGTTATTTACTTGAGAGAGATAGTGTAACACTACGTTTGTAAAGCAGTCTGACATTCTCAGAAGGTAAAATATTCTTTTATGACGCCATTTATCCCTAAGAACCTTAAAGTTGTGGCCTTCCTCCAAAAGTCAAATTGACTTCTGAAGACATTGGATCATTATTTCCTATAAGATACACCACTAAAATCTATCAGCCAAGTGAGCGTGC
The DNA here is from genome assembly GCA_013400035.1 of Rynchops niger. Classification (NCBI taxonomy): domain Eukaryota; kingdom Metazoa; phylum Chordata; class Aves; order Charadriiformes; family Laridae; genus Rynchops; species Rynchops niger. Next base: position 30,434 of record VXBH01006086.1, read on the forward strand.
AGTACATTCTGTGTCGGGAAGAGCAGATACAAACTGCAGTATATAAATACTAAGTGCATTTCCAAATACTGCATACAAGCCAATTCCGCCTGGGAATGATCACTTTGAATGAACCTGTCTGGAAAGTTTAATGTCAAAATTCTCTGGCCTTGTAGATTTCCACAACAGACACAGCTGATTGATTTACTGAGCATCTCAGAGTTGCTTTTTGAAGCCCCTATATGGAATTATACCAAGTCCTTATCCAAGTGACACCGGGCCAAATGATCTTTCCTTCTGTAAAAACTGCTTCAAAGTGATCTTCATAAAGTAAACTGCATTGAAAATAGCATTCCAGAAAAGAGCTAAAAGGGGAGCACTTTAAAGGCGTTATAGTAAGTAAAGGGCTAGAAACAAATGCAAACCATACTTCTATTCAGTATATTTGCAAATATTTAATAGTTTGGGAGTATAAAATTTGCTATCTTTCAGACTCATGGCCATATTGTGGTTGATTGTGTTAAGTGAAAGGCCAGAGCAGCAGACTGTTTAAATATTTGTCTAAACTTTAATTCTCAGTGCCTGGGGAAGGGCGGTGGTGGTTAATTGGACTAACCTCCTATAAGAGGGACAAGAGCATCTCTCAAAAGTAGCTGGTAAAGATAAAAAACCCCAGGGGTTTCTGGTTTGGATTTCCTGCTATACACATGCTATGCTGACAGTAAGTACTTTAGATGAAGAATAAAGGGATACGCCGTCACTCTCCAACGGCGGGTAATGGTGCTTAGCGCTTCAGATGATAAAGTGTTGGAGCCAAGATGTCCAGGCGAGTGTATTCATAAGTCTTCTTGATATGTATAATTTTACCTTCTAAACCAGGTTTCTAACATCATGAATAATATTGACAAAGTCATTCTGATAGTTCCTGAATATTCCAATTTTTATTTAAAGTTTTCCCTGCCCTTTGATTTTTGGTCTCTGAAACAGTGTCAATAAAGCTGTTATAATCATTGCTGACTGTCACATTTAAAGATTAATCTTCCCAGGGTATGTTTTTGATATGTTATCTTAAAGAAAATTAATATATTCTGTTACATACTGCTAACCTATAGGAAAGGTACAAAAGAGAATACTTGAAATCATGCTTCAGTGCCTAGGGCACCACGCACTTCTCTCAAAATCTTCCAGTCTTATAACCATTGTAGCAAAATATCTTTGGTGCCCCCTGTCATCTATTAACATAACCTTGTCCTTATGAAAGTACCTAAGCTGAAACAAGTTTTAGCTCAGCCCTCAATAAAAAAAAAAAAATAGCTCTCTGGATTAGACAGCTTTCTTTTAAGAGAAACATTGACCCTTCAACTTCGGAATTATTTCCTGAAACCTGAAATAGAAATATAGTATCGGACTACCAGCAAGCAATTATGTAGAGAATTCTTGTCATAAAATAGGGCAATCAGAAATTATATTCCCAGATAATCATCATCATCATCGTCATCATCTCCCTGTAAGGCATTATGGCTCTAACACTCTTCTCACTAATCTACCTCAAAACCTAACCTCATAGATCCCAACTCTTTTTTGCTATATATTTATCAAATAGGAGTGGATACATCAACTGGGGAAGTCAATAGATAGGAAGTAAATACTGAAGTCAAGTGTCCTCCAGAGAAATTTTCCAGCAGCAGCCCCAGGTATGCACATGGGGAATGATATCTCAAGTACTTTGGGCTGATCTCTCGGCTCCCATTTTTTGGAAAAGAGAAGAGAATTTCAAATTGTAGGGACTTCAGCTGCATAAAGCCTTCAAGATCGAAATCGGCGCTTTGAATTGCACCATCTCAGAGACGGCAAAGGCGAGGATAATTATGGCTTGGTCTCTATGGCGGTGAAACAGTTGCAATTGCTACATCAAGTGCAGTTTCAAAAAAAGCACTTTTGAACACAATAGCAGCCTGTGACTCGGGGGCAATCAAGGGCCCATAAACATTGAGCCTCTGTGGCAGAGGGCAAACACATCTTCTCAGTAATGGGGTCAGGCGCAGTTTCAAGCAAGTTGTCCGTCAGCTAACTATGAACTGAAATTCTCTACAGTACAAAGAGGTAGCACAAAACCTGTACCCTCTCCGAATCGCGTTTATACAGAGAGAAGGAGGGTGGTCAGTAGAACCTCTGCTCTGGCCACCCCTCTTTTCTTCATCTGGCCCCAATGTTTTAGGAAGACCTCCCCAGCATCTCAATTAGGTGTAGCCTTTGGAAAGCAAAACAAAACAAAACAGCTCCCCAAAACTTGGTAATCATCCTCTCCCTGGCCTGCAGTCAAGGATATACGCTCCTTTCCCACTCGAATTTGTTTCCTCTCTTATAAATGCAGACCTAGGGAATAAAAACCAATTCTGCCTTTCTGGCTGTTCTTGCCTACTCTTGGCAAACTTGGGTTGAACCACAACTGTCCACTTTCCCACTCTCCCTTCTTTTTTTAGAGGGAAAAGGGGGAAATTTGTATGAGATACACATTTGAGAGCGTGCTGGCATTTTTCTGCCCAAACCGAACTTTTGCAACCCCCTAAAAATCTTTAGGATTGCCTTTGCATGCATCTCTTTATCTGACAGAATTTGAGCAAGAACATTTAACTTTTCATAGTTCAATTATTTTTATTGACTTTCTTTTACCCTAGAGAATTCTTACTGCCTAAAATATCACTGACTATTTGATCAGGTACCCTTTCGCAGTGCTTTTCAAGACTTTCAAGGCAGCAATGTTAAAATAATAGTCATATACCAGCACCGGTATAATGAAATGCTAAACAATCTCAGCTACTTGACAAGCCATTGTGTGCCCTGTGAACCTAAAGAGGAGTTTACTGAGGCGACTCATTAGACTTGCGAGCTACAGCTATTTGTGGATATGTGTTAAATACACACATACAATGGCAAAGAAAACCTCGGGCAATTCCACGGTCAGAGGGGGGGAATTAAAAAAGACTTAAAAGGTTATTTTATGTTTCTCGGTACAACTAGTTCTTCAGGTATTAATGGGGGGAGGACAGTCAAATATTTAAATAGTTATTTTCTGAGCCTTTAAACTGGCAGAGACAGCTGATCTGGAGAAGAGTGGGGGTTTTTTTGGTTGGTTTTTTTTTTTTTTCCAAGCAGCAAGAATGAGAAATACATCCTCTAAGCAAGACTGAGCTAAGCAGCCTCATGTTTCCAATATGTTGATATTACAGATTACCTCTGTGTATGCCAACTTTTGAGAAGCATTTTTGCTTCACTTCAGAAACGAGACACTTTTCCACATCACACTTTTCTTCACCAATCTGTCTCAGGCTGAGGGCTAGTCAAATAGATTACTTTAAGTCCACATAATGAATAATTAGAAAATATCACATAGGGAAAATTTGCTTTTATGACCTTCATCCTAATCTATGCCATACTGGTAAACTGGAACAGAACCAGCTGCACAGATATGGACAGTGCTGGTATTTTGATTAAAGGTTTGGATTGAAATTTAGGCTAATGGTTTGTGCTAGTGCACCCCAATCAAAAGTGAAACATCTCACTTATCTTCATTATTCCCTAGAGTGCAATGATGATGCTATGGAGATCTGCAGGGATTTTTATCTTGTCTGGCTAGCAAGGTAGGATAAATCTGCTCCTCCATTAGGTGCTGTTGTCTCCCCACTGAGTGGTGCTTGGACTGCACTGTCCAGTTCAAATCCACTGAGCTCAAGGCAGAATGGCATCGGTTCACAGACTCATGCTGATAACACGAGGAACTCTTGAATTTAGACTTAAATAATTAAAGGACAACTAAAGCATTCAAAAAGATCAGAAAAGGGCTAGGCTATAATGGTGATTAAACTTTTTTTTTTTTTTTTTAATTTATTTAAGCTGTGTAGGCTGGTATTTTGGTTTTGTGAAGCACAGGTTTAACACTGGAGTTAGGAACAGGGTTGCTGGGCTCACCAGTCCGGAGTGACTTTGCCACTCTGTAGGACAAAAAGAGTTGAAAGAAATCTGCACTCTACTGCGTCTTAAACCTTCTGTTTTCTTGATCTGGTTCTTCAGCTGTAAATTTAGCAATTTAAAGCTTAGGGCTTTCAAAACAAAAGAAGCTGGAGTCCAGATGATGATATGTCATAGTGCTAAAAAATGGTGATAAATCAGGAACTAAACTTCCTTGGTTTTGAGTTGTTGGAATTAGTTGTCCAGGTTACATTAATCCCGGAGCTGGTGTGAGTTCACAAAATTAGTTTTAAGAGCTCAAGTGGCGTCAGTATCACGTAGAGATGAATGAAGTAAAGGAAGGGTTGGTGTTACACTGCTATATTCTGGTTTGTAGTAAGGCACTGGTTCTTCCCGTTCTAAATTGGTCTTAAAGCTAGAACCAGGGTTTGAAGAACTGTAATGAAAAGTAGAGAGCCCCAGCGCCTGTGGTACTTATAAACATCAGGAATAAGGTTGGTCTCTGCGTAAGCCATGGATTTGCCTAGTGTTCATGGATTGGTAGACCAGTTTTAATTTAGTCTAGGATGATTAATCTTGAAATTTAATACTCTGAATCTCTTCAAAATTCTTCAGGTCATAAGGAAGAAGGAAAGGCATAGCTCTCTACTGGGACTAAGTCATTATGCCCCTTTTATTGTGGTCATTGGTCCTTTTATAAAGACTATGTTTAGACTTACAGCTTATAAATCTACAGCATTAATATATATATATGTATATATCATGTAAGTCTAGAAACCAATTGACTTCAGTGTACTGTAGGGCTCAAAGAGATTTTAAATGAGCTGGCATCTACCATGTCATAAGCCTCATGTTTCTTTAGGAGGTATCGCTTATTCCTCCAGCTTTTAATTAATCTTAGGTTATGGTTTGGTTTAGGATTTGCAAATCCAAGTAGTTAAAAACCTAGATGACATCAGAATTTTGAAAAGCTAGAAAGTTAGAAAGGAAGCTTTTTTCCATCATCACTAAGGCTCAATGTTTTATTCCATAGTATGGCATACTATGCCTAGTCCTGCGGCAATTAATTTATAAGTACAGCTAAGTTTAGGATTTTCAAAGATGAAGAATTGAGAACTCAGTGCTTGTCTGTACGCTGTAGAGCTCATAAAGGTTTAGTCTCCTGTGTGTGTAAAGTATTACATCCTCTTTTACTCTGGGCTCAGATGCTTTAGGTTTCATCAGGATGAAGATTCCTGGTTTTTACCAATGGTTTTATCTCATTTGATTAAAATTAGGATTATTTTCTGATTAAGCTTTGTGCACATGTATCCAGCTTCTGGAGTTCAATATATTTGGGAATATTATTTAATCCGATGGAAGAGAGGACTCTCATGACTAGACATTCCCATCCCGCATGACACCTTACCTACCTGGTCCTGAAGGAGAACATATGTGAAAAAGCCCTTTTTTCATTTGCTTACACGGTGTTCTTCTCTACATTATTAATCAAAATCCAACTTAAATCCATGAAAAGAACCTGAGTTCAATGACTGCCTGTAGATCTTGCAAGTGCCTGAATACCTGAGGAAGAAAGAGAAGATGCTCAGCATGACGAGACGCCCCCTTTCCTTCTAGCCATCTAGTTCAGGCACAGTGTCATAGCAAGGAAATGAGAGGCTCTGCTTTAAGAAGAGTTTGCTGGAAGGAATGGAGAAATGATACATGGCTATTTGCCAGGGATTATGGAAAGAAAGGCAGTTTCAAGAGTACTAGTGGACAGTTCTTTACTTCTCAAAACATTACTCATTTAGCTGAAATGAATCCAGCGTGTGAAACAAGAACCCCTCCTACAAGAGTGCAGAGGGCAGCGAAAGAATAATTTATCAACTCTTTTCATTACTTTTCTGTCAATCCTACTCACTAGGATTTTTTCCTGCTTAAGAAATCAAGTCTTCTACTTTAAATGTTAACAAAATTTACTTTTCCTATATTTGAAGGTAATTTACTACTTCCTTTTTGGGAGCTCAGTGTAATAGAAAGGTCTAGGTCTATCCACCTAGTCCTCTACCTGATCTGAGTTTCCATCATAATCCTTCCCATAAAATTGGCGTTTCTTTTCTGGTGCATGTGAAGGAATTGTGTTACCCAAGCAAAATTTCCAAATAAAATGATAAATATATATATTCAGCGTAAAACTTACCTACTTGTTTTCTTTTTCCCATCTGTTCTGTATTGCTGAATAGGATTTGATAACCTGTTTTTTCTCGTACTCTTTCAGAATTTACAAAACCTCTGTTTCTCTTTCATCATAAACATTGAGAACATGGTTTGTTGCCTTCTTTACTCTTTTTTTTTTTTCTTTTTGCAAAGCTCTCTATTTTAAATAGCTAAATCATTAAAAGCCTCACAGAACATCCAAGATCAATATAACATGCCATCCTCCATAACAAAGCTATGTCATATTTAAGCTCTAGTATCTGTCTTATCTGTAGTACTCTATACCATCTTTAGTACTCTATGTTATGGTACATCAGATAGGGTTATTACTATGTAAATTAGCCAAATAATGAACACTGTGGAAGTGTTTACTCAGACCAATATTGTATGACTCTGAATGTGTGGAAACATTCTCTCATACAAATGGGATCACATAAAGGTCAATGTCTGTAAAATAAAGCATATATCAAAATAGGATCTAAGTAAGAATCAATATCAATATATCCCATTTCCTCATCATAAGCATATATAAATGTGTCAGTCACAAGAAATATATTGTGTCCTTTTCTGTTTGTAATTGCAACATCACTGCTTACCTACAGGAAGTTATAGAGCATGCCTTCAGGCATGAATTGCCCTTAAAATAAAATTCAACTGTATTATTATTTTATATTGACAATCTTTATAAAGGCAGTGTCTCAGAAGGTGAAGCTGTGTAACAGAACTTGTATGCCACCTATGCTCAATTCCTAACCAGTTTCTTTAACTTCAGAAAAAACTTGCTTTTGTTCAAACTAAGTAGAAAGACCTATCTGCCAAGAAGGTCTTCCACAGGGAGCAGAATGAAGAAAAAAAGTAGATTGGTGAGGTAGACTGGGTAGAGTTCGACAGATGGTGCATGACAGAGAAAGCAGGAAATATTTTCACTTTCAGAAGAGGTACTATGCGAGCTGCAGAGGTGACATTCAGTTGAGATGGTCAAACTTACCATCGTACCAGGCAATTTCTGCACGTTTCATGCAGATTTTTCAATTAGCCAATGTAGTCAGGTCTACTTGTACCTTGAAAGCACATGTAGACAGTAATAAATGCTTGTAGTGATTCAGTCATCTATATAGGTCTGACAGAGATGGAATTTTTCAGACCTGTGGATGGAATTTTAGATACTTTGTTCAAGATTGTTGAGTCATGAGCTCCACCAGTGCCAATATTCTGAATAAATTACAGTGCTGCCCAAAAACTGGAAAGAAGAATAAGTCAACATGTATTTTATCCAACATGAACTGATTAATTGATACCCAAAGGAAAATGTATTTCATTTCATAAAATCATGAATAGCTTGGGTTGGAATGGACCTCTAAAGGCCATCTAGTCCAACCCCCCTGCAATGAGCAGGAACATCTTCAACTAGACCAGGTTGCTCAGAGCCACGTCCAACCTGGCCTTGAATGTTTCTAGAGATGGGGCATCTGCCACCTCTCTGGGCAGCCTGGGCCAGTGTCTCACTGCCCTCAGCATACAAAATTTCTTCCTTATATCTAGTCTGAATCTACCCTCTTTTAGTTTAAAAACATTACCCCTTGTCTTATTGCAACGCGACACAGGACCTTCTAAAAAGGGGTTAATCAAGAGCAGTCTACTAAGAGGGTACAATGAGGGAAAAGGTTGCTTTAAATTTTACATTTGGCATTTCCAAGGCGTTGTATCAAATGCAATAATTTTGAAGAAAAATCATACCTATTCCTGCCTTTCCTTGGTTCACAATTTATTTGTATTTTCTCTCTTCCCCTCCCCTCTTTCCCTTTTTAACAGGTTTTAAGGATATTTCTGCTAATGCTGTCTGTCTCACTACTCTTGTGTGTACTTACCATCCCATGACTGTAACAGGAATCATGATCTGAGTGAGTGATGGAATAGTGATAACTCCTTCTCTGCTCTCAAATTATTGACTTTTCTCTCAGCTCAGTTTTCCCTCCTATTACTGTTACTACCGTAAGTGTTCAGGATTGGAGCACTCCACTGAACCTTCATTTGAACTTCTGCTGAAAATCTGCCCAAGATCAGCAGAATATCTTATCTAGTGTTTTCTCAGTATAAATAAGAGGCCTTTCTGTTTCAGGAGGTCCTGGTTTTGAAACTTTCTTCCCACAAATGCAGTGAATCCAGATTATTTTTTTAACCATTTTTCTGCTGTAAAACCCGTCATTCTTTCTTTTTTATATCTGATGTTATCAAGACACTATTTGAGTGAAACAATGCTAAGGAAAGGATGTGTTGCGCTAGAAACATTTATACACTAGCATTTTTAATTTATGACCCAAAGAAAACCGGATAAAATAAATGTAAGAATTTATCACCTCTACTTTCCTGCCAGGACTGAAGTATGCCAAGGAATCAAAAGCAATTGAGTGATTGTTTTTCATGAAGTCACTACCGTAATTCTCTCATAGTCATTTGCAAAATGAACATAAAATGCAGGCTGCAAAAGACTCACTACTTTCACAACAATGGAATAAGTTTGTATGTTCGGTAAGTAACTGTGTTTGAGCTGGCAGGAGATAAGTTTTTTACTCCACTACTTGAAATATTCTGTCTTTCTCCTTATTTCATTACCGGGGGCAGCAGGCAGAAACTATATTACGTGAAATTGTGTATTGCTGCAGCCCAGTCCTCTCCTCTTGCTTGATTTAAACAGTCAAATATATTGTTAAAGTAAGTGCTTGGTCTGTATGGTGACAAGGACTGTGCAACTATCTAATTGCATAAATAAAATTAGCTATTTAAATGCTTTTGTTTAGTTCTGGCCTTTTTTATGATGAAAATGGGTGTTTTCTATCAGATCAGATAGGCTCATTGAAAAAAGATTCTACATAATTAAATTGCAGTGGCTATAACAGACCGCTACTCCATTGTGTTGTGTTAACTGTATTTGTAAAATGAGTTATGAAAATTTTGTCCTTTTTTTAATATTCGGCAACACAGACTGCTGCCTTCGGTTCTGATTAATATATTTTTCTAGACTATCTTCATACACGGCGGACTGTATTTCTTCTTTTCTGTTTTCTCCAATTGTGTTCTAATTGCAAAGATCACTGCACGGAAGAATAAAAGCTCCGACCATGAAAGAGTTTTCTGCATTTTGATGAAATATCAAATATAAAAGTTAAATTGCCTGTATCTCACCAAGCATCATAGGGTACTTTAGAGTTTAGTGGAAATAAATAATTACAGAGTAAAAAGGCTATCTGAGATGATGGATGCTTAGGGGAGAGGGAATGGATTTTTCACTGCCAGGTCACTGGCTTGAGGCTGACCCATTTCAGTGGAGACTGGATGTAGTTACCTTCTGAGGGCTCATTGCTGTCTCTAAGAAATTCATTTGTGAATTAATCTAGTTCTGTGTAGATGTGTGTTGAGGTTGCAGAAAAAGATGTTATACACACTTAAAGTTTCAGAAGAAAAAAAGGGATACTTCTAGAGACTTAATCATAAGACTAAAATTTTCACTGAGATTACAAATAAGTGGGTAATAGCAATACAGAGAAGCCTGTACTGCCATACCTCCGTGTTTGCTCCGTGCATCAAGGACTTGAGTTTCTCATACTATTCAGATTACTACAGACAGTAATTATGCTTTCTAAAAGATACCTGGTTAAATGTAAGAAGAAATTCTTTAGCTGCTACTGAAAAAAACCTGCTTCCATAAGCAAAATTCAAGGTAAGCAACTGTTGCAGAATTGGACCCTAAGCAAAATTCATGATCAAAAAAATTTTACCATAATCTTAAACTATAGAAAAATCCAGACTGATTTTTAATGAAAGTAAGTGCTCTCCCCACACATCTCAAGCGGGTGTACTGCATGGGAGGGACTGGGGGAGCAAAGCCCTCCCACTGTAAGAGAAGATCAGGTTCGTGACCAGCTGAGGAACATGAACATACAGAAGTCTATGGGACCTGACAAGAGGCATCACAGGGGGAATTGGCTGATGTAGTTGCCAAGCCACTCTCCATCATATTTGAAAAGTCATGGCAGTCAGATGAATTCCCTGGTGACTGGAAAAAGAGAAACATTGCACCCATTTTTAAAAAGGGTAGAAAGGAGGGCCCTGGGAACTACCGCCCCGTCAGCCTCACCTCTGGGCTTGGCAAGATCATGGAACAGGTCCTCCGAGAAGTTCTGCTAAGGCACATGGAGGACAGGGAGGTGATTTGAGAGAGCCAGCACNGGGAAGGAATGCCACCCAGAGGGACCTGGACAGGCTCGAGAAGTAGGCCCGTGTGAGGTTCAACAAGGCCAAGTGCAGGGTCCTACACCTGGATCGGGGCAACTCCCAATATCAGTACAGGCTGGGGATGGAGGGATGGAGAGCAGCCCTCCCAAGAAGGACTGTGGGGTACTGGTGGATGAAAAACTGGACATGAGCTGGCAATGTGCGCTCACAGTCCAGAAACCACCCACACCCTGGGCTGCATCCCCAGCAGTGTGGCCAACAGCAGGAGGGGGGGATTCTGTCCCTCTGCTCTGCCCTGGGGAGACCCCTCTGCAGTGCTGCCTCCAGCTCTGGGGCCACCAACATCAGAAGGACACGGAGCTGTTGGAGCGGGGCCAGAGGAGGCCACGAAGATGCTGGGAGGGCTGGAGCCCCTCTGCTGTGAGGACAGGCTGAGAGAGCTGGGGGGGTTCAGCCTGGAGAAGAGAAGACTCCAGAAAGATCTTATTGTGGCCTTCCAGTACCTAAAGGGGGCTTATAAGAAAGACAGTGACAAACTTTTTAGCAGGACCTGCTGTGATAAGACAAGGGGTTAAAAGAGGGAAGATTTGTACTAGGTATAAGGAAGAAAATTTCTGTGCTGAGGGTGGTGAGACACTGGTCCGGGTTGCCCAGAGAGGTGGTAGAAGTCCCATCCCTGGAAACCTTCAAGGTCACGTTGGACGGGGCTCTGAGCAACCTGATCTAGTTGAAGATGTCCCTGCTCATTGCAGGGGTCTTGGACTAGGTGGGCTTTAAAAGGTCCCTTCCAACCAAAACCTTTCTATGGTTCTATGAAATTCAGGAAAAATGGCACACACAATCCCAAGGGAAACTTTCTCATGATTTATTTGTTAAGAAGACACCTTTCAGATTTCCAGTTGTGAATTAAGCAGTTATTAAAACATAACACAGTTAGCCTATGACTGATCTTTTTTTAACTGCTTTTTCCCTCTGGTTAAGATCTTGAAATATGGTCTGTGTGATATCGTCTAGTCTAAGTGAGACCTCCATAGTTTATTTATGTGTGCATTTCATTCTGGTGTTAAATAAACATTTTGTTTGGCTTCATAATACCATGACGACCCTTTCACTAGTTATTGTATATTCTGAAACAGGCACAATAGTAGAAAGACAGACAAAAGTATGAAAAGCATGCTCCCCCTTACAATGGAAGTGTCAGGAATGCCTTTTTTTTTCTTTTTTTGCCCCCCCCCCCCCCTTGCTTTCTTTGATTTTTTTTCCCCACAAAACAACAGAAAATTAAGAACTCGCTGTCTTCATCTTTTATTTAAACGCACTTTGTTTCTTGGTCAAATTCACAACATATGTTACTGTTGCCTCTTCTGTTCAATAGCATCTAATGATTTCTACTCCACAAAGACACATAAATGTTTAAAGTGTATTATTGTTGCCGTTATCAAGTATTACTATAAATAGAGCCTAGATTCTTTGCTAATGCTTTCAGGGACAATTTTTCTTGTATTCTGTGTACATAATAAAAAAATCCTGCTCTGAAGTATTCATAGTGTGTGCGTGTAAGCAAAATAGACAGATACAAAGTGGTGGCAAGAAGTTTTCAGAAGCAGCGAGACTGCGCTGGTCAGCTGGAGAGGACTAAGTATCACTGTCAGTAAACTAACCATCGTCGGGGTTACTGGAAACAAAGGAGACTTTTGGGGTTGCTTCAAAAGATTTTTAACTAGTTATTTTAGAACATTTACGGGAGAGGCTGACACTGTGGGCCGGTGAGTTCAAATAAATCAAGAGGCTTACTAGATATTTCAATAACTGAACAATTTTTGTCCTTAAGCTACTTATTTGAAGAATGTCAGGGGATGGCTGTCCTTTGAAATAATTTTCGGTGTGCTGTGCCACATTGTGAATTTGCAGATGGCAATACGAGAATGTTTGCAAAAGTAACAACACGTTAAATGGAATTTGCAAATGATCCTCTATCCTAAAGTGCTAAAACAGGATCCCTCCATGATTTCCTCCATGTCTCTGCCACGGAGGTGTAGAAACGGCTTAGGAGAAATGAACTGAGAGGAAGAAAACACCAGAGTGCCGGTGAGGAAAGCTTTGCAACTGATTTCAGAACATAAATGTTTTTGTTAATGCTAGGGGACACGCAGGAAACAAGGACAAGGATTCATTGCCATCACTCTGACACTCAGTGGCCTCGTAAGAAAAGTAGTTATTGGTAAGGATTAACTGGTCAGCCTGGGCATGTCTATTGGCTTAAGGAGTTGGCATTTTACTCTGTAAGTAGTTTTCATTTGGTTCTTTTAATCACATCTGGGTTGATATATTCTATCCGCTTTGACAAAATATATGTTTTGGATGTGACAAATATGAACAAGACGCTCAAATTATTGAGAAGCCCATTTCCAGCTAGTTTATTTTGAGCTCTCCCTTGGCGTTACTTTTTCTAGATCCATGGCCATGAAACGCACTTTGTTGCTCTCAGAATCCGGATGAATTGACTCTCTGACCATTGTACAAGACTCCTGAATGTTTTTAGAGAACATATAGGAGAGAAGAAGGTTACCTGGGCGAGGGAAGCTCACATTTTGGGCATTTCCTTTATCTGACTGAAAACAGCAGGATTTAAGAACTGAACTTTCAGATTCATTGGTTAATTAGGTAAAATATATGCAGTTCAGTAGTACACAGAAGCTATTGGCATTTTAGCTTATTTTCTTTTGCAGAAGAAAAGTAAAAAGGATAGCAAAGTGATCCCTCTAGTATAAGTCATTTTAGCGTGGAACTGTCGTGTATCATTGATCTACCTCAAAATCCAGTGCTAAGAGTCTATGTAACTACCCTCTTACATTATCGCATAACCATTGTTTACTTCACAATTTCAATGTGTTTCTTTTTATAACAACCCTTTGTGGTTAGAAGGTTTTAGTCTATTCATTCCATACCCGAGGAAGAGAAACACAAAGGAGAGGTTTTTATTAACATGCCCAAGTCCTATTGTTAAATTACTTTGATGCCAAAATTTCACCCAGTACTATTGATATTCAAGCACCTAAAGGCCATGTTTGAAATTATTACTTGTGAAATACTGAGGCACCAAAAATAGGTCAATACAGTCAGAACAACAATAATTAACATTTTATACGAGACAACATCAGAACCAACTGCATGTTGCTATACCGTCTTAGCTGTTACTGCTGGTTCGGGGGCTGAAGACTTAAAGGGTGACATCATTCAAAAAAAAAGCCAAGAATGGAGAGCAAAAAGCAGCTCTCATCAGCCATCTGAGGACCTCTATGTGAAGATACGGCTACTCAAGAGTTCTTCTATATTAATCCCTATGGATTTTTTTAGATTTCATGAAAATTTTCTTGAAATAAGAACATTTGCATGAAAAAAATCACAAGCTTGCAGGCTGATTAAGTTTAGCTGTACTATAAAAGACCCTGAAGAGATTTAGTAGATTAGGTGTTATTGACACGAATTTAGGGCAATATCAAGTACTACTTATGATGTAATTTAAAAAGGAAATATGCAAAGGTAGCAACTAGGCGCAATTTCCTATGTGTCACCTTCAAGTATGATATTATCTAAGATATCAGGAACCGGTGTCCAAAGGTAATTTGCGTGACAGAAAATGCAGTTAAATACATATAGGTGTTTTCAGAAGTGCCATGGTAAATTAAGCGCTTACCTCATTCAAAAAGTTAATGCAAATGGTGAGTTGCCACAGAACTCTGTCTGTCCACATCTGTGAATGATATTAGGCCCTAAACACATTTACAGATTGCAGGGATAATATTCAAAATATCAGTCTGAAATAATTCAGTGGTTCTTGTGAGTCTGCAGACAGGCTGAAATTAGTGCCTCTCCAGAGCGTTAACTATTTAATCGTTGGTTGAATGGTAGAAGAAAGAAAGAGAGAACAATTTTATGGGAAACTGTGAAATTTATGACTGTTCTGTTAAATATCAAAACACCACTTCTGGCTGAAAGAAATTCTCAAGGCAAAGCGTTGGATGAGTGTTCAGGGGAAATATCTCTCTGTGCTTACCTTACGTCAACGTTTTTCCCTAGGCATTCCTATTGTCACCGAATCACACAGAGTCTCGGCGTGGTTGAAGGGGACTTGAGATCATCCAGTCTAACCAGCTACAGCTGGTTGCCCAGGACTGGGTCCATTTGTGTTTTGAATATCTACAAGGATGGAGACTTCATGACCTCTCTGGGCAAACCTGTGCTAGTATTTGACAATCCTCACTGCAAAAGGTGTTTCTTACGTTCAGAGGGAATTTCAGTTGTTTTTATTTGTTCCCACTGCCTTTTGTCCTGTCGCTGGGCACCACTGAGAGGAGTCAGGATCCCTCATCTTCTTTCCCTCTCATATGATATTTATATACACTGATAAGATGCCCAGAGAGGTGGTGGAGTCTCTGTCTCTGGAGATACTGAAAACCCTCCAGGATGTGTTCCTGTGCAACCTGCTCTGGGTGACCCTGATTTGACAGGGGGGTTGGACAAGATGATCTCCAAAGGTCCCTTCCAACCCCGACCATTCTGTGATTCTCTGATAAGATTTGCCCTGAACCTTCTCTTCTCCAGACAGAGCAGTCCCATCTCTCAGCCTCTCCTCACCTGAGGAGTGTCCAGGTCATTAATGAACGTGTTAAACAGGGTTGGCCCCAGTTTCAGCCTCTGGGGATACGCTGATTCACCTCCAGTTGGACTTTGTGCCGCTGGCCACAACTCTCTGGGCCCAGACATTCGGCTGTTACCTGCTGTCAATATTCTTCCATAAGCATCTCTGTGGTTCATGGTTAGAGCACAGGACACTGGGCCAGATGGACCCGTTATGACCATCCTTATATTCTTCTTTTAGTAACAAAGGTAGAAAGAGATTGGTCTTAAATCGGATAGTCCCAGGACTGTCTGCCCTCTAAACACCCCACCCCGGCCTGCAAAACAAGAACTGCCATGAAGAGATTTTCTGTAATCATACTCCAAGCATGTAATCAGAACCATTTGGACCAATGTGCCCTTTCCTTGATATTAAAAAGATGGGATAGCAATAAAGCTGTGATTTTTTAAGTTCCTTGGCAAAAAAAGCCCCCGAGATTACACGAATATCCAATTGTTTATTTAATTTTCATGCTGAGCATCTTCGCCCTTTAAATTGCCTTGATAATCCTAACCCATGAACTAAGTCCATAGAAATAAAAGTATGCCCTCTGAGTTGTCTTCTTTGGCATAATTTTCTGTAAATTACATAAGGAATAAATTAGTGCGAAATTTCTTGTTCAGCTTCAACCTCTGCATGTGTTGTATTAACTCAGTGTGAACATCTATGTTCACATGTCACATGCCATTCTATTATTCTTTGCTGGCATAAAAAGAAAAGACAGAACATTTAAAAATATATTATAAAAATAATACATCAAAAGGAACAGGGAGCTTTGATCCTCACATCTAATTAATTGCACATTGGATAGATTTAGCTCATACAAATGTGGGATAGTTACTTCACTGTAAATGATTAATAGCAATGTATGAACAGTTGTTTGTTTTTTATCCATTCCTTCCAAATGCAGAAACACAAACACCTACAGTTCAAGCACCAGGGAAGAGGTTAAAGCGTGCCACGTCTGACCTCTTCGTAGTTATTTATGCCATGTAGGGTCTGAGAAGCTCTCGTCTTTCAAGGGCTTTTCAGTAATTCAGCTCATAAGCAGGTAGAACATGTATGCACTTCCCTGAGCATCATTTGTAAGTCAATACAGATGCTCTCATACCAATCAGTAAAACACGAGGAGCTATAATTTATAATAGCTAGCGCACCGAGATCCATTTATTATATGTTGCACCTATACAGCAATTGATGTATATTGCCAATTCCCTTGGGATAGGCGAAGACCTTGGGGACAGACATAATATTATCTAGAATCATGAGGCACATCACAGGCTGCTTTGATCTAGGTATAAAAGGAAGCATAAAATAAACCTACTTTTCTAATGCAAAATTTCATGCAACCACCAAATGCATCGACTTCTTTCACTATGCCCAGAACACGGTGGTTCAAACCTAAAATTTTAAAGATATCTTCCACATTGTAGTCTGGGAGGTTTACAATACTATTCACGTGTAATACACCATCGTTTTTTTCCAATTACTCTTTGACAAAATGCTGCCAAACACAATAGATGCGAATCGTCCATGATGAGTGAGATCTACCTTCGGTTCCCCAGCAGTACCTCATTGATTTGGCAGAGTGTGATTTCCCAGTGAATGAATCACTCCGAGTGTCTGCTGATTTATGCTCTCAGTGGGTTTGCGCGTGGTTCTGTGCATGTATGTATAGGTCACACAATTCTTTTGTAGTTTCAGGTACTCTGCAATTTCTCTGGGATGCCAGACATTGAGAAAATGAAAGGTGCGTATTTTCCCAGCAGGGATCAAAGCAGAAAAATAGCGCAACGTAGATAACCTTTCTGCCAGGCTCCCTCCACGGCGGACTTCTCATTCAAACATCTTTCCCAGAGCTGCATCTCCTGCCTGCCTGCGCTTTACTGTTTCTACACCAATGGCTGTAAGTAGGAGGTGCAGTGAAAGGTGAAACCAAAATGTTTTGATGCTGGGGGCTTTGATCCTTCCTGCTTCTTTAGGATCCCTTGTATCCGAAGCCCTCAATCAAGTTCTGAGAAACTTCTGGGAGGAAGGACGGTCTTAAATAGTTTTTTTTTTCATTCCTTTTTTTGCCTCTGCAGTTTTTCCCACAGAAGGGCGTATTCAGATTCCTAAAGAAGGCTTTGAAAGGGATCCAAAGCGGCAATCGCATGCATGTGCAACTACTTTTTCACCAGGCAAGAATATATGGAATGTGAATGGAGTTTCAGCACAGCCCTGAGAATGTGAGTATCAATTGAAACCGGGTAGGCAAATTCCATTAAGTTTGTAGGTAAATTAATGTGCATGTAGCCATTGAATTACTAACTTCGTGTAATTGAAAGCAGGGAAACCTGTCTGCATTCAGTTGTTAATATAGAGTTTAATTAGAAGGAAGATCTTTAAGGGTGAAGAGTGTCACAGCACAGACTTCACGGTACCTCGAGAACATGATTCTACCGAGTATATGATTCCTGAAGGGAAAAATAATGTTAGTCATGCTTCTCTTGTACAAAAAGTAATATCTGGTAGACTTTCTATCTACAGGTTAATCCTAAGTAGGAACAAATATTTTGCAAAGACTAGACAATATATTCTGTCTCCTCAGGTAAAAAGGTGTAATTGAAATCCGTGTAGCTTATGAAGTCTTCAGAATGTAAATTAGTTCAAACATATCTGATTCGCTCATTCAAAATAGCTGGTAGATACAACAGCATTTGCTCTTAATTATTGCCTGTTGTTCTTTACTATCCTCCTGTTTAGAAAAATTCCAGTCGCCCAGCGAGACAGCAAAAAAAGCACCGCGTGACCTAAGTGACTACTGTGAATAAATAAATAAAAAAAAAAGACTGTCAAACGGCAAACTGCTTATGACGACGGTTTTCAGGCGATAGATCCATTCACTGTAGCTATGAACAAGGGATACAATTGCAGCAGTTGGGATTGATTATTGGATAACATAGAAGAAAAACCATGCTACAGTCATCGGCTGCACCCTTTGCTGTGAAAAAACAACCATTTGTAGCAATGATTTACTGCTTGCACAGTTGTTTTAAGATAAGAAGTCCCTAAATTTGCCTCCTACTATTTTTATTTTTATTTAAATTTTATGTCCATCTTTACTTTCTAGGAGTATATGCCTGTATTTGAGGACCTATGTGGAAAGGCACAAGCCTCATAGAAATTTGACTAATTACTCCTCCTTAATTGAATTTTAATTTCGAAACTGAGCTTCCAAACCGTATAGAAGCTGTATAGAGAGACAGAAAAGAAAAAAATAGCTGAAGAGCAAAAGCATGCCCTCAGTTTTTATGCTTCTGCCTAAAGAAAATACATGCACTGAGTATTTAGAAAAGTAGATTAAAGGTATTGTTGTTTGAAGGGTGTTTACTGCCTGTAGTTTGTAGGACTGTAAGTGAAGCGTGACCCATTCATGTTTGCTTGACTTTTCTCAGCTTACTGTGACCCAGCATTGTTGGGTCTGTTGTATCTTTATTTAAACGTCATTCCTCTATGCGGAGCCGTGGCTTCTGTATTCCTCAGCACCACTGTACCCCATGGGTGACATTTCCCTCTGATCCTTCAAAGGCTGTATTTCAGATGTTATATCGCACCTCTGAAGAGTAGCTTGCTAAGGAAAACATAGCTGTATTTTCCTGAAGGAACTGAAGCTACACCAGGTTGAATTTCACCCTGTAGGTTATTTAAGCACAGTATGATGTTATACAAACTGCAAAGAGAGGGCAAATTCCCGCCTGCTACTGAAGAGATGTCACTGAGGGGGGAGAAAAAGCAAATAACTCCCGTTCCCTTCCACTGATGTCTTAAAGGCAAAGATTTAATTGCACTGAACTGGAGAATAAAATCAATTTCCAAGCAGAATACCAATAATTTAGCCCTTGCTTTGCAGCTCAGATACATAAAATCATCAGTTGACGGTCTCGTGGTCTGATCTCATTTACAGAATGTTGGATGAGGGATTTTTTTATTTGCTTATTTGTTTGCTTGTGTGTTTTCTAGTTTCAGCTGATTTTAGATGACTTTATTTCAGGTTAGGTTCAGATGTCTAAACTCTGTGGGACGATCTGTCTTTCGATTAGGGGTTTTCATTTTTTATTTTTTTTTTTATTAAATGTTAATTTCATAAAGTCGATATATCATCTGGGTCTGTCTTCTATTCTTTTTGTCTGCAGTCTTTCCAGTGCTGAGGATCCCCCAGCTTTGCCACAGTGATCTACCTCAAATTGCAGTGAGTAAGCAAGGGATCAGCGTGCCGTAGCAGCACTTCAGTGACAAAGTCTCTCTGCAACGTGTCTGGGTGGGAACCTGCTTCCCCATGTCCACAAATGGCCGGGGAGATCAGAAGAGAAAAAAAATACAGAGCTGTAAGAAAATTGGAGAAGATCATCTTAATCCTATTTCATATTCTTCAGCATCTGAGCTACTTAAAAAGCCACCGAGATCCTGAAGGGGCACATTTTCTAATGGTGAGACCTGTGAGAAGCTGCATGGGTCAGGTCCTTCAAAGCTTGGATGGATGCTCATTCACCAGCCCATGATCTTTGTCCCTCTTTGAAACACCCAGCTCAATCTATAGTCTCTGTTTTCCAGTATAGTTCTACCATTTTTCTGCTGTTATCAAACCATGCTATTCCTCAGTATGAGAACTACAGTGAGTGACCTGATTTCTTACATTTAGTTGTATCTCCTCCTCTTCTAGTTGACATTTGATTGCCAGAAATGCTTTACGCGTATCTTTTTCTATATGGATATATCTCCATGTATATGCATATTTATATATAAATGGTTTTGTATATAAAGTTTTTTATATTTCTTTATTTTCAGAAAGTGAACACTAGTGAAATTCCTTATGGTAAATAAAGCGCATCATGATAGAAAGGTATAAGGCATGTTCTTTTTATTTCTATAGAGAGAGTTGTCTAAAAATTGAGTACAAGTATAGTTATAGAAGAGATGCCATCTAAGAATCTGAGCCTGGGCTTTGTAGCAACGTTGATTACAGAAGAAATTAGCAAAAAGCAAGAAGTTCTGGAGTTCTTGTTAGTCTGATTAACCTGTAAGTACGGTTGTAAGGACTAAGAGCCGGTTAATTGCTAGTCAGGTGTAAAATGTATCTCCTTTTTCATCTGCTGCTTGCTCTGGGGCAGAACATAGAAAAATTACTTATTTCATCCCTTTCCAAGCTAATTTTTAGCTTTTCAAATTGACTGCTATAGCTCTGCTCCCCTTTCTAGGAGGGCAGGCTGTACGAGCACGTGCCCTTGTCTGCGTCTCGCTCTCTTAAAAGCTGCTCTTTCCCACCGCAAAGCACTGTGATATAGTGAAGAAAAAGGCATTGCCATTTTTTCTCTCTTTTTTTTTTTTTTGTAGGTATCTTTGGCCATCAAAATGCAATCTTCCATTTGTCCCCGTCAAGAACTGTGCCCTGAGCATGTACTACCGCAGAATGGAAGAATGTCCTAACAAATGCTTTTAGACACTGCTCTGGATCATTGTTTCACAGCAGCTTTTTAATACAGTTATAAGGTTGCATCCCCCAGTTAGCAAGAAAAGGCATGATTTGTCTGATGGTGAAAATACTGTTGAAAGCCTTTTAGAAACTGCAGAAAGGGTTTGAAACATTTCTTTTGTTTTGAGCAGCAACACCGTGTAATGCAGCGCTGAATTTGTAACTGGTGAATGTTTTGAACTGGGCTCATCCTTCCCATCTCCCAACATTTCCCTATTTAACGTAGGGAGCCATTGATACAATACAGTGATTTTACATGTTTAGAATACGACTAATAAGTGTCATATGCAAAGTTTCCAGACTTCGCCTTCTGTCTCAACAAACCTTAATCCCTTCCCGTTTTCTTCCCCTTTTATGTCTATGTTCATCATTTTAGCTTATGCATACAGTTTAGATTTGAATACAGCAATGAAAGCGAGTTCAGTCTCGGTTCATATCTTCGCTTCCCCCACCAACCTTTTATATAGCTGTATATTATTAAGTCTCTCCTCATTAAGTCTTTTTGCCAATCTAACATATTCTGCTCTTGCTGATTTTAGATGAGGCCTAAACAAAGTCTTGCAAAATGGCATCGTTGCCTTTCAAGGTTTAGATTTTAAGTTTAATTCGCAACCTGCAAAAACATGTAATGCCCAAATGTACGTGAGTAGATAAAAAAGAGGGTTGGGCAGACGGGCCGTTTGAAGATATTAAAAACATAGATTATGGGAAAAGGAATAGGAAAGACCCTATGCCCCCTGAAACCCCCCCAAACCAAACACACTGCAAGTGTCAATCAAGGCAGCTCCAATTTACTGCTGCTCCACTGATACCCACTTATGACAGCTGAGGATCTGGGCCTGTGTCTATCAGCACTATGAGTAGAGACATCTCATAACACTGCCTGTATTGGAACCCTTTGCTTATTTAGTCAGTTTAGCTTTCTGCGATCCTTGGCAGTGAAAAGCTGTGTTGTGCAACATGATCCAGAACACCAGCAGTGACACCCCCAGCAATTGGCCACTTCCCCTTCTGCGGATTTACAGCGGGATATTTCTACACCACATGGTGCCGCGCTGTCAAATATGTCTCAGTTATCTTCACGCGAACAGCATCGCGCGTAGCCATGTTAGGATGCTACACAAGGGACTTGGAAATGTGTAGCTTTGCTCCAAGTTATCAGAAAGGGAGCGTGACAGAATCGTATTTTCTCTCCTCTTCGCCTAAGCGTGTAGGGTACAACATCACACAATGGAGCTATGCCGCTTCCAGTTTTGGAGGTACTCTACTTGGCACTAATTAGGTATCTCCGAGCAACACGGTATGGATAAGTGTAGGTGCAATCTACAGTTGTAGACTTTTCCTTTTGTTAAAAGTCGTTAAAAGCTGGTTAAAAGCCATCTGGATGCTTTGTTACAAAGGTTCTCTGGTTTTCAATCCCAATTTAGTTTAGTCACGTCGTTCATAGTGCCTGTCCGCAAACTATTGTATGAACGTAAACAAAAGCAGAGTCACTGGTGGGGTGGGCTTGTGAATGTCTAACTTCACTACTGAAGAAAAAAATGTACCATTTACAGAACTCCTGAATTCAGTGGTTTCCCTAGTGTCCCAAGTAATCTTGTCTATTTTTACGGAAACAGTTGAACTTCTGTGTTGCCCAATTTGGTATTAACAGAGTGAAATGGCCACTGAGGTGAGTTTAGTGCCCAAAGGACAAGGCATAAACACAGACTTTCTGAAAATCACATGCAAGACCATTCCCCAAACTGATTGAGGAGGAAAATTTCAATTCCAAAAATAATCTATGTTATAATGTCATAGTTGCAATCCCTCTCTCCCCCTCTGTCACAATGAAGATTTTTTTATTTTTTATTTTTGCCCAGTGAAACAGCTTCAAAAGGAGATTTTACCCCATTTCTCTTTAAAAAGCTTGGGGTTTGAGCAGTCTTCCAGAACAGCTAGGGTTTTATCTCCGGGGAGAAAGGCCTTGAATGAGGAACCCCAAGGTATTAGATAAGCACTTTGACTCATGTGCCAGCAAAACCAGTGTTATTCGGCAAGGAAGAGGTAAAGAGGTTTTCTATCAATCCTAATTTCATATACATGTGATAGAAAGTATTGGAATATGCCAAATAGACTGAGTGGCTGAAGATATACGTTGTTGGGTTTCATGTCTATTAAGTGGGGAGCAGTGGAACATCAGGAAAGGAGCTCTTCTGTGCGCAGAACTTCAGGTGCTTGGCAAATACTAACGTTCAAACTTCTGTGCCTGTGGAGCTTAAAAGCTTTTGGCCTAGGCAGACCCGAGGAGGAATGACAGCTGTATTTCTGGAGACACATAGTCATTTTTGGGCGAGCTGCCATGCATCTCATGAGAAACTTATGCACCAAGCTCAGAGCTCTGGATTCCAGTAGACAAGCAAGCACCTAAGAATGAAAAATTGCCATGAAAATTGCCTAAATAAGATTGAGTCTTTTGTATGGAGCCAGCACCGATTGCTATTGATTTCAATGAGAATGGGACAATTAACTTAGGAACTTTTCAAAATGTAACCTGCTTAATGGGAATCCTAGAACTTTAGATGATTCTTCAAAGATATTCTAGCAATTTCAAAAAGCAGAATCTCAGTTTGGCCTTAGGCATGGGCTGTTTAGAAATTCTGTTCACGCATGTTGTCTGTTGTTCTGCAATATCAAATGCAATTAAAGCTGGACAACTTTTTTGTTCCTACAAAATATTTGGAATTGTGCATGCACTGTTTATATATGACTTAGTCATATTTTGCCAAATCACATTTATTTGTATATCTGTTCATTGCGTCTGCAAAAATGACTTTCTGCCACATCCCACTTTATTATGCGGCTTTTTTAAATCCCTTTATGAAATTTAGCCCTGATTGTCCTTCTTAAGACATAAGAAGAGATTAAACTTCATATATCAGCTTCTTTCTCTTTAAAGCTTATTAACATCTAATCAAGATTAGATATGTGGTCAGGCTTCTGGGGGAGGTGTGGCAGCATGCAATAACATGCAGAATATAGTGCAAAGTGTTCCATATTTGTTCATCTAATCAAAGTGGCAGAAAGGCTAAATGACTGCTGGAAAGTAAAATCTTGATGAAACCCTAAAGGGGGTGCTTTCCATGATTCTGTCATTCATTCAGTGTTTCCGTTTTTTCTTCAGGAAGTCGATCCATCAAATGGAGGAGAGTAGTTTTCTACAAAATATTATGAGTTACTTGAGACAGTACTGATTATTATTCTACAATTTTAAATAACTCTCTGTTTCTGATTTGGCTCCTATTACAGAATTAATTATTAAACTGTTGACACAAAGTAAACCCCAGCAGAATTATAATAGCCAAACTTCTGGTATTTACCAAAATATCTTTGTGACCGAGAGAAGTTGCTGTAGAACATTTAAAATTAATGGAATTTAATTTTTTAAAAAAATTATCTGTAACTTCCTGCTATGGAAACGTGCTGCAAATTGTATATCAAATCAGAAAATGGTCTCTACCTTTGGCACAAAATTTCCTGAACAAGATTTTCCTCCATTAAATCAGAGGGGCTTATTTCATCTCCTGATTTCAGGAGGAGCAAGAAGAAATCCTCACTTCAGTACTACCCTCCTCAGACATCTTTTTTCATAACCATGTAGTCAATACTTTAAAAATAAGACTTTCTTACAAACTGTGGTAGTATATAATTCTCCTTCCTACCAGAATCCATACATTCCCATTGACAGGGGTTAACCGCAAAGCCTCTCTCAAATGACTATCATCTGTAAGGAATGTGCACATAAACATTGCATTCTTCTCTGTGAGCTTTCTTTATAAACTTTATAATATCCTTGACCAAAAATAACAGCTGTCCAGCCTTTCCTTCTTTCTTTCTTTCTTTCTTTCTTTCTTTCTTTCTTTCTTTCTTTCTTTCTTTCTTTCTTTCTTTCTTTCTTTCTTTCTTTCTTTCTTTCTTTCTTTCTTTTTCTTTCTTTCTCTCTTTCTCTCTCTCTTTCTCTCTTTCGTTCTTTCTTTCTTTCTTTCTTTCTTTCTTTCTTTCTTTCTCTTTCTCTCATTCTCTCTCTCTCTCTTTCTTTCTCTCTTTCTCTTTCTTTCTTTCTTTCTCTCTTTCTCTCTCTCTCTCTCTCTCTTTCTTTCTTTCTTTCTTTCTTTCTGCCTGCCTTAACTCTTGCATTGTTTTTGGAATTCTGTGTATTGATGGAGTTGAAACGTTGGGTCTAAAAGGAAAGCATGAAGTTCTGTAAATCTGGAACTGTATCTAGCAGAGAGAGAAAAAAATTGTCATGCCTGTTTTTTATCTCCTAACCAGCTAGGCAGGCATTGAAATGAAGGAAACAGAGGGTCCAGGTCCCTCTGTAGAGCCTTCCTACCCTCAAGCAGATCAACCCTCCCACCTAGTTTGGTGTCATCTGCAAACTTACTGAGGGTGCACTCAATCCCCTCATCCAGATCGTCGATGAAGATATTAAGCAAAACCGGCCCCAAAACTGAGCCCTGAGGGACACCACTGGTGACCGGCCGCCAAGAGGATTTCACCCCATTAATCACAACTCTCTGGGCACGGCCATCCAGCCAGTTTTTAACCCAGCGAAGAGTACACTTCTCTATGCCATGATTCGCCATCTTCTCCAGGAGAATGCTGTGGGGGACGGTGTCAAAGGCCTTACCAAAGTCCAGAGAGACAACGTCCACAGCCTTCCCCGCATCCAGAAGGCGGCTCACATGGTCATAGAAGGAGACCAGGTTGGTTCAGCAGGACCTCCCTTTCCTAAACCCATGCTGGCTGGCCCTGATCCCTTGGCTGCCCTGCACTTGCCGTGAGAGCTCACTCAAGATGATCCTCTCCATGATCTTTCCTGGTACC
>VXBH01006086.1:60995-122194 GCA_013400035.1 Rynchops niger
TTTTTTTTGGTTTTAATTCTGTGATTCTCCTTTAAACATGCACATTTCAATTATGAAAAGAACTGTTCTGATGATTTCAAGCTTAAGTACATAAAACTCTGAAAAGAACCCATGATACCTGGTTTCCGTTGGTGTGCAATCCTAAAAATGACAAGTGTTTTTGTATGATGAGGTACTCTTCCACCTTTAAACACTGTTTGTGACCTTGAGCAAGTCAAGTTTTAGATTGACGGCATACATAAATAATCCCCTTTGTTGTTTTTTTTTTAGTGTAGTAGCAGAGTTGAACAAAATGACTCAGGTGAAATGCTCCGATTGGATATTTGTATGATCCCACTAATGGGAAAGAGATTCTAGAAAAGTATTTGGGCGATCAAAGCCCTCCCACTGTAAGAGAAGATCAGGTTCGTGACCAGCTGAGGAACATGAACATACAGAAGTCTATGGGACCTGACAAGAGGCATCCCAGAGTCCTGAGGGAATCGGCTGGTGAAGCCACTCTCCATCATATTTGAAAAGTCATGGCAGTCAGATGAATTCCCTGGTGACTGGAAAAAGAGAAACATTGCACCCATTTTTAAAAAGGGTAGAAAGGAGGACCCTGGGAACTACCGCCCCGTCAGCCTCACCTCTGGGCTTGGCAAGATCATGGAACAGGTCCTCCGAGAAGTTCTGCTAAGGCACATGGAGGACAGGGAGGTGATTTGAGAGAGCCAGCACAGCTTCACCAAAGGCAAGTCCTGCCTGACCAACCTAGTGACCTTCTATGATGGAGTGACCACATCACCGGGCAAGGGAAGAGCTACATTTGTCGTCTATCTGTACTTCTGTAAGTCCTTTGTCATGGTTCGTCACAACATCCTTCTCTCTAAATTGGAGAGATATGGAGCCGGCAGCTGCTGAGATCGCAGTACAGAAGGCCAACCATACCCTGGGCTGCATCAAAAGAAACATAACCAGCAGGTCGAGGGAGATGATTCTGCCTGGTGAGAACCCACCTGGAGTACTGCATCCATCTCTGGAGTCCTCATCACAGGAAAGGCATGGGCGTGTTGGAGCGCGTTCAGAGGAAGCCACGAAGATGCTCAGAGGGTTGGAGCACCACTGCTATGAGGACAGGCTGAGAGAGTTGGGGGAGTTCAGCCTGGGGAAAAGAAGGCTTCAGTATTTAAAGGGGCCCTACAGGAAAGATGGGGCCAAGCCTCCTACCAGGGCCTGTTGCAATAGGACAAGGGGTAATGGCTTTTAATTAAAAGAGGGTAGATTCAGACTAGATAGAAGGAAGACATTTTTTTACAGTGAGGGTGGTGAAACCCTGGCCCATGTTACCCAGAGACGTGTAGATGCCGCATCCCTGGAAAGATTCAAGGTCATGTTGGACAGGTTTCTGAGCAACCTGATCTAGTTGCAGATGTCCCTGCTCATTGCAGGGGAGGTTGGACCAGATGACCTTTAAAGGTCCTTTCCAACCCAAACTATTCTATGATTCCATTTCACAGCAGGTTTATTTAGAGACTGCAGGGCCCAGTGCTGGTACTGTTCAAGACACTGAAAAAATTCCAATTAATTGCGGTGACGAGAAGATCAGGTACAGAACAGCTAACCTCTATTAGATTTTACTGCTCACCTCTTGGCCTGTTTAAGATACACGATAACTTTCCATTTTCTCCTGCCCTACAGAGTAAGTATTTGCAGTATATGCTCTTGATGAATAGTACATGCAATCAAGGACTCTGACCCATAAACCTTCCCCACTGTGGTTCTGCTGTGAAAGGGCTGCACCTCTGCACACTGGGTTACAAAGCTATCGTTTTGAGGACGTCAGCAGCGCCCAAGTGGAGAAAGAAAGTTGCCAAGGAGAGATAAAGATACCTTGTGTTCTGACTTTGCTCCCATCTCAATGCTATCTTTCTCTTTAATGGGAACACAAACAAATCTTGGAGGATTTTATTCTGATTTCATGTAATTGAAGACTAAGCTCTGGAGTCTTAAGAAAAGACTTTGACATTTCATGGTGCAGAGACTTCACCTCATCAGAAAGGGAGAGATGACTAGATGTTGATGTCTAATATTAACTATGTTAAATACAAACAAAAAGTTATTAATTAAAATAGAAAAACTTCAATATTTCACTGTTAGGTTGGAAGGGAGTCACAGGCTGGAATCTTAAGCCTCCCTTCATTATCCCAAGAATCCTGATCATTTGAATTTTGACGTTTTTATGTTACTGCCAAAAGAATGGCATCTCTGATACATGTAAACCCATAAAACAACTAAACCCATTAATTCGCTTTGCGCTAGTGACAAGCTACGCACCTCTAGGAAAGGTTTTGGATTTTGAAAACTTAGACACAATTAAATAAGTGATCCAAGGATTTCAGTTNGCTTATGCATTGATTTTCATCCATGAAAGTAAATAAATACTAGCCATTAGATTTTTTTTTTCTCATTAATTATAAAGTAAATATACATTTTTAGAACAGATTTCCCATTCATCAGGTTATCATCCCTCAGGTTGTAGAATTTTAGAATCGTACAATATTCAGAAGCAAATATTTATTTCAGTCTTCTGTGCTTCTTTATTTCTCAAAATATTGTGACAAGCCTTGGAGAATAAGGTGGTTTTTGAAAAGGAAGTATGAATGTAAAAACTATGCATACAGAACGAGATAAGATTAAACCTGCAGAAGACAAAGGTAATGGAATAAGAAAGAATTCAGCTGGGATGCAAAAATCCTTTGCATTGATAAGTGGGAAGGAAATAACTTCTGGGTGGATTTCTGAGATACATTCCCTATGTTAACTTTCAGAAAATATTTGGGGATGCAATGTCATAAATATGGCTAGCAGGGTCCTAGTAAGCAAATAGACATTGTTTTCGTCTTCACCTCTTTGTTTTAGCTTTCTCTCCTCTTATGATCGTGTTCATATGGCAGTTCTTTTCCGATATGAATTAAAAATTTGAACCAACCTTGGAGACAGTCTGCTTGTCTCCCTCACTATTGAGAACACGCAGCTAGTTTGTGTGGAAAGTCAAAGAAGGATCATTAGAGAAACAGCTAAAAGAAGTCATGCTTAATTATTGATTTTACCATCTGTCCAGAGGGGATCATGGGCAGACTCATGTGAATTTTGTTTCATATTGAAGAATAGCAAAATGCCCCAAAACACATGTTTTTTAACTTCTGTTGACTCCTGTGTACTTTCCTTGGACACTGGACCCAAACCAAGCTGTTGCTATGGGCAAGTATATGTATGTTCCTAACACTTTATATGAAAAAAAGAAATGCTAGATAATGCGTACTGAGAGGATGAAGAAGATTTTGGAAGTGAAATGAAAATCTGCAACAGTAAATATGTGCTGGGGAGTTTATGCACCTTCATAGTGTATCTATATATTCTTCATCCCAACTTCTTTAGATACCTATAGATGTATGTATAATAAAGACTCACAAACCTACATTTACGCTCAGTGTTAAAGTTTTCTTTCTTAAAATAATCCCAGCCATTCACTGAGGGATTCCTTTGCCACAGAGAATCTACCGATACATATTTATACAGGATGACTCACTGATTTATCTTCCTGTATTTCATTTTATTTCTTGCGTGGAATCTGCACAGCAATTAGCTGCTGAGGTTTCTGGCTGTTTTCTCTTTCAGGTTTTCCTTTTGAGGATTCCCTTCAGCCTTAGTTGGATTTAATGTCTTCCTTTATGGAGCTCTTAAGCTGCAGATATGAAGGGAAGCCTTAATGTTATCATAGTATGTCCTGTCTGCCTTCTTCAATAAATGCAATCCAAACATGTATGGGAAAATAAATTCTTAGCATCATCAGTGATATAACACACTGGTTTGGATTTATATGTATTTTTTAAAACTCAAGAATTTGAATGTCCAGATATATTTATGCATGCCTACATGTACATCCAGAGTCAACAATTAGAGGTCAGAATGCTGAAATCACTGCAAGATGTTTTTAGTTATTTCAGTGTGTGTTACAGCGGAGATGGGTCAAATGGTAAGTCACGTTTTTTCTAAAGGTATTCAGTTAAAAAACTTGTAGTTTTTAAAATGTGCTGAATATTCACAGTTCTGATTGATTTCAGTCTGTATATTCCTTCCGAAAATCATGCCAAATATTCATTGATGCTGAGGTGACAATTCTAGGGCCTCTTTAAAATGTTTAGTAGAAAAACGTTACAGTGGAACTCTTGTTGAGGTTGGGTTGACCTCATATCCCCCAACACAAGTGTGCCCTTTTTGATGAAAAGATGCGGCATGGGAATTCATAATAGTACATTATAACAAATGGGAACATGCCCTAGAGAAGAGGATGGCTGCTGTTCCCAGATCCACTGCAACAACACTTCCAACTAAATGTTTTGGAAGACTGGAAATATTTCAAGTTGATGCATCCTTTTTTTGTAAGGAACTGAAATTTTTTCATCAAATCAGATTTTTATATAGAGGTAGAAAACATATAAAACTATATAAAAATGATAAAAACAATTTCCATTACCTATTTCTGAGAGTTTGCGGGTGAGGGGGGGTGTTTTGTTTTTTACCACAGTATTGGAGTTTGATGCATATAGGAACAAGTAGAGTGATATACTCTTAAGCTAACAAACGTACTTGTTCAAAGTCATCTTTTATATGAGCAATTGTATGGCATAGACAGATATGCCTAAAGTCCTCAATAAGGAACAGAAGTGTTCAGAAACCTCGGTAACGTCAGCTCTCAGGTAAATGTGGCTGGAGCTGCGCAGAAGCAGACAGAAAGCACCAGATGGAGAAGCAGCTGGTTTATGTGTAGTAGGAGAAAGGTGCTTTGTTTTTCTGCTTGTTTTAAACTCTTTATGTATATTTTGTGTGTGTGTGTGTGTAATTAAATATTTAAGAACGTGCACGGAATAATAAATGTTTCAGAAGACACACTTCTTAATAAAAGACCCTTGGTTTTGCTGGACAGGAATCAGTTTCAATTGTCTACACGGCCTTAAGAGCTTCCCGTGGATCTGTGCCCAGCAAATACCTCTATTATTTCTGATACCTCCCAGCATTCAAACAGCACTAAAAATAGAAAATATTTACAAGGACGGATGTATTTGGCAGCCTTGTTGGGACAGAGGATATAATCAGATGGAAATGTCCATTTTCTCCTCAATTAGGGGCTCTTCCCCTTTATCTCATCTTTGAAAAAAAAAGAGGACGTCATCATTATGATATACTAGGGCTCATAACGCATATGGATCACAGCAATGCAGATATCCATAGGTCTGGGCATACGAACCTATAAACCAGATAGAATGTGCCTACATCAGGAAAATGTAACAATCTCTGCTGAGTCAACGCAATATCTGCAGCAGGAAGAGAAGAGAGAGAGAGAACTGTTAATAATAAAGTGGTAAAGACTGGAGATGTGCTTTACTCTCTACATAAATGCAATTGTCATGATCTAATTCCAAGAGGCTGGCAAGACAAAATGTTTCAGAATTGCTGCGATAAATGCCCTGAAGCTTGCAGCTTCGTGTGCCTGACATACATCATTAGTGTGGATGGGTACCACTGTGTAACAATTAAGGAAATGTGCCAGAAAAGTAGACATCTGGGTCTGATATTGCCAGGGAAAGAAGTCTGCCTGCTTAGCTATAGTATACTTAACGTTGCAAGACAAAGTTGTTCATGATCTTGCAGATTGGAGGCCATCTGGAAGAGGGCTGTGAGCGAACAGATAATTAATCAAGTTGAGAAATATTCCCACTTTATGGAAGCCGTTGCCCTTTACAATGAAATCTAGTTCCATCACAGGTGGGAACAAATATAAATGTACACCGAAAAGTGAAGTTGCGAACGTGGAGCCAAGCACATTTGCTGGGGGATGGAGAACGGAAATCCTGGCAACTGAGCCATCAGCTTCAGCAGATGCGGGCTGCGCAGGCAGGCATCATTTGTCATGAAATTATAAACAGTGGTGAGTTTATAAAGTGACCGAGCCCTATGCTTGGAACCAAACAGCTCCTTTATTTTAAGAAATTAATGTTTTCTATCTGTCTACCTACCTCCCAGTGACACATTCCCGCTTCTAAGCGGAGGGAGTAGAAATGAACACCCAGCCAACTCTAAAAACGAGGTGTGTGGTTTCCTGCGAAGGGAGAGGGTTGGCAGCAGCAAAATGGTCTACAGCAGTGTCCTGGAAAGCCCGTCTGGCTGCTGATGCTGCGATGGCATGGCACAGTGCCTTGCTTTGGGCAGCTAGGAGATGACGGCAGAAATGATTGCTTATAGAAGCATCTAGAAGCACATCAGCTGCTGCAGTGAGTAGTTGGGCTCATCTACTATTTTTTTACTAGTTTCTTCTCTCAGCTTCTTCTTCCCCCTTCTCACCTTCCAGCACAGACGTGACTCAATGGTAGCCACATCTCACTGTGGCAATAAAATTCAGTTTTGTGCTTCCTGTTCAGAAATATTTGCACCATTTCTAAGTTATTAAGTGCCTTGCAGTGGTCAGCACTTACTGCCTCCTGCAGTTACACTTTCAACTAAGATTTGAGATGGAGAAATGAGCTGAGCTGCGATATCGTAACCCATTTTATTTTGCACGAAAGCAGCTGGGGGACCAAAATATCTTAATAGGCCACAGAGCCTTTGTTGAGTACGTAAGATCACATAAGCTGGAGCAAAAAAAGTCAAGTAAATGACATATTTGGCAACCCTAAGGCACTTGATGTGAGAACCACTTTTTTAATATACCAAAACATTTACAAACTTAGCTTTGGCATTTTAAAATTCATATATTTGGAATTTTCATTTGAGTAGCTTTTCTGTTAATTAAATTAATTTAAAAATCTAAATCCATACTTAAATATCAAAACAAACAACCCTTTTTCTTGTGCCATAGAAATTTTTTGAATTTGCAATTTGAGATGTTGACATTCCGCATTTGTTCTGGGCCAGTGTTACTGTTTTTAATTTCAGAATAGCTAATAAATAGAAAATCAATTTCCTCCTCTAATAGAGGACACTGTGAGCAAGACAAGGAATAAAAGAAAGAGGGCATCTGTTGGCTTTTTAAAAAGTCTTCTAGCTTGAGCTAGAATGCTCTCACAACTGGCACAGAAGTCATGGATGCCATTGATTTTCATTCTTCTCTCAGCTTTTAACGTGGTTGTACACAAGCAAACGTGAGAGCAATAAAACACACATACTTCATTGAAAGTTTCCTATTTAAGTCTGGTATTTCAAGGGAAGTTAAAAAAGTTGTCAGTAATGGGGAATAACGTGAAGGGCCTCGTGTCTAGTACATAAAACCTTTAAGGAATTGTCTCTTTTTAAAATGCCAGGTTTTGGTTAAACGTAAAGAAAATGTGCTCTGGGATCTGCCCTATTTCACTCTGAGTGTGGAAACAGAGCACGTGCTCTTCTTATTTATTATAAGCAGGAAAGCCAAGAGATCATTTCAGACACAGAGAAATGCCTGTAATTTTTGACATTTTCTGTACCATGCTTCGGTGTTTATGATCTTTTCCTGAAGGAATATTTATCTTAGAAGCCACCACAGAAAAATCACAGGCCTCAAAAATCCAAGGAAAAGACGTGGATGTGAAAAACTGAAGGCACAGTGGTATACGAAAAAAGAAACTAAAAGTAGGTGAAGTAAAAAGAGCATTTCATTGCTAATTAAAAAACTTCCACATTTAAAGGCCAAGGAATGGAATCCCTACTGATGAGGAAATGTGTATGTATGAACAGATGCAAAGAAAGTAATTATATGTCGTGTTATATTTCATCTAATTACGAATTGTGATGACTTTAAAGTATGTGTTTAGGAAGAAATATGGCTAAAAAGACTCCCTGAAGTGTGTACTCTGACCAATAGTTTGGATTCAGGACAAATGGAAGCTTTTCTGTGGCCTTGGTGTAAATTAGCTCACAAATACAAACCAGTCTTGAACACTGTTCTTCCTTTGTGCAAGAATAACTGACAAAAAGAAAGCTGCTGAAATACATATTAACACGGAACAAACAAGATAACAGTATAATGGTTCAATGAAGGAGGAAGTATGTCGTAAAAGAGATTATCTCCGGTTAAAAAAAAATAAATCAGGATATCGTTCACTGGTCTATACAGGAAGATAGACGAGCATCTATGAGTGTTGGCATTTTTAATCACTATCTTTATAATGATAATGTTTTTTACCTCATTAATTAAATCAATATCTGTGGTGTAGCGCTAACAGAGAAAGCAGGAGGAAAAGGGTGACGACTGGGTGGCCGATGGCTATTTTACCCTCACTGTACATTCTCTGCAGGTAGGGAAGACTCTGGCCATCATGTTGAAGAGGCAGGGCAAAATGCAGGCAGCTTAGGAGATAATCGAGATTAATGACTAACAATGTGCAAGTGCAGGTTTTTTTTGTGGGTGTTTTGTTTGTTTGCTTGGTACTTTTTCTCCCCGTTGCATGTTTAAATTGATTTACAAATTATTTTATCTGGGATAGCCAAACGTTCTCAAAGGACAGAATTAAAATTCAGTGTGCTTAGAAAGTCCTCCATCTCGGACTGGAGAAAGAGGAGACCCTTAAGAGTTCCTTTCTCTTACTTATTTACGCTCTCACCGTCTTTCTAGTAACGCTATTTTATCAATGATAATACTGCCTCTGACATCTGCTACATAAATGCATAACATCCGTTCCTAAGAAGCCACCAGTGGTGAAGTGTGCTCTAGGAAGATCAGAGCAGAAGTAAAGTTCTGGTATTTTGCCATTAGCTTGGCACAGAGCCAAAGTGTTTTGGAAAACTACTTCTTTCTACTGAAACGGGATGTGGTCCCTGTAGGAGAGGTCTGAATAGGCCTGGTCTTGCCAGCAACCTATCCGTTCCGTGACCTCTCCAGAGAGTAGTGGCCATTGTGGTGAAGGAGAGGTGGGGTTGTGGGGCAGACGCCCTGTGCTCTGGGGGCTCAGGCAACCTGGTTTGTGCCCCGGTGCTAACGCAGGTGGCAAGTCTTGCAGCACATCATAATTCCTCCGTGCCTTACCATCCCTCTCTGGGATGTTGAGGTAAGAGCACACCTTGCTTCCAACCAACGCTTGGAATTTACCTTTAGGATTAGTGATAATTGCAGGGTGACCTAGCAACGGCGCCACAGAGTCGAGATATGTCCACATGGGCATGGGAGTGTGCACCTCTGTTTGCACATAGAATAGAATCATTTAGGTCAGAAAAGAGCCTCGGGATCATCCATGTCTGTGCGTGCACAGACCCAAGGCGCTTTCACAGCCTAAGGAACAAGGTGAGCACACAGTAAGGCACCAGATTCCTCTTTCATTCACTAACCACCTTTGGATTCAGTTCTTGTGTGTGTTTGCATGGTCATGCAACACTGGGTAGATGCTCCTTGTTTCTCTAATAGGGTCCAAGAGGTTTTTTATTGTGAAAAATAAAATCTTTAAGAAAAGGTAAATATAAACAGGCGAGCTTGCTTTTGCACAACTAATAAGAAATTACTTTCGCTTGCCAAAGGAATATTATATCTTGATAGTGAAAAATGGAAGAACATTTAGGGCCTGCTTAATGAAGAAATTAATTGCCTGATAACATTTTTGCATAGTTGCAGTGGAAGAATACAAACTGTACCATTTCCATACTTATCAAACCGCCTTCTGACCTGCATATAATAAAACTTGATGCCAGTTATGAATACAAAAATACATTAAAAAGTATGTGAGTTAATTTAGAGATTTCTGATAACTTTTTACTTAATTCACAATCCTTTTCTCTAATTATGGGTTCTGTAGTCAATAGTGGAGTTATGTGAGAGTGTAGGTATATGCCTCTCAGTTATGTGCTGCACCCTATGGTGTGTTTGGGGTACGCCATGAAGATGAAATGCAGTATTCATTGTAAGAATTCAATACAACAGTATTATGTGTTATACTGGATGTAAAGTATCGCTATGGTATATGACAACGTACAATAGGGAAAATAAAGTTCCTATTACAAACAGCCCTTACTGAGTTCTGTCACCAGCCTGCTGGCTAGTAACACGTCAGCAAGAGCAGTGTATCCAAATAAAAACCTTAATACAGCCACCAGGTCATCATGAAGTCAAATACAGTATGGATGCTTATAAAGCTTTAGGAAATACTAGATATGAATAAAAAAACTACACCTGAACTTCACAACTGGTGAAGGTCCTCTGTGACCTATCTCAGATAAATTCATTTCTTTACAATATGTAACTTTGAGGAAAGTTTTGCTGATAGGGATTCCCTGCGTGCTTACAAAATCAAAGTAGGCAAAAGCATTAGATGCTGGGAATGAATGAATGCTTTTTGTTTTGTTTTGTTTTTGTTTTTGTTTTTTTTTTTTTTTTTAAGTATTTACATCCAACTTGAAAACATACACAAATGCATTTTGTAAGGGCAGTTACCGCTATGGGAATAGTTAAATTAAAGGTGATGAAACAACAAAAGCATTTTTAGTCACGCCACAGCACTGGCTAGATGCTCCTTAAGTATTGTACCCATGTGGTACTGAGGGTCTCGAACAGGCAGTAACTCTCGGGACGTGGGCTCCCTGTCTGCGGCATTTCAATTCCCACCCGATTCCCAGGACTGCTGAGGATACCTGGGCTCCACAATAGTTCACAAATATGCTCTCCCAGAGTCTTTAGGTGTGCTGGGCTTGCAATACACTCTCC
Organism: Rynchops niger; assembly: GCA_013400035.1. NCBI lineage: Eukaryota > Metazoa > Chordata > Aves > Charadriiformes > Laridae > Rynchops > Rynchops niger. The sequence goes on from VXBH01006086.1 coordinate 71,698, forward strand.
AAGGCGTCTGTTAGCTGAAAGAAGACATCCAGATTTTGTAAGAGGCTTTAACCACAATTACTCTTTACTTTAAATAGCAGAGAAAACAGTTGTAGCCAAAATAATAAACATATCATTCTGCATGGTTTTGTCTGTCAGGAAATTGGTCAGCTTTTAGGAAGTGAGTCAAAGTCCTCCAGGAGTCTTTTCTGCCTGATACACCGTGTTTCCCCTAAACCATAGAACCAGCGATTCTCATCTACACATTGATTGCGCCTTTATTTTTCTGCTCAAACACCCAGAAGGTAAAAGACACTTTATTTTATAACTGTTACATATACCATTGTCTTATAATCCTCTAGTCAGTCTGTTCAGGTAATTAAGTTCCTTCCTTACATGCTGGCTACCAGCCCATGAGGCAGAATAAGATTGATTTGTCTACAGAACTGCACAGGAAAATCTATTCAAGTGTCATTGAGCCCAGATAGTTCACCCTTCCAACCTAGACCTGGTAGCGTGCCACACATTAGTCCATTGGCTGCCTTTTCCTCAATCCCAGAGAGTATCCCTGAACTGAAGTTAATCCCTTGAAGTCAGTTAAGCAACCAAGATCACACAGTTACGCTAAGTGACACTTAATATTTCATAAAAATACTGCAAAAAAAAAAAATTCCCTATGGTGTCCAACAGCTGCCGTTTGTTGGAATAATTTATGCCTAGGCTTCTAAAGGTGTACAGTGGGGAGAGGTCTGCCCGCATGAGATTTTAAACATATTTTGTCTAATTCCGACATCTTTAAACATTCCTCAAAGGTTCCAGGTTTGCCTGTAAGCCCACCATTTCTGCAGGATTTGGGAGCCCAGTGGTAAGCGATGAATTATTGTGGTCACAGCAGTCAGAAGTGCAGGCATAGCCTTATTCTTTTCATCACGCTTGTACTAGCTGTGTTGTAAGGAACTGCGACCTAATTTACATTTCCAGCTCTTTCTGGGGCTTTTAAGTCTTAGTATTCCTTCTCTCCCCCTGCCACATCCCGTTCCCCAGTGCTCATTTTATCTCTTGACAAGACAGATCAGGCAGCCAGTTTGCTGTGACAGGAGGGTTAGTAAAAGTTAAGGGTCTCTCTCAAAATGACAGACAGGCTCTGAGAAGAGTAGCCTGGTGGCTGTAGGCTTGTAAGGAGTTGGGTGACCATACGAGTCCTTCTGTCTTCATCTTCCTCTCTGCAAAAGGCTGTAGACAGAGTGTAGAAGGAGTAAACTGTGGGACACAATCAGAGTGATTTAAATTTACAAATACTCAGAACATCAGATGTATGTTCTCATGCTAGAAATTGGCCCATAAGGTGGAACTTGGCTTCAGAGATTATTCCAAATATCGACTAGGATCTCTGGAATGAATAGACCCGTTGTTGTAGTAGCCGCACATTATGAGGTGCCTGTTCGAACATATCCACACCTCAATTTTATTTGGTTTGAAAGTTTGGGAAGCAGTAGCAATACGTGGTTCTGGAGTATATTTTGGGAGTCAGGATATCCAATGGTTTAATCTTTGAAAGAAACCCTGTCTTCATTACAATTAATAGTAACATTTCTGTTGGCATCAACGATGCCAGATTTCACTTTTCCTTGTCTGTCACTTTTTAGCAGAAGATGTGGTGTTTTGATGCATTTTGGGTCATCTTGTATAATATCCTGCCTGCATAGAAAAAGTTCCATTTTTAATTTAAAAAACCCTTTGTCTGTAAGGACATCAAAAGTACACTTAGACCAAAGTGAGAGCTATTTATCTGGACATTTTTCTCCTCCATTGACTTTGGGCACACTGTGGAAAGGATAAATAAAAGATAGCTTGACCTAAACTACAACTGATTTTGATTTTTTGATATCTGAATGTGAGGCACCAAATGTTCGCGGTAAAAATCAGCCTTTTTCCAAACTGGGAGCAAAATTACAGCGAATAATATTAAATAATTCCAGCTACTTGTATGAAGAAAGTTTAAAAAATGCTGAATCATAGGAGAAATGCTTTATTGTTTTCAAGGCTTTATTTGATTAATAGCAGAGAAGAAATACTGAACTGGGAGCATCTACTGTCTTGGGCTACTGAACCCAAGGAGAAGATCAGTAGCAAAGTTTAGCTTTAGTTTTTCTGATGCAATTATATCTGAAAATCCAATTTTTTCTATTTTCCTCTCACCCACTTCCTTCCTCTCACAGTGGTCAGGCTGGTTTATCTCATCTTCAGTAGATGCTGGAGAAAATCCAGGGCCACCCAGAGGTTATTCTGAATTCAAGAGAACAACGTGTTTTCCTCCCAGAGAAACAACATTTTCTGAAACTGAAATTTATTGCTTCATTATTTTGGAATCAAGAACTTCTGAAATTCTGGGAAATTCTGAAAAAATAAAAGACAGGAAGGAGTGTGTTGCCACTAATTCATTTGATTTCAAAAAGGGAAAATAGAACCAGAGAATGTTTAGGAGAATTGTCTAGCAGAAATTCTCTTCCCGGGTTTATAGCAGAGACAAGTGTAACTAATTCTATATGAACTTAAAAGAAGAGGAGGAAGAAACTCATATCTTAAACGGTCTATGAAAGACTCCAAGAGGGTAAATTCTCTTGAAACTTTTGAGAAAAAAAGAGGCACCATATGGATACGATTCACCAGCTTGTCGAATAGCCTCTGTAAATTGCCCTCTGTCAGTTTTTGTCCTCGCCCATTTAATAAAGAAACAAAGGGGTGTGTAGTATTGAAAAGAAAATAGGTAGAAGTAAAGGTAACACACAAAAAAATCACATACAATTTTCTGATATATCAAACAATGGTACTGGCAGATTGTCAAGTAGTAGGATTACATGGAATATAAGCATGAATATGCTAAAAATAGACAGTTTTTTTTTTTTTCCTGGTAGCTAATTCTTGTTGCTTTAAGTTCAAGACTGGATCTTAAAAGCATGAACGCTCCATACCTCAGTGTAAGCAGGAGTTTCCTGCGAAACAGTGTGCTTATCACGCAGTACGCTGATGTTGGTCTAGCTCTGTGTCTTGCTTGGCTGGCTCACAAATGAGCTAGTATGAACCAAAAGGATGTGGCAGCTGGTATAATTTCTAGGGAACATTTTTCTTTCAAGAAAAGTAGAGGCAGAGGTGATATGGAGTGCACACTACCTAGCTACTGAGGAGAACTTGTCAAGAGAGGACATAAGTTTGAGTGCACTTGTTGTATAATCACCTGCGCATAATGTAATCACCTGCCTGCTCTTGTCTCAAGACTTGGCATTTAGTCTGGAAGGCTGAGGGAAATCCGTTGGAACCGAAGACAATCTCACCCTGAAGCCCTGGCAGCGTCCAACAGCATTGCGCAAGAATGGATTGCTTGCTGCTGTGGGCAGGCCTCTGCGTGGGAGCTTTTTGACGCTGATCCTCAAACTTTCAATCTCCACCTCTCTCTTTTTTTTGGTTTTGTTTTTTTTTTTTTTTTTTTTTTTTTTTTTTTTTTTTTTTGGTTTTTTTTTTGGTNGTTTTTTTTTGGTTTTTTTTTGTTTTGTTTTTTTTTTTGCATTCGAGACAGCTTCTAACACTGTCGGTGTGCTGGGCACCGAATCAGGGGCTTTCATGGGTGAAAGTCCCAGCGGCTCAAACAAATAGCTGGATCTACTCACATTCATTCTGTGATTTGAGCAACAAACTCACATACATTATATACACTGTCGGGTCGTACGCCTGCCCGTGGCAGGGAAGGTTTGTCGCTAACATCTGAGAATAATGATCGCTATTTAGCAACAAGATGAATGTAGCTGATCCTTCTCTCAGGGGTTGGCTTATGTCTGAGGCAAGGCTAAGAGCTGATCCTGGCCCCCCCGAGCTGAGTGTGGGGACACGATGCCACGTAGGACGGGCCAAATACTGAGACACAAATACTGAGAACCAACTTTCCTATTTACAGAGAACCAGGCCATCACGGCCACCAGCTCATGCAAGTTGATGTTGCTCCCATTAACTTCAGCGGAGCTCTGGGGACTTATGGGTTGGGAGTTTAGCTTTAAATCCTGCTGCATCCTAAAAATAAGGGATGGAAAGAGGTGCAACAGGTGGGTCGTTGGACCTGAGACTAAACTTCCAAGAGTAGATGTAACATAGTCAAAGGAGTCTTGTGGTAGCAAGCCTGGAAAAAGAGAATGCTCTTGCCCAGAGACAGCCAGAAGACAGCTGAATTAGAGAAAACTCTGTACCTGACTTGAGTTCAAATCTCTGTGTTTAATTCAAATCTTTCAGTTCAAAGCTGAGCCAACCTAACAGAAAGGTGCGAGGTACAAGCTGGAAGTTATGGTGTTAGAGTCATTTTAATCCACATAGCACATCTGCTAGATGAATAATGCTTCAGATACCTGAAGTAAATTTGATTAATTAAGCTGCCTAATGACATTCTACTGTTTCTTATAAGTCTAATTTTGTTTCAGAGCTAATAGGAGATGGGCAGAGAACTGAGACACCGTCTCTCATCTTGGCTATGTTACAAATCAGTTACAAGTGCAACATGCAACTCAAAACCACACAGCTGATCTGCAATTACGCAAGCAAGCACTTCAGCTAATTGTATAATGACGCCTAAATTACTGAGGTACAGTGACAGTCACTTGTTATGCTCAGGGATACAAGTAGCAAAAAAAATGTGTCAAAATGTGTAATTTTACTGTACAACTGGACACAGAGCTGAAAGAGAGATACTAAGTCCTTAATTAGTATCAAACTGAGCTGAGTTGTCTCTTCTGGCCATTACATACCGAACACTTGCAAACACTTATTACTTTTATTTTTGCGCACTTCAAAGCCGGTAGCCTACAGAGATGCTTTAAATATAATTATTATTACATGGTGGAACTCAAACACCTACTATTTATATTTTAATTCTTTTTTTTTTAAAACCAAAAATAGTGCTTCATCTTGCCTCCTGGTTGTGTGGACACTTCTGTTTGTGCTTTCAAACAACCGTTTCTCAACTAGCCGCATTCTTTCCTCTGTGCTGTTGGTCTCCACCCATGACAACGGCAACAGTCCCTGTACGAACAACAGATAGCTTTAGAGAAATGATGATAATGCCCCAAAGTCTGCGCATTTGTTCACCGCATACAGTTTTTCTTAAGTAAAGTGAAAGTACCTTTTTTTTTTCCCTATAATTTTGTTGTAATGCAAAAAAGAACAATTTCTCGGTAAGAAATATCGAGAGTCCATAACCCATGAATCTGTTGGCAAATTTGTCTGTGACTACAGAAGAAGATCAGGGAAAAAAAAAAAAAAAAAGGAAAAAAAAAAAAAAAAAAAAAAAGAAAAGAAAAGAAAAGAAAGAAAAAAAAAGAAGTATATTATCATTACAGGAAACCATGTATTTTGGAAAATAAATGCTGGGACTGGAAAGTGCTAACAATACCAGAAAAAAATAATATAAAACTAAAATATTTTGACTACTGTGAAACCTCCTGTAGCAGAAAACTTGAATGTTGTCTTTTAAGTTTTTGACATTAAGCTTTTCCTTCTGATCTGCGAACATACCTAAATTTTTCAATACTCTTTTGCAGATCACCCCACCAGGAAAAGTCCTGCGTCCTGACTAGGGGGAAATAAGTCTTAACTGCACAGAACAAAACAACTCTTCCTTTGCAACTGTTCTAATTAGAAATGATCAGGTAATGAATTAGAGGCAGAAGCAAACAAGCTGTGGAGAATCCAAACGAGCTGTTTTCTCAACTGGATTCAAAGCCATCAACAGCCGAATGTGTTGTCCCAAACCAGGTGCACAGGCATGGAGCCCTCAGCATATAAAAAATATACGAGGGGTAGTTGCTTAGTGGTACGAGGCATCTGTGCCCCCTCCTGAGCCAGTATTCCTGCAGTGACCAGCAAAGGTGGGTGGCGCTGGCTTAGTGGCCATGAGTCTATGGAGGGAGGGAAGAGAAGAAATAAAGGGGTATATTGGTTAAGAATGTCTTCTCTTTGCCCATTTCTGCCAGGTTTTCTATAAATCCCTGGCAGATGGTGAAGCTTGCCTTGCCAGTGTACAGCTTAAGAGCTTCTAGCAATATAAACAGGATTTATCCTACCAGAGAGATAAACTCTGTCCTACGTTCCCTCAGGATTCAATAGCACTTAACTGGTGCCAAGTGACACTCTTTGTATCTAAGAGGGTGTTTGACGGCTAAGGAGGAAGAACAGATTAAGAGAATGTAACAGATCATTTTCCTATAGTGTATCACTGTCATGTGTAGGTTCGTTCTTCTTTAGTAAGAAAAAAAAAAAAAAAGGGGCTTTTATCAGTGGGATCACTCAAAGAATAAGTTGCTTTGAGAAAGGGACCAGCATCTGGCTCTGTTCTACCTAACATAACCCACAAAGAAATGGCTGCCATGAAATGAACAGATGTGCTTGGGAAACGGAAGCCAAATTCTCGTCAGACCTATGCAACTCTGTCGGCTTCAGCAGAGCTATATGGGAGTAAGCGAGTGAAAATTAACTTCTGGTCTTCGCTGCAAACAGTTCAGATACTTGGGTGAGATTCTGGATAAGTTTAGCTCTGGCTTAAATAGTATGCAATTCCGCTCTGTAAAGCAGAAAAGAGTTTGGCCATTTGTTAGGAAATAGCTGCACATGAACACCCGTCTGTCACTACCGAACTCTAAACACAACTGCGTTTTGTTGATGCTTTAATTCATGTGTACTGCTGTAATGTGCAAGAGCAATCTCCTCCAAATTGTTACTCTAATTAATGAGAGTGCTATGGTTTTAGGTCTGAATCAGGAAGCTGCTATTTGAACGATAGTACCAAATGATTTGGAGACAGTAATATCATCAGATGCTGTGTGTGAGGAACATGCCCAGCTGGAGAAGCTTTGAAGCAGTCTGAGTAGGAGAGTGAAGTTCCGTGGTATAATTAGTCTGGAAAATAAAGACTGTCTGAGTCAAAGATGCTATCACGCTTAATCATTTCTGTTGTATTTTTATTATGTATCATTGAAATCTAGAGGAAAAGCAAAGACAAGTATTCCCCGAGGTACAGATGCTGCTGTCATTCTTGATACAGAGCCTCTACAGACTTTTGTAGGAATTTCCAGTTAAAAGACATGACAAGATAGGGAATTGCTCTGACTGTGATCTGTGCATGGTGACGGGCAACAGAAGAGTTAACACCAGAAACCTCTTGCCGTACAGATAATGCTGATTCAGCCACATCACTTCTGCATTATCAATAAACAACTTAACGGTGTTGAAATCACACACGATGTTTTCCTCTCGCCCCTACCACAAGGCAGCAGGGACCACCCAACTCAGCGTTGCAGTTGCGTTGAACGTACGCGTATTTGAAAGAAGTCATGAAACAATTTAACACGAACTGTATTTCAGAACACATGCTTCTATGACAATGACGCTTGGGAGCTGTGCAATGCAATGAGCGGTCCGTGGTATGCGTGAGAGGGAAGCCGCTTTCAGCAATATACACTGATAAGACGAGCTAAGTCTGAAATGTTGGCCAATGAAATCCAGAAAATAACCAAAACTTTTGAGGCCGTATACTGAAACAGGCTGGGGTTTCAGAATAGAAGTTGATGAAGACGGTAGGGACTGAGGAGACCCCAGCAACAGAAGATGAAGCAAAAAGCACAACTTCTTTACAAAAAACCTTCACTTTATTAAAAACAATGATAGATAGTACACAGTTAATAAGGGAACAGTCCAAACAAAGGCATAAATCATACTTCCGGCTTACCGTACAATTCATGTGTACATTTTAAGTGTCTCCCACTAATAAAAGCCAATATCCTTCAGTGTTAGAAACTGTAAGAAAAATAATTAAAAAAAAGAATGGAATGTGAAATTGCAGGAGCACTGTATGAGAAAGTAACTAATCAAAAGACCACTAGACAATTCAAAAGTGGTAAAAGCATCGGGCATTTACAGCTTTACTGCAAATGTGGAAGTAAGAATAGGACTACAGAAAAAAATATATGACAGTTCAGACATTAAATTAATCAGAAAAAGATCTATAACCCTTGAAAACCTTATAGAAAAGATAGGGAGAAATTTTCCCAAAGGTAAGTCAGAACTACGGTAGGAAGCTCTCCTTGTTGCTTAGAGAGGCTCCTGCTGTTGAAGCGATGAGGATGAGCTAATGTTGGAATTTGCCTTGGCCAATGTCAGGAACCACATATCATTCTGTGCTAAAGGATTGAATGAGATTCACAGCTGAAAGTAGGATCTTATTTATATCTGCAACGTCGTAGCAGGGCAGTTGTGGCTGCTATGGACTGAGGCTATATGTCAGCCTACCAGCTTGTCTTCCCCTGCTACAGCTACAGCAGATTTGTCGAAGAAATGTACTACTTCTCCTGACAAACTTTGTGTGCTCTGGATCAGCCATGCAGTCATTGCCTCGTATTTGCAAACACTAGCTGTATTTAATCATGCAAGAAAGACTAATTCCCTTCTACTCTGGGATAGCTATATACATCTTGACTTTTGCAATGAATTATGTGCTTACTGTAACATTTTTTCATATCCTCTTTCTGAATCAGTTTGTGCTTTAATGGCCACACAGACTGCTCTTTATGTACATCTTGCTTCTCAAGGAGTCTGTGGGGAGGCTTTGTAGTTCCACATCTGTTTTTACGCATTCTTCTCTTTCTGTTTCTCTTTCATACCAAAAGAACATATGCATCAATAAAATAAAAAAAAAAGGGGAAAAAAGACAAGAAATCCCTTTATGACTCTTTTCCCCTCTCTCTTCTAACGACCCCTCCCCTGTTTTATGAAGATTCAGAATTATTACCGTCCAGATGATCCAACTCCACTCTGTCAGCTTTACATGTACACACATCTCATGGATTCACTCCCTGGTCTTGTTCAGATTTTGTAAATAGACCAAATGCTCTTTTCTGCAGGAAATGCTGATGCTGTGAAATGAAGATGCATTTATCTATGCCACACAGAATGGAATTTACCTGAGAGGTAGTGGAATTCTGCCCTACGAACCCACCTCTGACTGTGAGCACTAGTCCAGGACAGCAAGCTTTCAGGCAATGTGACGGCGCGTTATGCCACAATTGAAGTTCCCTTGGGGAAGATGTCCCTGCTCATTGCAAGTGAGTTGGACTAGATGGCCTTTAAAGGTCCCTTCCAACCCAAGCTATTCTATGATTCTACGCTATTTCGTCCTTTCTAGTTAAATCCTAGGCAGCCAAGCATGGCAATGCTTGGCTTTTAGACATATTCTACGTAATGGAGAATTATGTGCGTGTCCGTGAACAGAGCTTTCATTATTTCTTCATGATCCAACAAAGAATGAGATCCTCATAGAAGAATAGTTCCAGCCCTCTGATCATTTTTGTGGAGAACAAAAAGGCTATTTGGGTCTCCCAAAAAACACTTGAAGGAGGAAGGCTTGCGAATGGCGCATATGCAGGATACCCAGGTATGGCAGTATGGCTACGGCTTACGTTACAATAGTGTAACCATGACTTGTTGGCTAGTGCAGATTTCAACTACCTCCACCCAAAGCCCTCAAACTTCGCCTAACTTAATCTAAGGAAATCCAAGTCTTTCACAAGCAGAAGCAGGATGAAGTAAGAAACCATCTATTTCCAGAGAAAATTGGCATTTTATATAAATGTATTTGTTACATTTTAAAAATATTTCTCCTTCTTCTACAGGATCCCACTCTGCCTACACTGTAGAAGTGGTTCAAGTGCATTAGAATCAGTTAATCCAATGGTCAAGAGTGGTGGCAGTTTTGATTCAGTCCCTGGATTTGATCTGGCAACAGTTTGCAGAAGTTTCTTAATGCTATCCACCATGCATATTTACAGAAAATGTTATTAGTTTATTGGGTACAGGAGTTTATGTCCATGGGGAGAAAGTGTAGAAAGAATTTTGAGTTTTGGAGAATAATTTTTAATCTATTGGTTATATAACCTAGGGCACATAGAATATTTATCCCAGGGTTCACGTGCCCTTGTACTCAAAATGTCTACAAATATTGGCACCTTTTCTGTTGAAAAACATCTGAAAGCAAGCAATTCTTGATTTCATTTAAAAAAAATAATGTTAAGACCAATAATTGAAAGTGCAGTGTAGGAACCAGAAAGTGGTGATGATCTCCTGAAATTCCTATGAAAAGAATGAGGAGAAAAAGAAATTCTTGGGGGAAAAAAAAATAAGAAAAAAGAAAAAAAGATTTAACGCAACAAAAAAGAGAAGACTCCTCTCTGTCATCAATGGGAACAATTGCTACACAGGATGGTGCACAGTAGTATGAGACAGAGTCCACAGCACCTACAGCCAGTGTAGATGACTTAGAAGCAGCAGGGCTGGTGGCTTTCCTGAGATAAGGCTGATCCTGGATTGATACAAGCTCTGAGGTATGAGATAGTATAGCCTACATGTCACAGAGGTCACACATTGAACCCATTTCCACAAATTAACATGCCATCGTCCATCCCTTGAATCATAACTTACCCTTCATCCACTCACAGCTTACAGCAAGTACGAGTTAAACAAATATCTTATCTTAGATCTTAATGGGTTTTCCATGGAAATTTTTCTGTATATCCAAGTATCTTCTTGTTGAAGCCAAAGCTAAAATTACTGTTCTTCAATGAAATCATATTCATGTTCACATTCATTAGATACACCACGAAGGGATTTAGAAGAATACACATGAAACAGGTGACTCTCATGTACTTACAGTGATAACTCTGTTTATTACACTCAGAAAATATGCTCCTCCTTGCTTAAGGAGGAACTGCAATCATAGATTCTGATTTACTTGTAAAATAATATTTGTCCATTCCCAAGGCTGATGTACTGTTTTCTCAAAGCCTCAGAAACCTTTTCCATTGGGAATGCGTAACTGTTGTGTCCGGGCTGGAAAATAGCCAGGAGGAAAAGGGATTTTGCCAGGGGAGGCCAGAACACCTTGCCAAACTCCAGTAGCCAGTAGGTCTTTTTGCAGGCAATATAATGACTAGCTGTTCCAAACAGCGGTCAAGAGTCAACTCTGCCCAGAACATTTCATAAAAGGTAGCCTGTAACGAAGCTTGTACTTTGTCCCCTTAAGTTAAGCTAATTGAACTTTGAAGTATAATTCAGGATATGGCCAGCTGATAACAGTAAGACCATAATGTCCGGTATCAATATGCTCACTCGCAGTCCAAAAATCTGTTCTTTATGTTGGTGTGACAGGCATTCAAAAGAGACAGGATCCAGAAAAATTAGCCAGCAGTTGTGACTCAGAAATACCAAATGAGTTTTCACACCGGAAATGCCAATGCCTTAAGTACGATGTGACATACCTATTCAAAATAAAAACCTGCTTTTGCATTAGAAAAGGGGGAGCATCACTGAACGGGTCTGTAAGCATCTTATTTAATTTTGCTTTATTTTGGAAATAAAAATAAACTTTATTCATAGTGAGCAAAACTGGAACTCAGCTTCTTGCTCTAAGTTTCGACTAAAGATATGCCTCCCTGAAGGGAGTTTATAAATTAACCTATAATTTGGAGGGTTTTCTTTCCATCATTCTCACTCCAATATTCCTGAAGACACTCTGGATCAATCACTTAAAAACCACATTAGCATAAACAATGCTAATTTAATATTATAAGCTACTAATGAATAGACATCTCTTCAGAAGAAGTTTAACAAAGGAGCCTAACAAGTTCACTAATATTCCCACCAAACCTGTTGATCTGTGGACTCCAGAGATGAGGTGACCCAAGAGACCTTGGCAGATAGCCAGTTGCCTCACGAGGCCGAAAGCTTTAAGAGGACAAAAGTTTGGCTGAAGTGAAGTGAAGGACTTGGCAAAACAGAAGCTGCACTCAAGTTTTGCTGAATACGCAGGTGGAAGGCCGTGGAGAATCAGGCTTTCCATCTTAACGTGTACAAATATTGTCTCATCCGGTGCTCCCAGGAATTTGGGAGAGTCCTTTGAACTGGTTAAACAAATACACTGTACTTCAGCCTTAAGCAGACAAGCATTTATAGCTTTCATTGGAGTCAATAGCAGTTTTACACTGGCTTCCACTGTAAAACCCAGGATGAGCGTTGGGCTGTAAGTAGCCTACAGTGCTTGTTCCATGGTGTCAGGACACAACGTTTGTCACGACCTTCCCTTTTAACTGGCATTGCTCTTCCAGAGCTTTGGGATTTCCCCAGCAACCTGCAGGACAATGCAGAGAGGAGCATGCATTTCTGCAAGGCACTTAAGCTGTCATCTGATTTCTTAAGACTTATGAAGGAAGGTATCACTGAAACCGGCTGCGCCATGAAGACATTTAAGGTAGATATTACTGCCTGTGGTGTTTGTGCTCAAAACACTTTGAAAGCTGAAATTACTGTTTGAAGAGGTAAAAAATGCAGACGACGTTCGGTCTAGTGGCGCTTTAATTCAGCTCCGTATTTTCTACAGTACCACCGTTATTCTTAGCCATGCATTAATTTCTTAACCCTAATATATTTGTAAGAAATTATCAGTGTATATATATATTTTTATTCAGTGTAAAATTTGCAGGACATAGTATATATATATATTTTTATATACATACTACGTCCTGAAAATTTTACACTGAATTTAAAGAGAATAATATGAGTAATAATATGTTTCCAGGACACCAATAATGTTTTCGTTTCTTACTGTCTATCTTTCTCCCAGAAAAACACATGAACTGTCCTACTCAAAACAGACTTTGAGAAACACAAAATAAAAGCAGCAGAGCAAAAGCCATTTACAAAACTTGAAATGTCTGATAATGTAGATCACAGGCCTCAGTTTAATTGCATCTGCGTCTTCTATCTGTAACATCAGTGGAAATATGGAAAAATTAGCTCTGAGGTCAAGCATCGTTCAGTTTCACAGGAACCAAAAACTCTCTGGTGTCCTATTCAGCTGCTTACGCCATATCTGTTTTCAAGACAGATGCTCTCAGGTGCATGAGCTATGAGAGATGTACGAAATAAAAAAGGAATCCTTTCCCCCCCTTTCCATAAATCATGTTTTTACACTTCAGGAGGAACTCAAAATAAACAAAGTAGGAAAGAAACGGTGGCAAACTTTTCTGCAGATGGCATATTACACAAGACCAACTGAGAAGTAAACAGGGTTTTAATGCAGGGACTGAGATTTTAAAGGATGTTCACATTCTTTTTTTTTTTTTTTCCTTCTGTCCAACTCTGTTAGATTGCTCAGCACCAAAAGCTTGTGCTGTTGCGCCTAGGAGAAAAGAAAAAGTCCTTTTAGAAGCGTTGTCCTTCACACTTCATGAATGAGCAGCAGAACCATTGCCCAATGGATTTTCTCCTCCTACTTTCTGATTATTGCTTGACAGAAACGCCTGGTTGGAAGCCCTAACACTTCCTTGAGCACAGAAACTTCCAGACCGCGTTAAATGGGGGCTCAGCTTGTGCTCACCTCTGGAAGGGAAGCCTGTAAGGGCCTCCAGGGAAGACTGGGAATGGACCACTTGAGGTTCAGTCAGGGATTCTGCTGCTGAACACAACTTGGAAATGAGCATGCTGCTATGAAGTACAACTAGTATGTTATGCACTATGTAGTGAATGTGGGGGGTCTTTTTTGGCCAAGGTTCAATCTTGCATTCTTTGTATAAATCGCTCTCCTCTTTACCTGAGTGGTAGATAGGAGTGTTCAGGAAAATGGCACTATTGTAAATCATCAAGACAATATGGGAAAACGTTACTAAAGCAACTACAATCTTTAAATGGTTATACAGGGGATTAGCGGTGCAATAGCTTGCAATATTCTATTTAATTACCAGCAGAACTTAGCTGTACTTTCCAAAGGAAAAGGCTTTTTTAATAAAATGATGATATTAATTTTTACTAAATTACATTCATATTTAGATTATATAAAGAAAAAAAAAATATTCAGTGACAACAGGTTTGTTGTCAGTAACAGTAATACAGGAATACTATTATTTGTTTCCACACTTGCTCAAAAGACAGCGAAGAGATGTTATTCACACTTACCTTTAACATAATCTTTTTCTGGTTAAATGTCTTTGAGGATTCATGTACATAATGCTCAGTGACTAAATTCTGCTCAGTGCTTTGCTAATCACTGTCATGCAGTCTGTTTACTTTATCGGTTTCAATTTGCTAAAAATCTAATTGGAGATGGTGTGATAGTATTATGTTCCTGAGATGGTGATGTTAATTAAGAAGCTTTTTCTCTGAAGCTTTTATTCTACTGAGCAGTTCGTGTTCCTGACAAGCAGTATTATATGAGAACAGCTTTTACTTCTGGAAAGAAATTTGAATCCTGTTATACCTGTTGAGCAATGAGAAGATAATTTAGTCCTTTAAAACATGCCTTGACAAAGCACCTCTTGATAGAAGCAATTTGCCTTATGAAATGGCACATAGCAAAGCCAGAGGAACTTGGCTTCCATATCTGTCGTGTATGATGTAGACAGAAACAAATCCAGAAATTTTACTTATTGTGGGGCTATCAGGGCTGGTTCTTTCAAAATTTAGAAAGAAACTGAAAAGGAATCCAAGCCAGAGAAGAGAGAAATAACTTCTTTAACAGTAAGCGAAATGCAAATGAAGAAAAACTAAAGGGAAGCGGTTTCTTTTTAAATTTACATTGTTTCTGTTGCATGATTTGTGCTTATTTCACGTAAGAAGTGTGAAATGAGCAATAGGCAGCCACACACTATGTAACAGGGGAAAGAGATTTTTACTTGTAATGACCTCAGGAACATCATCTGATGCATTCAAAATGTTTTTACTCAGCAATTCAGGCAACAATAAAAGCGGAATTAATGTTATAGTTACACGGTACAATAATTTGGTGATTCTGCATGAAACTTCCACTTTGTGATCGGTTCAATTACATTGCTCTTTCTTTGCATGTCAGGGTGGAAATTGAGCCAAGTTTTGCTACCGGTGCTTTTTTCTTTTTTTTTAACTACATGTTTCATGTGTATCCCAGAACAGGGACAATGGAGAATCATTAATGTGACTCATTCACAAGAGAATACATTGAAGAATGGATTGGCTTCAGTTTAAGAGAAAAGAATTGGAGTCATTTATATTCTTAGCTAAAAACCCCACAACTGTGTAGCTTGTGACAGATTCTCCCTCGCTGAGCTGGAGAATGAAGGTCTGAGGCAGGGGACCATAGGTCCCGGCAGAACCCGGAATCACTCAGAGTGATCAAGACTGTGGCGGGAATCTTCCCACGCACGGATGAATTTCAAATGGCTCTGGGTGGAGCTTTGCAAAACTGTGAAACACAAAGGCCTTTAATTCCTACAAAATGTTCCCAGGAAGCTCACAGAAAAGTTTCTGGGATATGAATTTTCAGCAGAATTGAGAGTGGGAGAGATGCACATCAGACACAGAGGCATAATCACCTCTTTTTATAAGTTTTTATTGTATTGACTTACAACTTGGCTTTGGTGTAGACTGACCTCCACTTCAGCCGCAGCCCTGCAGAACAAGTGGTGCTCAAATCTCATAGGCAAAAGCAGCTCTAGTTGCTCCAGTACATTTCTTTCAGCATTTCAACTCCTCTTCTACCTCCCCTAAATTATTTGAAGCACACTTTTTTTCGGAGGACACCTTCTGATTTATCGCCTTTTCATTCAGAAGTGGGAGACTGAAGGTTGCAGAAACATTGCAGTGAAAAATATTGGGAAATTTGTAACAGTTATTCCATACAGGATGACATGGAAGATGGAATACAGCCTAGTTCTCACCAGTGGGAAAGGCTGACAAGTGTAACAAAATACACTTTAGCCGTTAAGTAAACAAACATTGCATGGGTTTAGATTCTCCCACTGCTTTGGTTGTGGTGCCACTATCAATGAGATTTCAAGGTTTCATCTGTGGCAAAGGCTACCTCAGTAACTTGAACAACAGGAAACAGAAGTACTGAAAAATATCTAATTAGGTGGTATTTGGATTACTGTGATAGGCCTAATAAGAAATAGGCCTAAAATAGCTTTCTGCATAGGAAAAATCTTCTATTCTGCTTCAGAAAGGACAAAAAATATTACTATAAACAAAATAATCATTATTCTGATCAAAAATATTATTATTATATCTGGTTGCTCATGGAGCTAAGAAACTCCAGAACAGTGAGGAAAAGGCAATTCACAGCAAAGCTGGGGTCCTTGTGCTTCTTTTTGGAGGAAATAGCTTCTGCATGCTCTTGATTGTGGTAACCCCTTCGTGGTGATGACACAACAGAGGCCTGAAGCATCTTCAGCCACTGAATTCATTACCACCGTATCCATTTCAGTTGCCAGCCGTAGTAGGTGAATGTAGGGTTTTTTTCCAGTTTTGTATTGGAGAATTGTTCCACCTAAACATGAGGAGAAACTTCTTTCCTGTGAGGGTGGCAGAGCCCTGGCACAGGCTGCCCAGAGAGGTGGTGGAGTCTCCATCTCTGGAGACATTCCAAACCCGCCTGGACACGTTCCTGTGCCACCTGCTCTGGGTGACCCTGCTCTGGCAGGGGGTTGGACTGGATGATCTCCAGAGGTTCCTTCCAACCCTGTGATTCTGTGATTCTGTAATTGTATTTGCAGAACTATCAAAATAGCACATATCCACTTCTACAAGTCACATAAATTATATTCAAATATGAATGTGTCAGTTTCCAGATGAGGACTATAGTTAAGACAGCTTCCTTCTTTCCAGGATGACCACTGCGACAATATACAACCTCTTTTATAAAAGAAATTCCTTGGTAAGATTATAATAATGCAGAAGATGCTTGTGTACATTGTGGATGACCCATACAATCTTCTGCTGAAGGTGCAGGAAGTCAGGCATGTTTCTCAGAACAGCACCAAGAATACTAATTAGATACCAAGAAAATAACACTAAATGAACACTAGCAAAGAGAGTGAACTGCAAATTATTTTGCAAACAGTGGAAGATCAAAGTCATGAATATTAAAAGACCAATTCAAATAAATGCACTTCTTGGTGCTATTACTTTTATGGCCTTCTTCCCAGGCAAGAATTCTGTATTAGAAACCTAAGTTTCCAGGAAATTCATGGGTAAAGTAAGATTGACATTTAGAATAACATGCTGTACCTGTGGCTGCTGAGTGTTAAACAGCTGGGTGGATGACAGTTATTAATCCTGTCCCTGAGTCAAGACACCTGATGCCTCTCCTGAAGACAAGGGCCTGAGTCTTAAAGAAATACGGTTGTAAAGAAGAACTTCAGTTTTACGGGCCGAGCATTTGGCTGACAAATCTTGGTTTAATATTTCCTTATTGCCTCAAAGAATTCAAACCCTCACCACTTACTCAAAAAATTTCCGGACATTACGGATCTGAGATGGAACATGATGCTGCAACCTAGTAGTCTGGACATTAGACTGAGAAAGTGAATGATCTAGAGGCGGCAAAGACTGACTGTTTAAAGGACTGGACAATTTCTAAAACCTGCTCTGGGAAGAAGGCTTCTTCAGAAACTATCCTAGACAGTTTAGGTGTTTTTTTCCATCATTTCCTATTCCTTTTCTAGTCATGTTAATAT
Source organism: Rynchops niger (assembly GCA_013400035.1). Taxonomy (NCBI): domain Eukaryota; kingdom Metazoa; phylum Chordata; class Aves; order Charadriiformes; family Laridae; genus Rynchops; species Rynchops niger. Next base: position 89,244 of record VXBH01006086.1, read on the forward strand.
ATATAAAAAAAAAAAAAAATGAAAAAAAACCCCACACCTTTGAAACTGTCTAAGGGAGGGGCTGTGTTAGAATTTCACAGCTCCTCATGATGAAGTTTAAAAGATTGCACTTCCTTGCAGCTGCATTTGAGACAATCTTGAAAGTTGAACGTGCATTAGATATGCTCTGATGATGTCTCTCAAGTTAAGTTCCTTGGAGAACATACATAGGAAATGACATAATTTTGGATCCTGACCTAGCCGTATAAGCAAGGTGTGAGCCAAGCATTGCGAACTACTCAGCTATGTCAATTGTAGGTATCTCTGGAATTTAGTTTTAAAATGTGAGTCAGCTTGGTATTTTGGATGGCAGCGCAGCAAGGATTTTTTTTCTGAGCACTGTTTGGACTTGATTTCCAAACTATACTGCAGTCTAGGTGCCTCACTCCTTTGCTGCTTGTGACCCTTTGCCAGTTTGTTTTCAGGGAGGTTACTGCACTGAAGGACAGAGACTTGGTTTATGTTGTAGAATAAGAGTAAACATAGAAGTGGATTCGGTTGTGTAAAAAGGCACTTTACACGGCAAGTTTTCTCTTTGGCTTTTAAGGTATCTAGGTATCAGGAAGTTTTCTCTTCTAGTTCAGATTAAAAGTTTATTGTGCCTTTGTATACATAGCAGGAAGATATTGTAGGCAGCACAAAAAGGGCATTGTTCCTAGGCTATTTTTCATTGTTTTGTTAGAGCATGTCTCAAGATAATTTTCTTCCTTCCAATTAGGTATCTGGCGTGTGTCAGAGATATGGAATGTACAATAAATATAATGATCAAGTAGCTGAGTGTTTGAATATGTGCCTAAAATGTATGGATAATTGGTATAAAATGTGAAAATATTTGACTAAGTGCCCTGAGACACTCTTCTTCACACCTTAAAGACAATATTATGGTATTGAGATTTCATGCAAATAACAGCTTGTGTCATATTCTTTGTTCATATCTATTGCATATGGTTACATGTACATAAGTCACTGACTTGAGGAAACTGAGGAATTTCCTCAAAGTAACTCCTTTCTACACTTTAGGAATATGAACTAACATAGCAACCTGAATTAGTAGTGCACGGGTCAACCTATTGCTCAATTTATTTATGCAGGTTATCTATACTGTGCTCTTACTTGGAGCAGGAAGCAGCATATCAATGTTTATGAGGTGCTTATCAAGTGAACCATCTGGACCTAGTTGACCTTTATTTTTTTCCATTAGCCACCATATGTTCTTTCAGCTTAATTTCTACCTAATTTGCAATATCCTTTTTTTTTTTTTTTTTTGAGATTATTCGGTCATCTAACAATTACACCATTTGAGAGTTACTTGAATATTCTGCATAACGTTGTTGTCCTGGTCCTGCCGTTGTAGTCTGCCCTTTGTCAGATGCCACCTCACCTTAGGAAGATTCCTTTTCCCTTTCCATTTACAGACTGTACCAAAATAAACATAGGGAAATGAGAAAAAATGTGCAGTGCTTTGAAGAGGAAAAGTAAGTTGTAACTAATACACCTGAAAGAGTCATGGAACCAAATGAATGAGATTGAGGAAGAGAAGACGGATTAAAAGAATTCCCTAAAACAAGAGAGAACGGTACTTCACTAGTTAAAAACTTCAGGTGTATAATTTTCTGAGTCTGAATCTTTCCAAGGAGACATCTCTAGAATTACTTATTTCAGTACTTTCCAAACCTTTTAAGTTACATCAGGATGGTTGGGTAATTCCTGCCAAATAACTCTGAAAAGTTCTGCTTGGTTTATGTAAATATCATTTTAACTGTGTTCCCTCCAAAAGTGAAGACTCCCGAGGGAGAATTTCACTGAGGAACACTGTAATAAATGCATAGAAAATGCCTTGTGTTTTCTGAAGGTGTGCTGAAGTTTTATGTGGAATTATGACTCACATTTTTTTAAATTACCCTTATTTCTAATCCTAGAACCGTAAAAATCAAATCACATTTTCTCCAAATGATAACAAACCAAGAAATATTAACTCTTTCTTTATTCCTTTATCAAGTTTGTGTGTCAAGGTTTTGGTACCCGGGGGAGCTACAGGGGTGGCTTCTGCAAGAAGCTGCCAGAAGCTTCCCCCATGTCCAATAGAGCCAATGCCAGCTGGCTCCAAGACAGACCCACTTACTGGCCAAGACCCATCAGTGATGGTAGTAGCACCTCAGGGATAACAGTTAAGATGGGGAACAACAGCAACCAGAGGAGAGGAGTGAAAATATGCGAGAGAAAGAACTCTGCAGACACAAAGGTCAGTGAAGGAGGAGGGGAGGAGGTGCTCCAGGTGCCAGAGCCGAGGTTCCCATGCACCCAAGGTGAAGACCATGATGAGGCAGGCTGTTCCCCTGCAGCCTGTGGAAGTTAACGGTGGAGCAGTTATCCACCTGCAGCCGCTGAAGCAGGTGGGTGCCCAAAGAAGGCTGTAACCCCATGGAGAGCTTGTGCTGGAGCAGGGTCCTCTCAGGACCTGTGGATCCATGGAGAGAGGAGCCCACGCTGGAGCAGGTTTGCTGGCAGGACTTGTGATCCCATGGGTGACCCACACTGGAGCAGTCTGTTCCTGATGGACTGCACTCCGTGTAAGGGACCCACGCTGGAGCAGTTCGTGAAGAACTGCAGCCTGTGGGAAGGATTTGCTTTGGAGGAGTTCGTGGAGGACTGTCTCCCATGGGAGGGAGCCCAGGCTGGAGCAGGGGAAGAGTGTGAGTTGTTCTCCCCCTGAGGAGGAAGAAGCGGCAGAGACGATGTGTGAGCAACTGACCCATTCCCCATCCCCCTGCGCCACTCGTGGGGAGGAGGTAGAGAAATCGGGACTGAAGCTGAGCCCGGGAAGAAGGGAGGGGTGGGGGGAAGGTGTTTTAAGAGTTAGGGGTTTTATTTCTCATTGTCCTACTCTGATTCGATTAGTAATACATTAAACTAATTTCCCCAAGTCAAACCTGTTTTGTCTGTGATGGCAATTGCTGAGTGACCTCCCTGTCCTTATCTTGACCCACAAGACTTTCATTGTATTTTTCTCCCCTGTCCAGCTGAGGAGGGGTGTGATAGAGTGGCTTTGGCAGGCACCTGGTGTCCAGCCAGTGTCAACCCATCACAGTTCCTTTATGTTTGGTGGATTTTTTGTATGGGAGAGATGGCAAGCTCGCTATTTTCCCATTCTTTCCAGACCCTAGTAACAGTACATAGTTCACTCCCTATGCTTGCTTTTCTTTTTTTCTCCATGGCATTCTGAAGGTTGTCAGTGAGAAGGAGAAAGGCTTTGTGGTGGCGCGTACATAGCATGACATTCAGGAGTCTGTAGCGCTGTCTCATTTTGAACTTGCTATCTAGCAGCATAATTCTATCAGGTTAAATGAAGTCATCTGTGACCTATCAAAGTATACATGACATCAGATTCAGCCTGCTCTGAAAGCTTCTTCCCGGAAGGTCTCGATATTGAATCCTCTGTGACACTACAGTGACAAGGCAAGTTACTATTCTGTCATGAAGCCAACTATCTCCATGAGAAGGCAGAAAAACCTGTGAATAAACCCCAAAGAATAAATGTCAATATATTAGTTATAAGATAAATAACACATCTAAAGCAAACACTGGAAATGGTACATACGATTACTGATTATTGTCTGCCTTGAGGGCTCTTTCAGTCCACAGACAATAAGAAGCATATAGTAAAAGTGAAGAGGAAAACGCAAGAGGCTCAATATCCTTGTGAAAGGAAAGAATGGAGTAAAGGAACAGATATAATAGTTAAGTGGTCAGATTGCATTCAGTGGGGGATAAAAGGCTTTTAGGATAGGATCAGCTAAGTACCAGAAATAAAAAGGTTATGGTGGTTATAGCCAGACAGTGGGAGGTTCAGGGCCGGAGTGATAACAGACAGCAGCAGAGTCGGGAACGTGATAAAACTGAATGGATGAAATAGGATTAAGAGAGACATAATAAATTAAATCAACTGAAAACATACTTTGCTTCTGCCATGTAATTACATACAATTATTTTACTGATCATGAAGCTCAGAAAATTGCAGCCATCTTCAACAAGCCTGTTTGAAAAAAGAAACAAACAAAAACCGTGCTAAGCAAACAACACACACGTGTGCGGAGGGAATATATTTTTGCAGTTTTCTTGACCCTTCTTGAAATATTTCTTCTCTATTATAAACACCTCTGTGTCAACTAGAGGAAGCAGCCATTCTGGGAAAGGCATCACATCGTGCTGCTCAAATAAATTTTATAAGAAGAAAATTCCCTGGAGAAAGCTGACTTAATCAAGGAGGTCTTTTTGCTGGCTTACAGCAGGGCCATTTATTTTGTGACTCAGCTATGGGAAATTTATCCATCAAGTGAGTAAGATTTATATATATATTCTATACTTGTGATCTAGTAGTTATAGTAGAAGCTAGTAGTAGATATTAGTAGTGAGATTCATCTCAAATACTTTTATTTGCTTGAATAAGCATGTAGTCAGTGTCATTTTTTTCAGTCATTGGAGAGAGACTGATGCCTCCTCATCTGCTTATTTCCATAAGGAAGGAATCTAGACAGCTCATTTTTAAATGCATGAAGTTAGGTGAGAGGAATAGCACCCAAAGTGCCCCAGAAAGACTAAGCAAAGTAACTTCTCTATCTACTGTCATCTGTGGAATTATTTATCAGCATAGACTGTTGGCGGTTTAACTTCAGGATGACAGACCCATGTTTGCATTTGTGGCCCCTGTTCTTTAGGAGTTACAAATTTTCTGTAGAAGGTACTGGAGAATCTAAATCACAGAACTATAGAATCATAGAATCGTCTAGGTTGGAAGGGACTTTTCAGATCATCGAGTCCAACCACCAACCTGACTCTGACAAAACCACCACTAAACCATGTCCCTCAGCACCACATCTACCTGTCTTTTAAATACCTCCAGGGATGGTCCACCACTTCCCTGGGCGGCTTGTTCCTAGGGTTTGATAACCCTTTCAGTGTAGAAATTTTTCCTGATATCCAATCTAAACCTCCCCTGGCGCAACTTGAGGCCATTTCCTCGTCCTATCGCTTGTTCCTTGTGAGAAGAGACTGACCGCCACCCCTCTACAACCTCCTTTCAGGTAGTTGTAGGGACTGATAAGGTCTCCCCTGAGCCATCTTTTCTCCCGACTGAACAATAGATAAATGCTATCCCAACTGCATGAAAATAGGCCAGGTTAGGAGTAAAAGAGTGGGAATTAGCAATAAACTTGGTCTGTGCTGTTTGTCTTTTATTAATCACAAGTATGAATCACTGCATCGTTGAGGGAAAATGTTTACCTGATGGTCAGCCCCGGAGTCAGGTACAACCTGGGAAATGCGGCCTCCTGAGCTGCATACCCATCACTAGAAGCACTTACTCTGATTTGTAGTATCAAGCATCTTTACAGAGGACCATGTCTGATAAATTCACTTTCTTATCATATTTTCATGAGTCAGACACCATTATGGGCCCGGAGTAGCATGCACTGACCCGCCATGTGGGTCTGGGTCCTAGAGAGACACAGTAGCCGTGGTTTCTGTAAGTTATTGCACATTTGCCATCCTCAAGAGGCCTTTTACTACCTCTTCTTATCTCATCCTTCCTAAAAGTTTTATTTTTCCACACCCATTGGCAGTACACATTTAACAAGGCAATACCATGTATAAATACGATAGCCAAAATGTTAATTATACTAGTCTTAAAAAAAAAAAAATTAAAAATTACATACATCATAGATGATATCTCTTCAAGGTATAACAATGTTCTGATCTGAAGCTCAAATAAATTATTAGGCTGTCACTAGGCTTTAAAGAAGGTCTCAGTAACTTTCTAGTGCCTTGATAGCAGGTTTAGTTTTCCCCTGAAAGTTGGAGATAGTTGCAAATTTTCTATTGGATTAGTTAGGGTCATTGCTTTAGAATTTAAATCCAGCTTGCCATTGACTATATGGGATTTGTTCACTTATTACAGAAAAAGATAGTTAAATCATCCAAAGAAAAGCCTGGGTTGCTGTTCCAATCCATGTTACATCCTTCTAATATAACAACTTCGGCATTTTATCTATTTGACTGGAAGGAGAAAAAGCCTACAAAGCCAAAGATTTTAAGTCTGAATTACGGAGACAGGTATTACACAGGAACACCGATTTGTTATGAGGAGTAGATAGAAAAAGATCACATTCTAAACTCATATTTTGTGAATTAAGAGGGCAAAGTACAACAGATATTGATCTCTGCACATAGGTAAACAGCAGTTGCAAATACGAATTGCTATTTCACCACACCATTCACGCAACGTGTCCCAAGGAGCTTTACTTGCTATCAATAAAAAAAACCAACAAAACTGCTACTGAACCAGATAAGCCTTAGAAAACATATGTCTTCTAAGTAGTATTAAAGTCAGAAAGCCAGCTGCTTGGGCCCAGCCAAAGGCTGATGCAGGAGTTGAGAAAGGGAAAAGCATCTGTCTTTAAGTTGCAGTCTTATCTGGGATTGGCAACGGCCAGGTAATGGCTCGCTGCCAGTAAACCTACTCTGCAGAGGCGGGGAATGGGACAGATGGAACAAATCTCTCAGATTCTCCCATACTTTTCCAGATTGTTACCAAGGGCAATATCTTTATGTGTTACTTAAACAGCTAGAGTCATTAGGACAGGGGTCTAAGAATCCAACCCTAAAACAAAAGCGGGATCAAGCAGAAGTACCCATTCCAAGGCTAAGGGTGGAGGGAAACACCCTTGAGAGGTGACACTAGGTCCCAAAACCGTGCTGCCTCCCTTTGGCATTGCTCGGCAAGATGTTGTTTGTACTAGAAAAGTGTTTTAACACCCCTGCTCCCAGGCTGCTGCTGTTTAAGTATTCTGTCACCAGTTTGTGTGGGTTTTGTGTAATCTCTCAAGCGAAGGAGGAAAGTGCCTATGTACATAAAGGATTTTGTTTGACTGAATGGTGGATTTCCTACACCAAATGACATAGTGCTATGCCTGCGTGGAAATGTATCAGTATTGGCTGGTCTTTTTGTTATGTTGGCTGGTCACAGAGCGACTGGTAATTTGTCCTACCCCGTTCCCCTCCTTACACCTGTCACTTCTCTCTTTGCCTTCTCTGTCCGCTTCCCTTCGTTCACATTTCTTTCTACTTAGGTTTTTTCTCTTAAGCAAACCTCAGTTCGTACAAAATAATGCATATATACATACGAACCAAGATGAAATTAATAGTGTGTTGGCTGATCTCTCTGTGTGTCATACTCGCTTCCTTTTTTTCATGTTTATCGTACCAGTCGGATGAAAGGCATTGAGAACAGGGACTGTCTGTGATGGTGTTTGTTGTGAAGAGGAAGGGCTAAAGAGGGAAGGTGGAAATTAGGACAGACACAAAAAGAACAATTTGAACACAAAGAAAATGTGTTTTGGAAAAAAAAAAAAAAAAAAAAAAAGAAAGAAAGGGAGTAAGAGCAGGACTGAGACAGATGAAATTGGAGGAAAGAAAGCCTTTGAGGCTAGTGCACCTTTTTACAGTACACTAGCACTGCCAAATAATCTGTTTCAAACTGTCGTTAGTTTTGATAGAATATTAGGGTATTTGTGAGTCAAGCTTCCAAGACTGACTGGTAACATCTGCTTTTCATGAGTCTGTAGCACTCAACAACAGCATGTTACATGCCGTGGAGATTCATACACATTTATAAGATCATGATCACTTCCCACACACCAGAAGTTCTGAATCAGCTTCTAGCAGAAAAAAAGTGGTATAAGAAAGAAGTCTACTGTTGTAATAGTTGAACTACTCTGCGAAATTGTATCACAGAGAGATCAACTTTCTGCCATCTTGTCTGTTTTTAAGCTCAGCTAATGGCATTCCTTACTCTTGGCCTCTTGAATGGCTGATAGCATCCAAAAGGAATACAAGTGAAAACTGCTTTTTCTTAAAGGGAAATTTCACACCCAGGATGTTGTCCTTGTGAATCAATTTAAAGAATAAGTGCAAATACTATGTGTCTGGCTGAGCTGTGTTTCGGGATACAGGCTATCAAAGCCTCCAAGACTTTGGGATAAAAGAGCTAGTGAGAAGATCAGCAGTAAATCTATTTGGATGTGTTGTTTGTCCAGCTTTCCCAGCGGGTGTGTGGCAGAAGGAAGAGCTAAGACATGTGTGAGCAGGACTGAAGTCAGGTCAGGATTGGAAGCAGCGCAGAGAGGAAGGCCAAGGCATAGGCAGAAAAGAGGGGTCCGGAGGGAAGGCAAACCTGTCGGTGGTTTGTAGCGGGTTGCATTGCTCAGATAACGGCCATGCAGCCTCGGGGACGTTATGGACTCCACGGCTTCCACAGCAGGAGCTTTGATAACCCTTCCCAGGAGCTATGCCTGTGAATTGTTTCCCTTGGGCTGTGATGAATCATCACACAGAGATGTGAGCCAAATGTCACCACCAGTTTATTTCAGTGTAAATTTGTAATAGGTTGCTGAAGGCAGAAAGTAAAAGATAACCAAATAGAAAATGAGAGTCAGCATTTATTTGTCTGATGTTGGTTGATAAATCAGCATAGCATAACTGCTTAGCCTAATGAGAACTGCACCTACCGCTTGGGTCAAGGGAGGTGTTTCTCCCCCTCTACTCTGCTCTGGTGAGACCCCATCTGGAGTACTGTGTCCAGCTGTGGGGCTCCCAACATAAGAAGGACATGGACCTGGTGGAGTGAGTCCAGAGGAGGCCACGAAGGTGATGAGAGAGTTGAGGCATCTCTGCTGTGAGGACAGGCTGAGAGAGTTGGGGGTGTTCAGCCTGGAGAAGAGAAGGCCCCAGAGAGACCTTAGAGCCCCTTCCAGTCCATAAAGTGACCCTACAGGCTGGGGATGGACTCTTTATCAGGGAGTCTAGCGATAGGATGAGGTGTAACGGGTTTAAACTGAAAGAGGGGAGATTTAGGTTAGATATAAGGAAGAAATTTTTTACAGTGAGGGTGGTGAGACACTGGCCCAGGTTGCCCAGAGAGGTGGTCAATGCCCCATCCCTGGAAACATTCAAGATCAGGCTGGGTGAGGCTCTGAGCAACCTGATCTAGTTGAAGATGTCCCTGCTTACGCCAGGGGGTTTGGAGTGGATGGCCTTTAAAGGTCCCTTTCGACCCAAACTGTTCTATGATCCTGTGATTCTATGATTCTATGATTTTATGAAAATTATTCTATATTAAAGTTACTTATCAAATATAGACTTGGGAGATGCATTATAGGCCTTGATGTTTTCCAGTTGTATATGATGATTTAGTTGAAGTTTTATGAATAGGTATCTGAAGAGAGAAGGAACTATCACAAATCTTGAATTCCAAGGCTATTATATACTTTTTTTAACAAAGATGAAATCAGTCTTTTTGGAAAACCTGCAGTGTGATTTTCTTCTTGGATTATAAGAGTAAATCAAGATTTGCGCATAAAATTAAGTTATACGTGACTTTAAATGAAATTAAAAGAAGAAAGTATTCAGAAAGTCACCTGCTACCTCGTGTATGATGTATGCAATTCTTTCGTTACTGCTACAGACAGAAATCTCTTTGCCGGAAGGCAGAAGTGTTTTTGAGAAGTCGTGTTTAGACACTGAGTCTTTGCTTTTAAGGGATCTTCTGAGATCTTAAGAAGCAGTTTTACATTCGCTGTGGTATTATCTTTGCTCTTTGCTGTGCAATGTAATAATGCAATCTTGTAGTTTTGCAGTGTTAATTGGCCTTTGAAAATGGTAGTTTTCAAACGGTAATCTACAAGGAGGCTTAAAATCCTACAAAAAATGAAGGCTGCTGATTTAATTATAGTGGTGTATTGCTTGAAGAATTAACGCAAGCTAACTGTTTGTCTAATTCATGTGATTAAGCAATCACAAAATGGCCCCTCTTATGGTTTGCATTGTGTGTGGGAATTGTGGATATTTTAAGAGCCACTGAAAGTGGCTACACTGAAATGAACAACAAGAAAATTCTCTCTTTTCTTTGCCCGTATCTCTAACCCCTTTCTCTGATATGAAGATCTTCAACAGTGATAGCCAACAAACAGAAACTCTTCCTTGCAATTGCTTCTGCTTCCAAGAGGAACTCGTGTGGAACCAACCGAATGCTGCATGCTGCAAAGGGGACAAAGATTTTTAGAGGTCTAGACAAGATAAAGCACAAGAAGTGTGATATCTTTTTTTTTTATTTTTTTTTTTTTTCTCCTCAATGAAACTACAGAAGGCTCAGAACTGTTTCATAAATGCCTGAAACAAACACAATTTAGAAAAATACTCCTCAGGTGTACAATATTACTGAGTTGCAATAATCTAATTGTCCAAAGCAGAAAAATGTTGTTTTGTTGGGATGAATGAGAGTTGAATGAAAACTTGGATATTTTTCGGAGCTGAAAAAGACTCATGGCCTCACATTGTGGCTGACAGAAATAAAAATAGAAAAAACTGTGCTCAGTGAAGCTCCAATAGAGTTCAATTTTCACCACACTGATAGCTTTAGTGCCTGTAAACAGATAAAAAACACTCTTTCTGAGTGCAAGAAACAAAACCGATTATACCTGTAAATGAATGGGAGATTTTAGAAATTAAACGTGAATTTTATTTAATTCACATAGCTATTAGAAGGATTCATCCGTATGTATACACAACACAATCTCCCCACAACTAAAACCTGTTAACAGATGTTATTAGGTAGAATTCAGTTCAAAAAGGGCTTTTCTAAAATAAAAAGTAGGTTGATAATATCTACAAAAATTCCTCTACGAACACAAATGTAACGGTTATCTGACAAGACAGGAGTTTTCTTAAAAGCATTGCCATCTGTAGTATTTAGCAAGGATAACAGCACAAGAAGAAAAAGCTTTTTTTTTTTTTTTTTTTTTTTTTAGGAAATTCTGTCCTTTCTTTGTGCTTTGTTTTTTGACTACTGTTTGTATTCTTTTTAGCATTTCAAGTGGCAAACCTTAACCCAAGCTTACACCTCTTTTTAAGTTATAAAAATGAACTTACTTGTTTTAGTTGCGTGCTATCCATTTTCTGCCAAAGCTGGCAATTTTAAAGGTATTGATTTAAATAGCGGCATTTAAAGGCAGTGCAATTTGCAAACACTTCCAGTAGCTAAGTTAGGACTTGGAAAGAATGTTGCAAGCTATAATGAAAATTCCAGTTTCTCTCACTTCTTATCATGTTGTCACATTCTGCATTCCTGAGGCAGACGGAAAATCATTATGCAGCCTTTGTGATGCAGCCACTATTTTGCCAGAAGTATAGTGCCATCGTTTTAACAGCAGAGCTTTTGTACTGTACTATATTAATATTTTTTTTTTCAGCGAGGATTTACAAACATTCCTACCTGCATATTAGGCCAAGATATAACCCTAACACACAGTTTCCAAAGAAAAACAGAATAAAGGACAGGCTAAGAAACAGCTGTAAGTACCTGACTGTCTCATGCAAAGAGGAAAAAATAGTCAACACTTGCATCCTGCAAGGTGCCGAGGCACCTCATTTTCTGCTTTGTTTAGTTCAGCGGTAGTCAATGGCATACAGAACTGAAACTTGGGAAGGAAGCCTGTTTTAGGCTAGTGCTTATTCCTATTTGATGCAAGAAAGAAAAGCAAATGAGGACCAAAGCTCATTCAGGTGTGCTCACAGTGGGACTTCTTTACAGACCACTAATTCCATGATCAGTGAGCCCTTGCAAAAGCAGATAGTCCATTCACACTCGATAAATGTGTAATCCGTTTTATCTGGCAAATAACACAAACCCGAAACTGAACTGCCTTTCCTCCCTCTATACAGTTTCTTTTCATTGCTGTGCCTTTGCCCAGGCTGGGTTTTTTAAAACTAGTGCACCAGACCTGATGACTTTCAGGTTTCTCTTATGGTAGGCGGTTACTCAACTTCTGTGGTTTCAGAGAAATATTTGCAGGCAGGCTGTTGCTGCAGAATCAACCAGGAGGCTCAGCACACGGGTTCGCCCCGTGGAAGAGAGGAAATATTGGAAGCTACACTTGAGTTACCCTCTCCTGATGTGAGTGACCCTGGCCCTGTTAGTTGCTGGGTCTTTTGGCGTCATATCTTTAGTTCCATACCTTTGTGGTCAAATCTTTTGTTCCATACCTTTGGGGTCATACCTTTTGTTTTGCTGTTTACAGCATAGCAAATCTGAACCTTGCTGGGAGAATGTCGCTTGCCTTTGAGGTCACAGAAGAGGGAGTTTTGGGAAGGCAGCGAAGGCACAGAAGTATTTTACTCAATGTACTACTTCTAAAGGAGCCAATGACAGGGAAAACACAGCCCATGCTCTCAGCCTGTCTACCTAACCCAAATAAAAAGGAACTTTCTATTTGAGTGCCTAGCCTGGTGCTTTGGACAGGAGAAGCAAACAAATAAACCTGACTAAATAAACTAAAAAAAGATTAAAAAAAAATAAAAAGAATTCCTTAAATCCCAAGCGAAATAGTGGATTTTGGTCTCAATCTGGAAACGATAGCCTGCTGTGTCTGTGATTGTTAAAACGGGATGCACTTGGTTGAGGGTGACAGTGGTTCCTGGAAGGGAATGCGCACTGCTATAAATTCGGGGGTGGATCCCGTTATATATATGTCTTTTGAACATGAGCTGCAGAGTCTTGGTATCCAAATGAGCTTCAAAATGTGAACAAATGTTAAGAAACTGGGAATGTTTGCTGCCAGTGAATTAACTCATTAGGAAGTATGATCTGTTAAATTGGGTTCAGTGTAAAGAAATAAACTAATTTGCTTAAATAGTTGTCAGAGAAAAAATATCCAGAATTTATTAAGTATTTGAACAAATGTAGGCACTGTCTGGAATATACAGTTTATAAGAGAGTGAAGACAGGTGAACTGGAAAACTTCTTCAAACTGTTCACATGCTAATGCTTTGTTTTGACTTTATTTTTATTCCTTTTGTAACACTTTTCACCAATTCTTTGCTGGATCCAATTACTATTAAAATACTGCTTTGGGCTAATTTATTTTTTAAGCAAACATTGCAAAACACTTGTGGAAAATTAACAGTGAATTGTACATGCGAGTATTCACACTTAAAAGATTTCTATTTAGCAGCATGTTCATCTGTCACGGAATAGAAACAACGCTTCTGCAGATGTGCAGAACAATATTCAGCAAATGCTTTAAAAAGGGAAATCGTTTTAGGTAGATAGTGACTTCTTTGACAGAAATTTCAGCTAGAAAAAGCACCTAACATTATTTCCATAAACACACCAAACGGTTTGAGTGCATACATCTAAACCAATGCAGGTGCTTCTTCCGCTGGGTGGTTGGCTGATGCTCATTTCTCGTAGTGCAATTTAAGAAGATACTTACAGCTGCTTGTACAAAGACTAGTGGCTGCTAATTTCAAGAGGAGCTCAGTCTTTCAGATGGAATAGCAAACCTTCCTGCATCTCCCTGAACCACGGCAGAGTTCTGTTTTTGACCTGATCCATGGTAAAAGGTTAGGGGGAAAGCAAGCTCAAGGCCAGGGATATATTAAGTCCTACTTAAGTTAACTTCTTAAGTAGTTATACAAGGACTGTCTGTCTCTGTGGGGGTGCTTCTGGAATGCTTTCCTGCCGGAGTCTCCGCATTCATTCACACAACAGTGTTAGTCAATAAAGCAGATCAGTTTTGGTAGTTAGACAAAAAGAAAGTAGATATAATGACTGGTAATTCCCATGCTGGCCACAACATACAGCGAAAAGCACCATGCATTTGCACCCTCATCTAAAAGTTACATGGGTCCCTCTCTTGTGCCCAGAAGAATGGATCCTGCAAAGTTCTTTGAAATACCACTTGACAAATGGCTGACTATATGTGACCGATCCGTTATCCGAACACTAGATAGCACCATGGTAGAGACCAGTGCTGCAGCCTGGCAGCAGCAGTGTGTTTGGGAGAGAAGTCGGATTATAGTTTCATATAGAGCAAAGTAATATTTTTTTTTTTTCCAGTAGAGCTGATGAGGGGAAAAAAAAACCCAAAAAGAGTGAATATAGAAAATTATTACTTTAATTACTCCACCCCTACCAGGGAAGAAATTAAAAGTGACTAATTAATGCTCTCTATGAAAACTGAAATGGGTAAGGGTAGGTAACCTATCAGATAATTTCTCGGCATAGGAATTCCTCAGTGTAGCAGTTCCTCAGATTGGAGGAACCTGTCAACCACAGAACACTGAGAGCTCTTCTGTTCACATATGAGAGAAAAGGGTCTCAGGAAAGAGGATGGGAAACCTTAGCAGGCTGGACTGGAGGACTGTGAGGTTCTCCATTTCAAGGAGGTCTGCTTGAGCCTAAAACCAACTACTGGTTGACAATATACATGTAAAATCACTCTTGTGTGACTAGAAGTTATTCTTCAGTGTGGAGACTTGATTCTGCTTTGTACATTTAGTGTATCTCATCAGGCCTTTCTTGCCCAGGACATTCACTGTAACTTTGGAAAACATGTAATAATTAATGTTTCAACCAGATTATTTTTGTTTCTTCAACCAATAATTAAAGCCAAAGGCCTGTGTGAAAACAACTGTAGGTCCTGGGGAAAACGGTGAGTCTAGCTTCTTCATCTAAAATATGGAGACAAGTTTTTAGATTTGGTTAATAAAACTTTTTTTTGCTTTCCATGCACACAGTGTTTACTGAAGGGACAAAGCAAAGCTAATCTCTGGGATTTGGATCGTAAGTGTCTGTCTTCACTGACAGGCTGCTCACGATGTGTCATGCAGCTTTCCTCTCCTTACTTGGCAGAATAACGCGATCCATGTTGGCTACTCCACCGCTGGATAAACTCCCCTCATTGACCCCTCTGCTCACCAGCCTCCACCCCTAGGTTTGTAAAGTAACCGAATTTGTACCCAACGGCTGATCCAAGCCCTCGCAGGAGGGGTGGAATGGGATTACCAACTCTTGAAAGCAGATCATCAACACGGTTTTACTGTAGGGGCAAAATCGTTGAATATTTATGGAGCGTAACTCGAGACGGTTGTCCAGAAGCTCCAATGTACAAGCCTCTAGAAGACTCTAAAAGGAAAATGGCCATCTCAAACTGAGAAAAGTCCCCCCAAACAAAAACCTTTAGCTGTTTTCTTCTATAAAAAAGGCAACTATGCTCCAGTTCCTACAGCTGTAAACAACATCAGAAATAGTTCAGGCAGACCACTATATAGAATGAAATCACAGGCCACAAAAATTTCTTATGTTTTATATCCTGAGGGTAACAGCATAAACACAGCAACGCTTTGCAATTATGCAATGCCTTTGAGCTGAGAAGCCCAAAACGTTTTACAAAGGTGGGGAAGAACTGTGCTTTTGAAAGACTTACAAACAGCAGTGGGGAGTCTTCCATGCAGAGCTATGTGAAAAACTGATTATTTTCTCTATGGTTCTCTGGCTTAAATGAAAAAAATAGAACCAAAAAGTCTGTTTGGATCAACGGAAGGATATTTTTTTTATTTTTTTGGTGAAGATGAAGGCCACAAAAATCTATTTGCTTCATGTAAAATAAAACATTCCACTTCATTTTTGCAAGTTGAAACCCTTTTCTAATACAGTCTTTATTCAAAAAAAGTTTAAAAAACATATCCATAATGTTCTATTTTTAGAAATACTACATGATTGACAGTTTTGCCCATTTTTGTCTCATTTTGAGGTCTCTTTTGAACTTGATACAAATTCATTAAATATTGCTGTTCTCCTTTCTAATTAATGTGTGTTCTGCACTCCTCCCATTTATGTCATTAATAGCTCTACATCCTGAATTTGCACCAGTATCCGGTCCCACTGTGCAGTGATGGATGTAACAATTCAATCTGAAAGCAGTGTCATGATGACTGAAATACACTTACTTGCACAGCGAGCCAAGCCAAGCTTGCAGGGGATGGATGAAGTTTCAAGGCAAGCAATAACTCTAGTTATTAAGAAGCTGTGAGTAATGCTGATAGTAAAGGCTATCCATATTGGGGATCATTCTTAATGTAAAATGAAGTATCATCTGAAACAATCCTTGTTAGTCTTCTTAAAGTCTGATACAATTAAATTAAACAAGATATGAGAGGAAAAAAGCCACAAAAAATCTGACTGAATTGTGTTTCATTAATATTCTGAAATTTCCAGGTTTTTTTTACACTAGCTGTAGAGTAGATGGGAAACTGGGGGGTGGGGGAAAAAAAAAAAAAAAGAAAAAGAAGAAGAAAAAGCAAAAGAGAAAATAAACTGTTTGGTTCTCCTGCTTCCAGGAAAGCATTGTTGTTGGCCTAGAAAAGCCTCAAGCACGTAAGCGTGTCCATTATTCTTCTATTGTGCTCTGGGAGTACGGCATGTGCCCAGCTGTAGCTGTAGCGCTCTCCACTTATAGAAACTTTAATGACAGAGGCTCTGGAAATGCGTATGGCCTCTAACATTTGTGAGCTAAAGTTCTTAACTAAATTCTAAACAGACTGATATCAACTCGGATATCATTAACCAACTTGCTTTTGATGGCTTATGCTCCAGTGCGGTATTTGACCATAGAGTGTTGTCCTTGAGTTATCCCCTCCAGACTTGAGCTTTGGAACAATTAAAGACATTACTGTTAGGGAATAAATCACAGCTTTTACATGAGGCCGAGTGCCAGCTGTAAGACATGAGGAGTTTATTCTGGACAGAAATTATAGCTAAGGGCTTGGAAGTAGTGAGTATTAAATACAGGAAAGAGCACGAAGGATGGAGAAAGGAAAGACCCTTAACGAAGGAGTCATCTGAAACAGGGAAAGCTTTCTACTTTGGCTGTCGGTAATATGTGGACTAACACATGTGCAAATTAACTATACACACAGACGCACACTGTATTTGTACCCTGATCGGATTTTCAGATGTGTACAGAGATCTCCTCAAAAACCTTTCTCCAAACCGAGCACCTTTTAGTGCGCGAGGAGGAAGCAGCAAAAAATACAGGCCTGTGATACAAGGAGTAAACTTCTCAGACATTCTTGCAAAAAACTTTCTTGCCATCTAAATGTCATGTAGTCAAGACTAGTCTAACGACTCGAACAACCACAGCCGCTGAATGCTATCAGCTGCTCTTATTTCTTCAGAGACTGATAGTTTGAAGACAGAAGGTTTTCTGTAGTGTATCTGACTTCCCTTGTCTACCCACATCTAAAAAATGAAGAGACAGATAAAATTATTTTCTTTTTAACTCGAAGAATCCCTATAAGATTTGGATTTGGGTCAAAGGTTGTTTTCATGGTGAAGGTTGTTTTTCTCATTATAAAGTTTTCATATGAGAGCAATCTGATTTTTCCTTTTCCTCAGGCTGGTTGGTAAGACTCTTTTCTGAGAATTCATCTCTGTGAACCATACTGGAGAATTTATTGTGACTACATATATAAATATGAAAGATCAGAATATGTTTCGTTACTAATATTTGTGTTTCAGAGAGCATATCCATTCAAGATGCACTGCTTCACTATTCTCTGTTGTAGGAAAGTATAACGTGTTTGTGGTTAAATATCCTCAGAAGATTCCTCCTCTTCTTTTTTTTATGGCTTTGTTTCATATTTCCCACAGCCATGAAAGACCACACAAATAAAATATTCCTGTAAAAATGAATAACACACTATCACAGAAATTATCTTAGTTCATTTGAGCACAGAACGGTTGTCAAACATGGTATTAATTTTTAATGTGAGGTATTTATTGTCTCATTTTCTCTTGTCTTCAAGAAGAAAATGAGATGATGCTTTATTTTAAAAATTAAAGAGGAAATGCCAGTAACAGTTTGTATCGCTCTGTATGGAACCAAAGGTCTTCTGTAATCCAGGAGTAAAAATGTAGTTATTTACTTAAGAAATAAAGAGTCTCTCCACTGAACTAATACTGCTCAGTGAATTATAGAGCAGGATAAATAATGTAAAAAGTCCTAAGTATATTCACACATTTTTAAAAAGCACCATAGCTGTGATCACATTCTTTTTATATCCTGTTTCCAAAAATACTCCAGCAACAGTGTTTTCTGGCAGGAACAGGTATAAAAATAGCCAAATGTTAGCATGACTATTACAGAATGTGTGTGGAAAGAAAATTTTAATTTCATTTCACAAGCTTTTGTATCTAAAATACATTTCCTGGACTCAACAAAATACTTAGGCAGAGTCTTAAGTCAAATTATTTTCAAAATGTATGCTAACATATTCTCTTCTGGAGTTGAGAACTAACTTGAAAGCATGATATTACTCTAAAGTTTCATTCGTTTATTAGAAAGATCAGTTCTATATCTGTAAATAAAACCCAAACACAGATAGTACTGTAGGGGAAGGGATAAAACATGAAAACTAGGTGTCATGTGCACTTTTGTCTTCTATTCAGAATTAATTTAATTCTGAAAGAAGTCTAAGTTTCATGATGGATTTGTAAACAAGCCACAGATTAAGATTTTTTAAATAGAAATTGCTCAGTAGTTAAGTTTAAAAAGCACAAATTTGATGTGTTCAGGGTTTGTGAGCAGGCAAAAAAAATCGTAACACTTATATATGATGAATTTTTTCATCTAACAGTTAGGAAATTATCCACTTATAAGGAACAGAGGATTTTTATCCATTAATAACTATTTGTAGTTTTTTTCTGTATTGTGTTTTTCAAACAGAACCTATACTACTATTGCTTTTAAAAGGTGTGTGGAATTAACTCCAAGGTTTTCTTCTTTGGTAGGGATGAGTTAAATTTCTGTTTAAGGACAACTGCTGTCTTGTTTAAATTCCTCATTAGCTACATTCAGTTTTTGGATATTTCTGGCATTTTTATTACTGCGTGGTTTTTCTGCCTTAAACAAAATTACTCTGATTGTTAGCAGATTCGCTCTGGTGATGGCCAGGGGTGACTAGGACCAACTCAGGCCAAAGCTGCAAGTACATAACGTAACTAATTTGAGGCCTTGTCAGCACCTGCTCAAGTCAGCAGTTCAGTCAATACCTGTTGAAGTCAACAGAAAATCTTCAAATAGACTTTGGCTACATCCCTGAGAAAGGAGAATTTGTATTTTTCCGGGAATCATGACTGCTTTGAGGACTGAAATAGTCGGTGGGAGAGACATCTGTGAGTTCCTTGTTCTCTGAAGTCACCACATTCTTTAACCGAGACTCATTTCCCTGATAAGTTCATTACTTTTCTTGGTAGTTCATTCCATTTTTATCACAAACAAACAGTATTTTAAAATATTTTCTAAAAGTCATAGAAGTGACTAAATTATCAATTCATTAACGTTCTGTTATAGAGTCCGTATTTGTATCAGACTTACCTCAGTTCTTATATTCTGGAAAAAAACCCCCACATTAATTTCTACAGTGTGACAGAAATGGTGGCCTCTCAGGGATACTAAGTGCAGTAATTCCCAGGCTTTCTTGTTATATTTAGGTGTCGGTACCATACAGACTTCTGTTTGTTGCTGATCCCCCTCCCTTCCTCCTTCCTTCCTTCCTTCCTTCCTTCCTTCCTTCCTTCCTTCCTTTCTTCCTTCCTTCCTTCCTTCCTTCCTTCCTTCCTTTCTTCATTCCTTCCTTCCTCCCTTCCTTCCACTTTCTTTATTTAAGAGGAAAAAGTGTAGACTTTTTTTCTTACCATTTTTGTGCAACAGTAACAGTAATTGTTTGATAGCCTTCTATTTTTTTTTTTTTTTATACTGATTGATATGATATTGCTCCTGTGAAAGCAAGGATCTGCAGATCTCAAAAACTGAAGGACTTATTTTAAAATAACCAGCAATAAATCTCTAGTGTTTAGTTAACCATCAAAGTAAGGAAAACACAGGGCAGGCTTTTTAAAGCAAAGCAAGTACACATGCCATGGCCTTTGGGATGTTTTCCCATGATTTGCTCGTACTGGAATTTTCAAGTAGAAATTCAAAAGCTGAGAATATCTTATTTCCTGCTACTCGGAGTGGAATAAAAGCTTCCCATGTAAGCATTCTCAGTAAGCAGAAATATCTATAGCTCTGTAGAGTTGCTACCACATTCTAGAGTTCCACAGTGTTATGTTTTTTTCAGACCTCTTTTTTATGTTTTAGATTCTGAACAGTCCTAGATGGTTTCAGCCATCATGTAATTTAACACTGAGTCATTCCCCATTCCTACAAGAAACCTTCCCTTATGCATGATTATATATTGTGAAAATGGATAGGCTAATTTTGCAACATGAATTTTCTATGGTAGCTGTTCTGCTACTATTTTAGTCTGTTTTTAATGATATACTCACTGCAACAGCCCTCTTATATACAATTACAATTTTGAAAAGTGACTAACTTTGGCTTAAATTATATACATCAACCCAGACTCTCTCCTGTGGAAGAGCGTGCACGGACCTTTTTGTGAGTTTTTACACCTAAACAAAAATGTTTGGAAGAATGTGCCACACTACAGGTATTACCATTAGGTAGAGGTGGAAATGAGTGGGCTCTGACAGTTTCTCAACAGTCAAAGGTTTCTTTTGCCTTTGCTCACTTGTTTTAGTTTCTAAGCAAACGTGCAACCAAACAGAGTGGAGCTACTTTGGATTCATATAAGACAAAGTTGTGGGTGCAGAAGGTCCATATGCCCCACAGTAGCCACGAGTCCGCTTTTATTTCTGCACACCTAAATAAAAAATAGATTTTGCTGTTGCTGACAAAATGAAGAAACTTAAAAACAAAATTCAATTTAACCTCTGCCCTGTTTTTGCATTGTATCCCTCAACTCTAAGTAGAGGGAGAACTGACACTTGGTAGCCAACTTCTGCTTGCTCAGCAAAATGGAAGGTTAAATTGACAGAGATTGAAAAATACTGACTCAGCCATTTAAGCTGAAAGAGAAAAAATGTATTAAATGGGCTAAAAGATGCTCTACATCACCCAACCTAAAGATGCAGTGAGAAGGATAAAGTCCCTTATTCTCAAATTTGTCAATAGGTCAACTCAAAAGCTGCTACGCGTTGAGAAGCAATAACTGGAGGAAAGAGAGGAGGAGAGGCAGGCAAGAGATGCACAAAAAGCTTCTGCATTGGAACTTCTTTTCTTTCTACAAAGGAACAGCTTTGGATCATCCCCATGTGGAGGATGATAGAGATAAGAAGCTCTCTGGTGGTAAGCATCTGGGATGGGAGGGAAGATCATAGGATGTTGTGGGATTCTCTTTGTTTCTTGCTTTAACTGTGTATGTCTCCGCTGTTTTTTTGAAGCTTTTCCAAACCCCAAGGCTTCTGAGGTTCTTGCATCACTCAACTTCTTTTCNTGTCAGAGCAATGTGTCTATGTGTTAACACAGGAGAATATCAGTGTTGGGCCTCTAATTAGATCCATATTCATATTGACAGTTTAAAAAGTCCCCAGCACAAATGAGTTACAGTAATGATTGCTTCCCGCCTGATGGGAAAAGATAGCGGTTATTGCTCTGTGTACGAGTCCTGAGCCAAGAATATCCATAGATTCGAGTCTGATTGAAGCTCAAATAGATTGTGACATAATGAACTTTATTCATTGGTGCCGCCTTGAACAAACCAAGGCTCCCCCGCTAAGTTTCAGATTGTGTCTTGGGAGATCCTTGGAAACTCACTGTGTGTGTGGTGCTGGTGTCTGAAACCGAGTTCCAGTCTTCAAATCAAAGTCTTTAGTACCAGAAGACTCCAGTGCATTACTGGAGAATGACCAAGTAAATATTGGAGTGCTGCCATGTAAGTCAAGAGAGAGAGAGAAACATGCTAACAGAGACAATTTGCTGCAGGGAACTACTTGGGAATGGTTTAAGGGGTGGGAGGAAAGAGTTTAGGGCACAAGGGAACAAACCCAAACATGCCTTATATTTATTCAGCACTCTGTAGGCCATTCTCCACTGGCCTTACCTTTAATGTTGAACATTTAATTTTTTTTTTTGTAGACAAACAAGAGCTGAGTAATTCTCCCATTTTCAAGGTCTCTGCTCATCCCACTCATCATGTATTCTTTGATCAGTGGGAAACTGAAGTAAAGGCAATGCTTCAGGGCCTGATCCAGAAAGCTAGATAATTTTATTTACATGAAAAGTATTAGACAAATGTACACTAACGGATAGAGGCTGTACATGGTCTTATTTGAAAGATAACTTAGGAAGTGTTAACTTGTCTGTATGTGAAGGCTGTTCAGGTAACTCTTTTTGCTAACATTGAGGTAAAAGAAACCGGTAAAACAGTAAACTAATTATCAGCATGGATGGGAAAAGAATCATACCTTTGACATCTGATTTATAGGCAATTGATACAGCAATTTTTTGAAAACTGTGTTGATAAATATTATTTACTTCGGGTATCTTTGACGCTTTTAGTGATTTCGATGCAGAGCACAGGATTTGAAATCAGAGTTTAAAATCCAGTGATTTCTTACACTTGCTTCCATGAGAAATCTGGTCTTTCTCAGCCCGTTGGTCTGACTTGCTGTCTGTTAAAACGGCAGTTACTGAAAAATGTGGTTTTTTACCCACTGGGACTTAAAAAGGGCTGTAATTTCTCAAAAAGCCTAATTAAGTGTGAAATTTTGAAATATGTTAGAGTATTCCTCCAACGTAATTTTGTATTGAGATGTGCATGCGTAATATAATATGTCTTCATAAAGTTTAAACAAAGGTTGATAGATTAAATTCAAAAGTAGTTTAGAATGTCTCATCAATCATGAAAAAAACATGGCAAAATCTTGCTAGTTTAGTTTATTACACCAAAATTTTGTACAAGACTTCACTTGTATGGACAATTATGTTCATAAAAGCTGCTTTTACTTGGATTGCGATGAACAAAATGTTCACAATATTCAGGCACTTCAGTGGTCACTGAGGAAGTCAAATGCTTGAGTTCAGTTTAGGAACACATTTCTATGGCTTGTGCTTTATACATAACGACCCCAGCTGTTCTTCATCTCTGTTTTTTACTGGCTTGCCTGCATTTTCAATGACCCTACCATATACCAGGAGGTGCTTTTTCACCTGTAGAAGTTGGTTTCACTGTCTAAAGACTATAATTGCTTTGTTTATGTCTGGAGTAACACAGGTAAGATCCAGTGCTGCAACTTCTTCAGGATACAGCTTGCTTATTTTTCTTTTTTTTCAGTATCAGTAGCTGCAAGTATTCTAAGTTATAACTTGCACCATTTTTTTACACTATCGCGGCCTATTACAGACCCACCGAGTGTGCCTGTAATAACCGGTCATTTGCCGCATAGAACGACATGACTGTCTAAATATCAAAATGATCTTTCAAGGTTTAAGGCTATCTGCAATGAAACTATAAATTGTATAAATTCACAGGAATTACGCATGCCTGCAAATGAATGTGTTTTACAAGTGCATGGGTCGTAATGGGTGATAGGAAATATCAAAAGATTAATAACATATTGTAAATGAAATGCAAGATAAAGTGTGGTGGATCTGACATTTGCCATGCCTGCTTCTTGGTGTTTTGTTTTTTTTTTTTTTCCCCCTGCAGTTTTTCTACTTTTTTCAGTCTTCTCTGTCAATTATGCTAATTTTTATGTTACCATCTTACAACCTTATTTGGAATTTGGCTGAATTTGGCAGAAGATGCGAAACATAGATACCTTGACATTTTTGTTTGGGAATCCTGAATCTTGGCTAAAACAGTAGTCGTTTGCTTATTCACTGTCATCATTACAGTAAATACATCTCCAGTATGGCTCACTGAAATGTTTTAAACGCTTTTTTTTTTTTCTCTGATAGACAGTACGTTTCCAAATATAATTTGTAAGAAACGCTTGGTATAGTCAACAGTGACATTTCACCACTTTTACAATATTTTTTGATTTTTTTTTTCATCAATAGCGCTACTGACATTCTTTTCCTGAAAAGTGGCCAACGTTCCTTCGTCCGGACCTTTACCAATATCCCAGTGGAGCCTAGAATGAGGAACATTTTGACAACTGGATATAAATAAGTTTCAGGATTCCAAAGCTGTATTTTATCTTGGCAGCTGCCCTGATTAGTTTCATTGGAAAATGCTTTCAGTCGTGTGAGTGAGGAAGAAGAATGTGACTCTGGCCTACACAAGGCTTTTGGATTTTTGGTTGGGTTGGGTTGGGTTGGGTTTTTTCCCACTCTGTTAGGCTTGGGACATACTTTGGGACTTACACAAACTGATTTGGTAAAATGCCTTGATATTTCTGGATTTTTAGGAGGACTACACACAAACAGCTACCAAAAGAAACTTTTTTGTTCTAATAAATACTTTGCTTTGCTTAATCTGTGACCTACAGGGGAATACCATTCAGTGGGTTGTCAGAGTTCACATGATTCTGTATGTAATTACCTTGGTATTATAATTGCCCTCTGTAACTGCCTATGCTGGAAATGATGTAAGTTTCTGACCAGGGGGGATGTTTTTACATTATTGCATTATTCATGTTTAAAGCAAGTTGGTGAGGAGTATAATTGGAAAGAGAGAAAACAAGGTATTTAGATTAAAGCCCTTTATAGTAAAAGAATTTGGGTTTGGAAGATAAGTTTGGTCTTTTTTTTTGTGTGGCAGAATTGTTTTGAGGAAGATTAATATATACCCTATGCTATGGAATCATTATTTCTGCTCAGAAAAAAATTAAAATTTGATAATTGAGAGGATTTGGGAAAAAGTCTTGACCTTCCAAACACTTCCTGAAAATAATGTGTTTTGGAACAACACACATGTCATTGTGAGAGCCTCCAAATTTATGTACTACGGTGCAAAATAGCAACAATTTAGGGAATGAGATTATAACACTAATCGGCATGCCATGTAGTTAAATGTGGTTTCAATACGCTTGTGGCCTGGTTTCTGCTGCTTCTCTGAAGGAGGGGAATCTGCTTCTTCAAATTTCAGAGGAAAGGTCATAAAATTTGTAAGATTAGAAATCTAGCAAATTCTACACATCTGCACCACCAGAACTCCCTGTTTTCATTGCTTTCAAGTAAGCATGCAGTTTAAATTAACAGCTATTCTGACTTTTCATCACCTTTTCTATTAAAGTTCACATAGTGAATCAAAAAACCCTTCTAAATGATCAACAAATGTTTCAATAAGCAAGAGTTAGCTCTGGTACAGCGGATTATTATGTGGGTTGTCATTTGAAACAGTATCATCGTGTATTTTCTCCTGTTGTGCCCTAAATTATTTGTACCTCATTCAACTTTTGCCAGTTAGTTCTAAAAACCATCTTTCAAATTCTGAAAAAAATCAATCATTTGCTGCAATTAAACATTTAAACTTAAACATTTAAACTTGACACTTTACGCTTAATCACTGAATCCTGAGAATTTAAGTTTTGGGGTTTTTTTTTAATTCTTATTTATCACCTTCCTGGTGTTTTACTTTTTTTTTATAAGCAGAAACATCTATCCAGTCTCTCAATTATTTAAAGTTAAATGCTGATGACTGTAAAAAAATGGATATAGTACCCTAACCACAATAAGACAGAGATATATTTAATGTTAGTTAAAGGTAGAACATATTTTTGAAGTTTATGTCTCTATGAAGGATATATCCCATTACCTGCTTTAGTTGTTACAGCAAAGAAATCAAGAAGTGAGGGGAAAAGGGAGGGTATGTTTCTTTACAAATTGATGGTCATATTTTAAGTGCTGTATAATCTTTTGCAATAATGATGATATTCCTCTCATTTATGCTTCAAATATTTGTACTAAAATAAAACTGCTCATACGATTTCCCCTGCATGTCCACAAAGAGGTCTCAATTATCTTTACTAATGTAATTTATTCTTACAAAAGTTTCTTTTATGACTTGACTGTGAACAGCTGCTAGTATGATCTTATACTGAGTACTTGATCTCTGGGAAGTAATTAGGATTGGTCAGAATTATGCTTTGGACATGTACAAAATAATCACAAGCTCTCTGAGTCTCTCAAGAAGAGGTAGTAGTTTAGTTAAAAAAAATATTGTGGAATTTTATAATAGTTTTAATGCTTTGTGACTTGGCTACACCGGCTTAGCCCACAGCATCATTCCTGAATATATTAAGCTACTGAAAGATTTAATGACTGAGTGAAGATTTTAGATTAAATTGTATTTTATCACATTCATGTGTGTAATTGTGAGAGCATGCACAGCCTCGGTTGCAAAAAAGAGCTGAAAACCATGTCTGAGTCATCAAATGCCTTTGTATCAGGACTCTAGCAAGGGGTTTTGAGAAGAGCAGTGTCCTATTCCACATGAGGTTATCAAATGCGTTGTTTTTTATTTCTGTCATTCCCTCCAATTTGTATTGCCTCTTGCATCTCGTAAAGTCATTAGCAAAGCCATTCCAAATTGATCATGAGTCACAGAATCACAGAATCACAGAATGGCTGGAGTTGGAAGGGACCTCTGGAGATCATCTAGTCCAACCCCCTGCCAGAGCAGGGTCACCCAGAGCAGGTTGCAGAGGAACGTGTCCAGGCGGGTTTGGAATGTCATAAACTTTTCTAATTCAAAATGGGAAAACAGTTTCTTTCTAAGTAAAAATAAGAAAATTTGACAGCTTTTTTTAAAGAGGACTAGCTTTAACTTGTGCAGCGGCCTTTGTAAACTGGTTCCATACCCAAATCTCCCAAATTGAGAACAGTGTCCACCACCTGCACTAGCTGTTGACATAAAACAACAACATGCTTCTGCTTGGTCTGAGCTGCAAAATGCACGCTCAAGTTCTCGCCTGGCTTATTTAGTTACTTCCATAGATATGATCTTTGGAGGAAAACTCATCTTTGGTTTTACCTGTGAACATACATTACCAGTAACATGAATACTTGAACCATGAACTTAAGCCCAGCTTCTTCTTGGACCAAGAGGGTGGTGATCTTGGGATCCAGTGGCAAGTCTTTGCTTCTTGTGAATGATTGCATTCACCCTGTACCCAGAATAAATACGAATATCCTCTGAGCCACTCTCATTTATGCCTGATAGCCTCCATTTGTGATAGATAATATACCGCTAAAGAATTCCAGGAGAAGATCGCCCACTGGACATCTTTTTTCCCAGCCTGTGATGCACTGCATATGGCAGTGTAGTTTGGTAGAGGCATTGGAAGGAATTGCACTTTATCCACTGCTGCTAATTTCTGTCTTTCATACATTGCTTATGAGGTATAAAAGAACAAAAAATAGATTAAAATCTGGCTTTGTCTATCTTTTTTTTTTTTTTTTTTTTCCTGGTAATAGTTCTTAAAAAAAGAATTCTCTTATGAACACCTGAACGTTCGTCAAGTGAATGGGGAATGAATACAAAAATAGGCTGAGCATGACTGAAAGCAAATTGAAACAGCCACAGACATAGTTTTGGTGTTATTTTCCTATTTCGACACTTGTTCATATGCTTATTGAGAAATTGATGAAAACGGAATGCCCTCAGCTAGTTTCTCTGCAGAGGTTCCAGCATTCACTTTAGGACTTCAGTAATTCTCCCTAAAAAAGAAAACCAAGCAAATGTGCTCGTGATTGTTTTTCATCATTCATGAAAAGAAAAACTAATCATGAAAATATTTGCTTGATGTTTTATTCATGAGTTAAATGTCATAAATTGGTTGCCGTAATAATATAGTTATATACCTTTCTGTTTGTTTCCCACTGTTTCTTCTATTTATAGTCACAAAAGATAAAATATAACGATGCAAATAGGGACGAGTGATTAGCATAATGGATGTACTGACCAAAGTGTTTCTTCAGAAATTTCCTCTCTTCACTTGCAATACGTATAATTATTTTTTTATTCAAAGAAAATTGCAGCAGCAGCAAGTGCAACCCTTTGGTGACTTTTGCATTTTGTTTCAAGTGAAATGCCTGGCAAGAGGCAATGTTGGCCCCCTTTGTTCTTCCTTATTAAATACAAGTGAGTTTTCACACTGGTAATATTTCGTGGTCATTCGAATGATAATCTTTAAGTAGTTTAGAAAAAGAAAGTTTTGGACTAAAATTTTATTTTCATGTATAACATAAAACTTCATTTTCACTATGAAGTCTTATGATTAATAGGCAGCAAAGTTTTTACTTTAGCCTGAAGTGTTTTTAGCTTTTGAGAATGGATTAAAAAAATGAGTTCATTAAAATAGAAAGACAGTTAAAAACTACTTTTTTCATAATTAGTTTATGAAACAAAAACAACAGACAGTTCCTAGTTTTTACCTTGTATTCGCTTACATGGTCAAGATTCACTGTCTTGCTTAAACTGGTGGAATCTGAATCCGTTCCTATTCATAAATAAAATGAGGAAATAAGGACGAAGCTAATATTCCTCCTAAACCATTTTTTAATCCTGACAACTGGTGAAATATAATTCAAGAAAAAAAAAGTCTGAAAAAATAATTTGTTACTGTGGATTTCACTTCCTAATTGTTACATAGGGCCACCTCACTGCCTGATTTGCTGCATTCAAAATAATGCTGATGGCATTCAAAAATGAGAGTACCAGAGAGAAAGTGACTTATTATTTCCACTGTGGCTTAATTAGGAGGAAAGGCTTTTGATTCCTACAGTTTGCTTTTAATAACCCCCTTGTTGGTAGAGTACTGAAAGTAAGTTAAATGTAATTTTTCTCTGTATCAGTCACAAATAAGCCAACCAAAAAAATGTGTAAGGGGGAAGCGGGCATTCATAACAGAATGTAAAAAGGAGGATGAAGTCCTTTTTGAGGCAGACTTCCTTATCTTATAAAATTAATTCAAGTGGGTTCCAGATCCTGCAGAATCAGATCTATAGAGCCCTTAATGCAGGTCCAATATTAACTTTATACTAACTTGTGCCTTACGTTATATGAACTTCTTTTAAGTGAATGAAATTGCTTTCATGTGAACGTACAATTTGCCAAAAGCAGGAGTTTCAATATCTGGTTCTAAAATCTGGCAGTTTATCCTTTTACCCTAAAGCCTTATGGGTTGGAACAAAGTAGCATCTGGTCTTTGCAAGTCAGTCTATGAAGCAGATTATAAAATTTTGAATAAAGCATTTCTGCAAAAGAGTTCTTTTTTTTTTTTTTTTCTTTTTTTCCCCCAAAGGTAAAGTGTTCATGATCGTCTTTGAGTGCCTGAATCTCAGATGAAGACAAATCCTCTTGGATGAGTGAGTTGGCAGCAAACTTCTTCACTACATAGTTTCTCTTTTGCCCTCCATTTTTGTAATTTAATCTGGCTTAAATTCAAGTATCTCCTCCATTTAGCTACCGTGAGTATCCTGTCTTTGCAGGTTAGGAAAGTGGTTTGTGTTCTTCTGCCAAACAGCATGAACAATCAGAGCGAGTAGGAATGTTGCCATCCATCTAATGCTTATATACCAAAATAGTAGGAAGATTTCCCAGGATATTAATTGCTCCTAGCTGCATTGTGAATGAAATTCATAATCAGTTAAGCCCTTCAGTTTTCAGAAAACCTGTATTAATTTTACTGTAGTTTTAAATGAAAAGCATAGCGTGGTAGTATTGACTGGTGCTCCATATGACTTTCTTTTTGCCAAAGATTCTTCTCATACAACAAGAATCTCCATTTAAACAGATAATTTTAAATGCCTATCTGATTAAGCAGTGTCTACTGTGTCAATATCGTACAACAGCCAAGGCGGAGAGATGCAGAAGTTCTTCTTAGCTCAGGCTTGGGCCCACAGGGTGTCTTTGGGCTATTTATTTTTCCTCTCTAAGTCAGCATTCTCACCTACTGGAATTTATGAAGTGTCCTTCTTTTGTGAAATCATTGGTAATCTACAAGGGAAAGGTATTATGTGAATGACGATTATTGAGTTACAACGTTATTCAACAGTTTGAAGTCGCCGAACCACATTTCAGACTTCATATTTGTAGCCCAGCTCCTATCAAACTACCGTTCAATTTCCAATCGCACGTACAAGATAGGTGATCTGGAGGTATTTCTCATAAACCACAAACACGTCTGATGAAATATGATGCAGTGTTTCTCACGCTGGCTGTGTTTTGAAATGGCGTTTCCCAATGGAGACCACACAAAATCATGGTGAGTGAAATAGGAGAAAGGGGAATAATACTCTGATGAATCAGAATCTGTACGGATTCTCCTTCATGGTGGAAAGCCTTTAGAACTCCTTGTGTTTTCTGGGCTGGTAATTGAAGGAAAACTTAGTTGCTTTAATGGTGTCTTTATTTTCTTAATAAAACCTTGGTACCTGTAATTATGTTTGTGTGTAAATACGCACACACGCGCGTATCTTGATGACATATTGATGCTGAGCAATTTCATTTTTGTAGGCGTTTCCTTAATATCAGGATTATCTTTCAGATAATAAGCACAAAAAATGATGAGTTTTCCTTCAGACAGTAGAGTCCAAACTCCTACAGTGGAATTCAGTCAGCAGGTTGTAGTTCTTAAAGCTCTGGGCAGTGCTACCTCTCTGCTTATTCATTGAGTTGCACGCATCTTTTTTGTTTCTTGGGTTTCTTTTTGAGATAGGAGAATGGGCTTTTGTTTTTTTGGTTGGTTTTTTGTGTGTGTGGGTACCTTCTTGAATGTCTTGGTGTCTTTCAGTGATCAAAGTGCCCTTAGCTCTCTAACTCTGTTAGAGGAAAAGTGTAGGGTCTTCATACTACTTACCTACATGCTGAACGCTTAACACTATTTACAGCACTGCCAAGCAAAAGACACACCCTTTGAAATTTTACAGTGGAGGCTTAGCACAGGCATGCAGAAGTCTGCTCATCAGTTCTGTCTGGAATGGTATGTGAGAGGAGGTTGCCTTTGGTTGCCTTTGAAACAGGCTAATAAGCTATTATTAGCTTTTCTTGTGAGAGGTCATAATGGGGAAAAAGAAAGCAGGGGGGGGTTATTAAGTGCTTTGGCACTGATTTCAATGCAGGGAGAATTACAGGTAGCTAGGTCATCGTATTGCTGGAAGGGCATTCAAGAGGTCTGTCCACCTACTGCAGGGCAGGGTCAATTATATTTAGGCAGAGTCTGAGAGACATCTGTGCAGCCTAGTTTTAAACACCTCCAGCGCTGGAAATGCCACAACTTCCCCAAAAGGTGTGACCCAGACTTTACCTTTCTGCCCTGTTATTAACACGGGTTTGTTAATATTTGCTCATTGTAATTTAAGCTGATTGCTGTTTTTCATATTCACATGAATATGATATTAGGTTAATTCCTTCCCCTTTTCTGAAGTGTTTATTTAGGTGAATACTTATTTTGTTTCTTTTACCCCTGTATCCCTGTTTTTCCCCTTCAGACGAAACTCGTCCATCTCTTTATTCAAGATTCTGTAATAAATCATGTTTTTAAAACCTCTCATATTTGTACCTCTCCTCTGGATTCCCTTCCTGTCATCTTTCTTGAAATATATTGCCTCAAGCTGGACAGAAAGTACTTCCATTTTGTCCTCACCAGTGCTGTCTACATCGAAAGATTATTGCGTTTGTCTTTTGTTTATATGTGACAATCCAAGGTTTAGTTGGCTGATGGCAAAAGCATGACTCCATTGACTTATGTTCTGCTGCTTATTAAGATAACTACTGTCTCCATCTCTCAGAGTGATTTCCTACCCAATTATTTCAGACCATGTATTTATGTAGATGACTATCTGTCCTTTAGTAAGTTCTCCTTCTCTCTGTTAAATAGCATCCAATTATTTTTCAGGATGTATCTCCAATTTGTCAAGTTCAGTTCTGTCTTTCAACATATTTGTAATCCTAATTTCATGACTTCACCACCCAGTCTCTTAATGAAAATATGGAGTAGGTATGAGGACACAGATACATGAGGAATAGAGCTCTGCAAAAATCCATTTGCCATCTAGGTCAGAGGGAACCATTGAGAACCCTTCCTGGAACATTGTTTTCCTCAATTCTACACCTACAACATTCATCTAGATCATGATTCTACAGATTGCTTATGAGAATGCTATAGGTAAAAAGCCACAAAATATATGACATCTGCTGATTTTCATTTTCGCACAGTGCAAGTTTTTCTGTTGTAAAGTAAAATCATATTGTTTTGAGCTGATTTATTCTTTATAAATTCCTGTTCACTGTTCATTTATCTCTTTTTTACCCTGTATTTGCTAAAAATAATTTGTTTGGGGTTTTTTTTTTCCAGATTATTTTGCGCAATTTGAAGTTAAGATAACAACTCAGTAATTCCTCACATCTTCCTTTCTTTCTCTTTTAAAGTACAGGAATTAATTTTAATTTTTTTTTCGACATCCTTCTCAATTTCTCAAAGATCTGCAGTTTCATCAGTCAGTTCCTTAAGATACCAAGTACGTTAGGCTAAAATGATTTGGAATATTTCAAATTATCTAAACACTTTTTTATTTATTTCTTCCTCATCCAAGACGAGATTTTGGTCTTTTGTGCCCGGTATTATTTATCATAGTCACGTTGTCAAACCTGATTTTTTCAGTAAAAAAAAAACTACCAAAAAGAATTCTCCTTTTTTTGCTCAAACCAATCCTTTCCATATGCTACCACGTGCCACTAATGTTCTTACAAATGAATTTGTTTTGATTCTTCATCTCTCTAGTTAGTTACACCTCTCGCGTGGTTTTACTTTTCTGATTTTGTCCATGCCTAATTTGTCTTCATCCTTAATGATCTAACTTGGCTTCTACTTTCTGTTAACTTCCTTCTTGTGTCTGAGGTGCAAAAAGAGCTCATGGTTCAGCTCATTTCCCAATATGCTCGTTTTTCCTCCACAGTGGGACGGCTTATAGTTGTTTCCTAAATGATGTTTTGCTGATTTATCCCACACCTCCCCAAGCTGGACTCCCAACTTTTTAATTTGTCAAAATCCACCTGCCTAAGCCACTGGTTGTTGTTTTGCTGCTATTCTCTCCTGTTTCAAGGAGTTATCTTTTACACTACTATCTTCTAAATCATCTTTCTTCTGAATATTTAACTAATTTCATATTACCAGTTAAGAATAAAATCTCAAATGACCTTCCTGTACTTATGCCTTTTTTTTTTTT
>VXBH01006086.1:122214-144814 GCA_013400035.1 Rynchops niger
TTTTTTCTGTCATAAATCAGATACAAGAAGAGTTTACACAAACTTGAAAAAAAGTATTTGTACTGTTCCGGGCTCCTTCCCTAACTGCTGCCTGAGTAGTTAGTATCTCCCATTTCCCCGGTCCTGCCTTCTGCGTAATTCTGACTGCTGATCACAAAACCCCTCCACCCACTTCTTCATGTTGAAGTTTTATAGCATAAATGTTCCTTTCCTCCACAGTCACTACCCAGAGCTTCTTCATCAGGTCTGTTTCTTTTTACGGTTTTAGCGTATTGCCACATGTTACAAATTTTCACCGTGTTCTGCTAAAGGTGGGAACTGACCATATTAAAAATTAAAGCTCAGTTAAAGAGAAGGTTTTGAAGGAAAGAAAATAGCCTTTTTCCATGTAGTTTAATGGCTTTGGGTTTTTTTTCTGAGTTGCATGTCTTATCTTGAATCTTACTCTTTTATAATCTTCCTTATGAACAGCGTGCCTTTTTAAGTAAATGTGCTTTTTATTCTTTCTGTAATAAATCTAAGGAAAAATATTTATTAATTTGACCATGAAGTCTTAATGGGCTAAATGCATCAGTTAAGTGCTCCACTTAGCTCTTGTTCCTTTGAAGAGAATTTTGAATTTTATTTCTTGTTGCTGTACTCACCATTCAGTTTGATGTTCTGTCATTTGTCAAATGGAATAACGTTCAAAACCCCAGCAGTTTTCATTATTATACCATTTAAAATATCCAGGTAAAAACTAATAAATGTCATAATAACTCACATGAAGTAAATAGCTCAGATGTTTACTTCTAAGAAAACAGAAAGATTATTTAGTCCTAATATCTTCTTTTTTGCTAATAAAATTAGGTAACCGATACTTTCTATCCGTACAAAGACAAAGTTGAAAGGAGGAGCAAAATTTCCATGCAATTGGTATTGAAAAAACGCATCACCAAAAAGCCTAAAACGGCATTATTTGTTGAAAAAGCTGTGCTTTTCGTAAACCCTATGAACTGGAGAAGCCTAAGGCGAAATACATCAAAATAACATGAGAGTTAACTGCATCATTTTTCAAAACAAATGTCTTCATGAGATCTATTTAGGAATTAGAGTGGCAATAATTTTAGCAGAGTAAGTGCATACAGTTCATGGAATATTGTTGTTCTATTCTTTTATTTTGTAAAGTATTAGATTGACATCCATGGAAACTAAATTTTATTTACAGAGTAGGTGTGACAGCCTGTATTTTCTCACCATTTATTTAAAAAAATATTTTCAGATTTTAATAAAGCTCCCAATAGTCCTAACGATAATAATCTTCAGTTTCTATATGTTATATATGCATTATCTGTAAACATCCCCAGTTCTTACATAAAACCTATAGGTCTATTGATTCCGCACTGCACTGGACCTGTTTGCCTGTCCGTGTGCCTAAATTCACACTGCTTTCAGCCCCTATGCTTTGTGATGATTACTTTAATTGGTGCCTGAAGTCGTTAGCTTTTTGCATGGCTACCGCTGGCAGCATGCAGAGTGGTCCAGAGCTTATATTTGCTTTTTTTTGGAGGTGCAGATGTTATCATTTCCTAATTGTCTGTCTAGAGAAACAAGAGAAGAGCTGGGGCACAGGCATGGCACTGACACAGTAGCTTTTATCTAACTATCTAACCAAGGTCTGGGATCAGGGGAATACCCTGTGTTTAGGGGAGGTCACGGGTAGTTACTGGAAGTCCTCATTCAGCTCGGTAGAGGTTTGACCTCATTGCACGTCCTCCTGTTGGAGCAGCTGATGTGATATGTATGAGACCGTGATGGAGGGAAAGGGTCCGAGAGGTATTTTATCCTTACAGGTACTGCTCTATCAGGGTCAGATTTCCTTGATGCAGCAATTGCTAAAGCTGTTTACCTCTCTTTTTGATATTAGGGAATGACACAAGAAGTCGAGTTGTCTTCATGTTGTTGTGTGGGAGTAAAAAGGTTTCTTCTGCTTATTTTACCCACGCTGTGTGTAAACATAAGCAACTCCACTGCAGACACTCCAGTGTATACAGGACATAAGAGATAAAGTTAACAACATGTTTTTGGGAAACATGAGAACCCTGTATGACCTATTTGACATAGAGAGGTGCCTGCACGTGCACACAATTTAAATATCCCTTCTTTTGCAGAACTGAGTGTTGCTTATTATTTCCAGATCTGGAGTTAGGATAGGAAAACAATCAGTTCAAAGTGGTTATTTTTTCAGAGCAACTTCGGTTGGTTGGGTGGGCTAGAGGTTTACCCTGGCTCTCCGACTGCCAGCAGTGAACTCCTATAACACTGTGGAGATCCAGACCCTTGAATTGAATTAAATGCAAGAAGAAACATAGAATCATAGAATGGTTTGGGTTGAAAGGGACCTTAAAGATCATCTAGTTCCAACCCTGCTGTCCTGGGCAGGGACACCTCCCACCAGACCAGGTTGCTCCAAGCCCCGTCCAGCCTGGCCTTGAACACCTCCAGGGATGGGGCAGCCACAGCTTCCCTGGGCAACCTGTTAAAGTGCCTCACCAGCCTTATAGTAAAGAATTTCTTCCTGATATCCAACCTAAATCTCCCCTCTTTCAGTTTGAAACTGCTACCCCTCCTCCTATGGCTCCACTCCCTGATAAAGCATCCCTCCCCATCCTTCCTGTAGGCCCCCTTCACGTACTGGAAGGCTGCTATAAGGTCTCCTTGGAGCCTTCTCTTCTCCAGGCTCAACAACCCCAACTCCTCCAGCCTGTCCTCACAGCAGAGGTGCTCCAACCCACTGATCATCTTTGTGGCCCTCCTCTGGACCTGCTCCAACAGGTCCATGTCCTTCTTGTGGTGAGGACTCCAGAGCTGAATGCAGCACTGCAGGTGGGGTCTCACCAGAGCGGATTTAGGGGCAGAATCACCTCCCTCGACCTGCTGGCCACGCTTCTTTTGATGCAGCCCAGGATGCGGTTGGCTTTCTGGGCTGCAGATGCACATTGCCAGCTCATGTTGAGCTTCTCGTCCACCAGTAGCCCCAAGTCCTTCTCCTCAGGGCTGCTCTCAAGCCATTCTTTATCCAAGAAGATGCTGGGTGGACCTTCCTGTGGTCAGATTCTGGCATCTTTCAACAGTGACGTCAAAATCCAGTTCTTCTCCTGAGTGACTAAGAGAACCCACTGACACTAGGAAATGATACGGTGCTTTTAATTGGACAGGCTAAGTCTTTCTAAGTTCTTGTGCTGTTTGATTACTACAATGACAAATGAAGTTTTCAAATGTAGTGATAGTTTTGCCCAGTAGCAATAAATTATGAAGAGTTAATTATCAAAGCTATCAAGTCTGCTTTTCCTTGTACCATTTGATGATTAAATTAGAAAGCCTCTACATTTTTTAATTAGGGAATTAAAACTCTACAGATGGAAGGTGTTGCCTTACTTTCTTTCAGCCTTAAGGTGAGATAATTAGGTTTTCTACTCAATTTTAATCACAGATAGAGTTGTACTTCTTGACTTGGTGTTATGAATCAATTCAATATGGTGTAGCACAGATTAATTCTTGTGAAGGTAACTGCAATAATGTAGACATTTTTATAGTAAATATTCTTTATTTTTATTCAAAAAGTGTGGAATTGAGCTAGCTGACCAATAAAAAAGCATTTTAAAAAGCTGAAGATGATTTAAAACTGGGAAAAGGCAAGCGCAGAGAGTTACATAGTGTTTTAAATAGGATCGATTTCGATCTACAAGCACCACCAATATATACCACAATTTTTATACTGTCACATACAGTATAATATAAACTTGTTAAACATAATTCCTCTCTGAGACACTTCCACATTTTAAGTAACACACAACTTGTCTATTTCTTTATAAAATTGCTACATTCAGCGATGTGGTAGCAACCATTTCATTATTATTTTTTATGATACAGTTTTTCTTTAACAACTATTTTTTCAGTAAAACTCAAATGTCCTCAGGGCCACAAGTGGAGGTGGTAAAATTGCTGTAGCTGGTTTTGCCAAGTTAAATTTGAGGTTTTAGTTAAGAGTATGAAGAATATCTTTAGGATTTTGTTTTTACTTTCTTCTCATCATAACCTGTGTTACAGTTATGTGACTCTCTTCTAAAAGCCTATGCTCTACTACAACTGCTGTTTCTCATGTTTTTCTTTGATCGCCACCTGAGGTATAAGACATTGTGACTGTTTTATGTTGCAAGCAACAGGAGATAATCCTGTCCAAGTCAAAATTCACTTTGTGTTTCTGATTTACTAATGTCTTGATTTCAGTAAATAAAAGAGCAAACTAGTGCAATATTCCCCTACTCTGCCTTTTTTTTCTGTGTCTCCATCTCCAGACTTCACCAAGCCAGCCCAATATCATCATCGTGTTGCAGACTTTTAGCTAGTTTTCCTGCTCTCTACTGGATTAGCTTGTAACCCTTCGTTTTCTCCGCTCAGTTCCAAGCACTTTTCAAGGGCACAATAAGCTTGAAATTACCAAGAGAATGTGAGGATTTAACTGAACTGAAAGCCTGGAGCCCTTGCAATGCCTGCCAAGAGCGGTTGAAGTTGACTGCAAAAGGAGGCTTTTCAGATTGCAAGGATTTGTATTCCTGACCTACCTTGTTTTGTGTGTGTCCTTTTTCATCGCCAATGGTATTCAGCCATACTCCATTTTATAGGGCTACGTAGGCACCGTGACCTGGCTGTTGAATCCCTGCTGTGGGTTACTCGAGATGCTCTTTTCTTCCTGAGCTTGCTGCTGCCTCTTGGTACTACGTGACCATTTAGGGAGGAATTCATTCTGAAGAAAGAAATGAAATAAGAAAATAACAGTGAATATCAAGAAAGACTTGGACCAGGCAAGCTATGTACAACCAGACTAAACAATCAAGAATGGAAAGAGAGGAACAGGATAGATGAAAGCTTGCCAGATAGAAGAGGGGAATGGGCCAGAGGCTTGGGAATGCTTGGATTGTTTTTACACCTGCCCTGTCCTCCACACTTTCTTCTGTCATTTTTTATTTTTGCATGTATTGCAAATGTTAAGCTTATTCTACATGAAAAATAGAAGTGCCAGCATTCTGTGGTGGTGAATAGGTGGACTTTGTTCTCTTACCAGTTGCAGCAGAAGTACAACATTTATTTTGAGACCTTCCTTGTGAAACACTTGCAGAGCAATTGTACAGATGAAAGTGATTTAGGCAGAACTTTTAAGAAGGCTCTGAACTTATTCATTTGAGTCCCCTGGACACTTTAAGACTGGCTCAGCAACTCTACCAAACTTCCTTGTCTTATCTTCCTGTACATACATATACGTGGATGCAAGATTTGTATTCATCTTACACTGCAATATATAAGCACTAGATATGTAGGTGTGTGTGTATGTTATATTTATATAATTTTAGAAAAGCTCCTGATGGAGTACCTTTTTTGATAGATCCATCTAGGGGAACAGAATTATTTTATTCACGCCATGAAATGCCTCTGCAGTTCCGTTGTATTTTTCCTTTTTTTCTGTCAATAATATAACGCTAGTTTCACAGCCATGATTCAGAGAAAGCCTAATGAGCCCTTTGAGGACACTCTCCCTTCACAAAAATTTTAATGCAGCCCTTCAGTAATTAATTACAGTTTCATTTGTTACTCTTCACTTCAACACGGACCATGAAAAAGCCAGTTACTTGCTCCTGGGCTGCTGTGATCTCTTAACCTAAATGTCATGATATGGCATGTCATGACAAGCAAAGCCTTCTTGGACATATCCGTAGAGACTGGCGTTTTTCATGGGAAACTATGACTGCTAGTCACTCTCTGATTCTTTGGATCTACTCCCAGATTAATGGCTGCTCACAACTATCCTGTGTTTATTAAAATATCACAAATAAAAGATCCTCTCTAAGAACGTTCTGAGGATGAACTTGAAATGTGCTATAATCCTACAAAATATCTGGTTTTGTGCAGGTGACGTCCAAATGCAAGGGAAACTGCTCTACCTGTGCTGTGTTTACCATTGCCAGGAATGGATAAGAGAGATATATGGAGAGCTGGAACCCCAGAGCTAAATATGCCACCTTCAAGGCACTGTGGTGTCCCATTCATAGAATCATAGAATGACAGAATGGGTTGGGTTGGAAGGGACCTTAAAGACCATCTAGTTCCAATCCCCTGCCCTGGGCAGGGACACCTCCCACCAGACCAGGTTGCTCCAAGCCCCGTCCAGCCTGGCCTTGAACCCCTCCAGGGATGGGGCAGCCACAGCTTCTCTGGGCAACCTGTTCCAGTGCCTCACCACCATCATAGTGAAAATTTCTTCACGATGTCTAAGCTAAATCTACCCTCTTCCAGTTTGTAGCCATTACCCCTCACCCTATCATTACATGCCTTTGGAAAAAGTCCCTCTCCAACTTTCTTGTAGGCTCCCTTTAAGTACTGGAATAAAGTCTCCCCGGATCCTTCTCTTCTCCAGGCTAAAAGAAATTAGGTTAAATGATTTGGGATTCCCTCCCCAAAGTACAAACGCATCTGTAGAACAGCTCAGAAAATGTGGGATCTACCTCGGAGAAATCCTCAACTTCCAATTGTAGTTTTATGTTTAAATTAATACAAATACCTTAATTATGTGCAGACTTATGATACAAATACTCCAATGTTCTTTGCATGCATGCGCAAACATGGGCCTAGTGCATTGGTGTTTCCTACGGCACAGCTATTCCTTCAGTGTATATCGTCGGTATTCTTGACAAATTTTGGCATTTTCATCATGTGTCATATTCCTGTTGCTATGAAGCTGGCTTCCTCCAGGAAGCTCAGCAGTCTTTACACAGAGCGTTCTCTGGTCACACTGGGAGCAGACGGACAAGCCTTACGGAGAAGAGACATTATCCTCAGCAGTTCTGCCGAAACACTAAAGTGACACTTGTTTGTTTTTTTTTTTCAAGGATGAGCTGAGTGCACTGTGATGAGAGGATTCTGCGATGGACCAGAAATCAAAGGCCCAACTTCTTAAAAATAAAACATATATTGAAATAATTTATGTCCAAACCCAAGAGCTCAGAAAGGTATAATATAAAAAATATCATGTGATTAAAACAAAAAACAATGAAGAAATTTAGGCTACTTAAATGTTCTGTGTCAGTCTGTAAAATGTGATGCTAATAACTGTAGTCAGCAAATTAGCTTGTAATTATTTGCATACGAGGATATGTAGCTCAATATCTTTGCTTTCAACCCTACTCGCTTCCACTGTGCACGACTGCTGTAAAATGAAGCCCATGCCATCTACTGCAACCACCCAGGGAAGGGACTGGCAAAAGAAATCCATCAATAGAAGGGGCCTTTAGCTAAAGGTCAGACAAAATTGTAGTAGAAACCTTGGGGATTCTTTCAAGCAGTTACTAAGAGAAGTTGCCTGCTGAGCTGATGTTTACTACAGGTTTTATCATGCCTTCCTGCACAACCTATGTAAGATTTGGAGTAAATTCCAAATGAAAGGTCTCTCCACTTTGTATATTTGTAATAGTTTTACTCTGAAAAATTGTAGGCTCTCACGAGGTGATGAGACCATGACTCTGGTCAGATGCACTTAACATAACTTCAGTGCTACAGGTTTCTTTGAAAGCCTCTAATACTTTAAAAGTAGTTAGTTAAAACATTGGCTTTCTATACGTCATTCATCAACTTCTGCATCTCATGCATCAACTTCAGTTTTTCTTTTACACAATAAAATTCCTGCCGACTGATTGGGTGCTTGGACACATCACATTCAGCTACGTCTTCCTGTGTTTACGAAGCAAAACAACCGAAATTGCCCAACCTTTTCACGAATGAATTCCTTTCCCAATATTTAAGCCACACCTTTCTCGTGTGGAACATTTGTTTAATGCAGTAGGCTGTACATTGGGGTTGGAATTGGAATATATTTCCCTGTGTCGATAAGTAAGAGTAGAACAGATGGACTAATAACTAGGCTACAAGTAGATGCCCGTGAATCAGACGGTAGCAATCTTACTGCAATGACTCTTTTGAGTCTCAGCTCTTTCTGGCATTTGATCACAATAGGTTTTAGCTAAAAATGTCAGCAGTTTAAAGCAAAGCCTTTTCATTAAGGAGTTCTTGTGGCAAAAATGAAAAAAAATAGACTCCAGGAAGACAGTTGCTGCTGCTCTCTTGGGATACAAAATTGCCATCATTATCACTGCTTCCTTTGCCTTTAGGAAATTTTATAATAGGAATATATATCACAGTAGTGTTAAAATCTAGAAAATATACTGGGTTGTTCCTGATCTCACCTGAATAACTCTCTTCACAACTGGAGCCATGCCAAGTTGACTTGCCATTATATGCTGTATTTCTCAGACTTTGCTTGAAGATAACTTCTTATGTACCCCAACTTTTTGTCCTTTTATTGTCCTTAGTCTACAGCAAGACTGTATCTTTTTCACAAATACGAATGAGAGAGAGAGGAAGGAAACAATCTTTTCTGGAACTGTTCACTGAAGCACTAGTAATTAGGACAGCCAAACGCACAGTCACTATGTA
This sequence comes from Rynchops niger, assembly GCA_013400035.1. Taxonomy (NCBI): domain Eukaryota; kingdom Metazoa; phylum Chordata; class Aves; order Charadriiformes; family Laridae; genus Rynchops; species Rynchops niger. Next base: position 130,738 of record VXBH01006086.1, read on the forward strand.
CATCATTTTCACTGAAAAAAAACCCCAACCAAAAAACCAACTAGATTTTTATAGACACTTGCCTGAGTTTCCTTTGCTTTTAAAAGCATGAATATTCTATTACGTACAATGGGCCATACCCTGTTCTCTGCGCTGATGCTTTTTCTTTACTTGCCGATTACCATGTTCATGTTACAGTGGGCATAGGGTATACGAAAGGTGGGGAAAGACTATTCAATAAACTACTATTGTGGGGCTGAATTTGCGATGTGTACAAGGCTGTTGCTTCCATTCTTACTCAGACAAAACGGAAGCTAACAAAAATGGGGCTTTTCTGAATATATGGCCCAGAATCTGTCTCCTACGTGCCTACAGTTGGACTTCAAGCCTTTCTGTAATTTATATGCTTATTGCAGCTTGTATTTTTCTTGCAGTGTACCCGTACTGGTGGCAAAAAATTGAATGGTGGTTCTTTGCTTTTAGACTAGTAATTGGAGAAAAAATAATATAAGGCAAGCTCAAAGACATCTGTAGGCTAACGTCTATAACTGGAGGGTAATACCAATTTTTAAAGGCCCTTCAGATTGATGATGAATGAAGAAATTCAGCTTTTCATGATTTTCACATCTGTCCCCAGAAGAAAACAACCGTAAGAACTCATAAACAATTACTGGACAAGCCTGTGCTTGTTGAATGCTGTGCAGACCTATCTCTAATTGGAATAGCCCGCACTATTTTGTCATACAAACGACAAACAACTTATTACTATATTTATGCCCTTGCTCCTGGCACCAGAAATTGTAATTCCACTAGAAAAAAAATACAAAGTTGGTATTCAGGCTTTTTTTTTAAGCATTGTTTCTACCCTTATGACTCCATTTCATACCTCAGAACGGCCTCTGTGCTAAGTTTTGAGGCAGTCTTTATCTTGAGAACAGCATTTGGGGTACTCTCTGAGTTTTCTTTTACAAGAGGTAGATGGGATTTTTTATAGCTGCTTTATAGCAATTTGGTCTTTTCTTCATGGAATACACAAGGGCCAAAACAGGTGATAGCACAATACAGGGGCAGAACAGGGACTAAAATAGTTGATTCTCTCGCATGGTACTTAAGTCACTAGTGAAAAAACCCCTTTTGGCAGAGCCTGGTTTGCAGATCAGCTGATCGCTGATATTTTTCCCCCTTTTGAGTGAGGTTTGATAGAATTTAGAAGGCAGAAATTTAGCACTGCTTCCTGCTAATGTGTTGAACATGTGTTACTGGAGGATGCTGGAAAAGTTATTAGCTTCTGCTGTGCTCCTATACTCATAAATATGTTTCTGATGTTCTGTTTACCACTCTATGACATTACATTTATAGATGATAGTGTTGTATTACAATAAATAAATATTTAAATATGTCTCTCTAAATACTCATACAAGACTGCTCACAATAGTATCAGAACACCTTACAAAGGCTGTTTCCAGTGAAGATAATTAAGCAGGTAATTATTTTCAGCTTTGTCAAAATAAACTGCAATTTGGAATCTGGGTGAGTATATTAAAAACTCATCGCATTTTACTTTTGAAGTTCTGTTTATTTGGCATTGTTCCCTCGCTCATTGATGTTTGCAGCTCGTGTTGGGCATGCCTCACCCAATTCAAGGCAAAGATCCCATTACAGTGAGAGCGATGGGCTGCTGAAACCTGCGCATTCATTTCCCTGTGGAGTAGTTTAGACCAAAGTCCGAATCTAAGAGCTATGTACTGCACCTGACAGAAGTCTGCTCCACCCACAGATGGACCTGTGATAGTGAGTTCTTATCAAGGTCAGATCTTTGCTAGACTTTCATTCTCTTGGGAGCCTTTCAGACGCGTCGGTCCTTATTCTCAAGTTCTATGAGAGTGTTATGTTTTACGTAAAAAGCATTTAAGCAGGGGTATTCAAATCAGTGATTTTAAAGTGGTGATGGAGAGGGGCACCAGGCCTACTGTGAAAAGGCAGAAAGTATAATTGTAATGGAAGCAGATAGTAATTACTAATGAGTGTCTTCATCTCAAGATTAAAGGTGTAGAGGGGGTACATCTATTGCAGTACAGCACTGCAATTTTATGGCTGAAAAAGAGAGGGTACAAATTGAGAGTAGCTGCCACACTGAGCTCTTCACTGATCTGATAACAAGATTTAGTAACCACAGTAGCTCTTAGTTGATCTAAACCAAATAAGCCTTAATTACATGGTTTCCTTTTTTATTTTTTTTTTTCTGTTTTCCCTTATACTCGTATTTCCTGTAATAGGGAAAAATCTAAGTCTAAATCTAAAAATCGAAAAATCTAAAATCCTGGCTGAAATTGATGGTAGTTAAATAATGAGCAACTATTTTAGTTTTTATTTTGTTTTGGAAGGAGGGAATGTTTGCTTTTCCTGGCACTTAAAGGAAGCAATGGCATAAATGGCATCTATTCTTGTGTCCCACATAACCTCCATCTGTAACGTGTAAAAGCACTCTGACAGCTGAAGAAAGACACAGCATCCTTTACAAACTGAAGAGGCCTCTAAAGATGTGAAATTGGATACTGACTCCTTTCCTTATTCTATAAAGTAGCAATCCCAAACAGGACTTCGTTTGTAAAGACCGGGAATGTCTATGGGCTTCTGGAAAGGGCACATTTTCATTTGTACATAGTAAGCTAATTTTCTCCATGATAGAGACATCGTTGTGTGTTTTGTCTACTGGCCCCGCAAAGAAAGGGGCTGCTTTGTTCAGGGCATGGGCTCCCTCCTTTTCTCTGGCATTATTTTATGCTCTAATAAATGTATTAAAATTTCAGCTTAAGCTTCTTCCTCTCACCACAAAAGCTCAGGTAGCCAGCTCTGTTCTCTTCATCTCCTTGCATTTGGTATAAGAGAAAAGGAGAGATGGGGAGACAGGGTAAAGACTTGGTCACTGAGCTCGGGAGACGGGGTAAAGACTTGGTCACTGAGCTCGAGTGGCTCTAAGCTTGGCCAGGAGACAAAAGCAAGCGATAATGACTTCAGAGATTGCTCTTTCCCTTAATCTTTTCTGCCTTCCCAACCTGAGCCAGATACAACCGAGTGTAACACTGAGTGCAATATGTTCAAGTTTTCATGAATATTGGTGTTATTGCATTTAATTCTGAATATGGTTTCTACACTTCAAATGAATATTATTAAAAGGCAATCAACCTCTGATCAGTTGAGTCAGGTATGCCACTTAATGTCGTACTTGTATAGTAACACAGACAGGAACAAAATAAGACAAGGTGCAGAAGCTGTTAGGTATTCAGAGCTTGTCACGAATCTTAAAGTACCCAACAGTTTTTCAGTGATCAAAGAAATGCACTTTATTTATAAGCAGAAATGAAAGAACCATCACTGTAGCACGAAGGCAACTCCGGATAACTCGTTGCTATGCTATGATAAAAAAAAAACCACCCAACACTCTGGGGGATTTTTAAATTAACAGCCTGTCTGATGCTAAGTGTTCCAAGTACACCCAATTGCTGAGCAGATCTGTAATAATATACCATTGATCACAACAATAGGTGATGGCAATACAGTGGTGCAGTGAGTGGTTAAAAAAAAGCCACCAGCTGTCAATTGCTTTATTCGAATATTCTAGCTTTTATAATTCTGTTTGAAACTCTTACAACACAATATTTAATTTGTTTTTCTTCTGCTTTTTTTCTCTTTCCTTATTTGTCAAACTGTTTTCTCTCATCTCCTTATAGCTCCCAGTGCAGCTGAATTTAACATCATTCTACTTCTTACACATCCTCATTTGTGCAGAAAACTCAGTGATGTTAGAAAGGCTTTTGAAAAAAAAAAAAAGGTTTTTAAAAGAAAGTGTTAAGCTCCAACACATTGCTTTCTCGGTTATTCAGAAACAGTTGCTATTTATTAATTAATCTTAAATAATTCAGCAAAATCTTAAAAGTTAACAATTTACATTATACTGCTAAAATAATTACATTTCAAAGAATGCCTTGTAGATCGACCGCAGTTGTAAAACTTTACATTACTTGAGAGTAAATATATATTCAGGATTAAAGACATTGGTTTTTTTAAGGTGATGACCTTACCGGGATTGCCGGACTGCAACGAATATAATTGGGAAAATAAGTTTCTTTACTCCTCCATCAGTAATAGATTTTTCATATTGAAGTTCAATAATTCTGGTTGTTGCTGCTGTATGAATAATCTAGTGTAGGGTAACAAAACTTTCGTTGAAGCAATTTAGACTGAATGAATGACTTCACAAGGAAGGTCATAGGGGTCTTGTTTCTATGGAAGGAGCTCATTGCTCCTGGAAGTATCCCAACACAATTAGAATTTTCCTCCTTTAACTATTTGAAAATCCTTTCAAAAAACTTTGACTGCATTGAGTTATACTTAGTTTTCTTCATCCTTATGCCACCAATGATTTCAGTCTAACTAAACCTTACTCTTTGGTTACATGGGTCACCTTGTGGTAAGTCCTAAGATAACCTCCCTTTTCTTGGAAACCTCTTTTATCTGTATTTGTGGGATGATTCCTCATTCCTGCTGATATTCATAATCAAAATAATGCTTGATAGATCCAGATGTGGGCTCGATTTGAGGACCACATACTTCCCACATAAGAAAGAAACTATTCAAACTTAGTTTCCTGAATATATTTCTAAGGACACTTTGTCTCCCTTCAGAAATTTAAGGCTTTCAGAATATGGGAGGTATCGAGCCAAAGCTTCTGGTTTTACTTGGTCAGTAGTTAAGCTGGTCAAGTTTAACTACCCAAGAAATAGCTTGTGTTATTACTGCTTCAAGAGTTTTAAGCACTCGCTACCCATCTGTCAAACAGATCGGAATATTTGTTTTGAAGAAAACATAGCCTGGTGGATAACGATTTGCAATGCAGGAACCTCCGAGTCAGGTCTCTGATCTTTCCTGCTCAAGATACGCTCTGCTTTGCACAAGAGACTTGCATGTAGGTCTCTGCCATCCTTGACCCTGACTCCACGAGACTTTCTGTCAGGGTGGCGCGAGGACTGTCTGTCTGCTGCCCAATAACATATTCAGCACCAAGGAAGCCTCACCAGCTGGGGTCCGCAAAGGACCAAGGCAGACCAAGGAGTGGCAGCTGGGGTCAGCCAAGAGTCTCCATCACCAGGCACACACATTGATTTATTTGGACCTCACTTGTAACAGAAATTGTTCCATTTAACAGCAGGTCTATTTTACCATAAGATTTGACTAGGAATATGAAAGGCTTCCTGTCCACAGGTGTGAAGTATTTCTGATTTTTTTTTCCATGTTGAGATCATGGACTTGGTGGCCTTATCTGCATGATCCCCTGTATTTATGGAACATTAGTTCGGTTTCTTGAAAACTGAGAAGTTCTTTTACCATCTCCATTTTTTTACATCCCACGTTTCAGGGAGTATTTGAACCTTAGACTTTAAAGTGAAAAGTGGTAAAGCAGATGAGCTAAGCAGTGATTTTTTATTCAAAAGAAGAAGAATAATTATTAGCCTTTGTACAATATGGCCATTGATACTGGCGGACAAAATCTCTTCACAAGAAATTCCATCTAGGAAACAAACTTCTCTGAACACAACTGTGTCAGTTTCATCTAATCCAGCCTTGGGACTCGGTCACTGAAACACATGAAAGTCCAAGCTCTGAAAATATTTCTGTGAATAAAAATGATTAATTTGCTGCTGAAATCTTTTCTCCAGTTGCACAAAAGCTTTTGCTGACATAGTAACAGCCATAGCAGTCATGTATCTTACTGATAAGCACACTTGTTGGTCATAACAAGTCTGTCAGGAATCACTAATTCTGTGAAATTAGTATTTGCCTCATCGAGCAGAACCATAGCTCTGTATTTGATAGGCAAAGAGTGTGTGATGGGTGGTCCATATTTTAGTGGAGAGGGAAGAGTGTATATGCAGTTATTCTCTTTTCTCTGAAATAAAAAGTCGGAATTGACGGAGGAGCAGTGGCTCAGAGCTCTAAAGTGTAATGGAAGAAACTTCTACATGTGTTTTCTGAGGCTTCTCTGACTTCGTACAAAATGCTAAGTTGCCAGTCTTTATGCTCAGGTCTAACAGTCCCTGAGAGGATAAGGCAGTGACTGGCCTGCAGCAAAAAGTGTCAAATAACATGAGCTGGGGACTTCAAAGATGGTGTCTGTTTCTAGGATGGCGGCAAAACATTGATCTCCAAGCCACCAGTCTTCAACACCTTCTTAGGGTCGCAGATACAAGCTGATACTTAGCAGTATCATGCGAACCTTTCAGAATACTTCATAAGTTTAGTCTAATTCCAGAAGACAGCAAACTACATTTTCACACGCATTGAGGTTAGTTTTCTTAGGTAGCTACAATATTAGGCATTTGATTTCTATCAAGTAATACACCTTTGTGTGTTGTGTATTTCTTTTCTTATGCTCAGTATCCTGTATTTTAAGAGCCAGTTCTAGGAGTAAGTCATAAATTATCAATAAATATGTCTGAAAAAATGTGTAGACTTATTTGGATGAAAATTTCTGGTCAATTGGAATAAGCTTCCTTTTTGGAGATGATTTAAATATTTTTCTAATTGCTTTTTAACTTAGCCAAAATCTTCAAGATTGTTGGTTTTTTCTTCTGCGTTTCAGCACAATGTTTTCTTCAATAAGTGTTTTTTTATAACTTGAACATGTTTTTCTAGAAAGTCATTTAAGTTTGAGAGTCAAAGTTAAATGAAATGCCTTGAAATCATGGAAGCAAAGTGTTACATTTGGATAGACTTACGGCCCACTCTAATGAGATTTCAGTTCACTATCCGATTCAAGACGGGGGCAGTATTTGAAAAATGAGCTTTCCCGGGATGTGAATACTATTTCTCATTGAATAGTAGTTATGAAATCAGAGACCGTTTAATGTTCTTTTTGTTTATTGTGCAATTTAATAAAACACCCTCAACTTGGATGTTCTGAATGCCAGGTGGTTTCGTTTGGTCCTGAAGACTTCCAGTTAGTGTACTTCTAAGCACTAGTTAGACTAAGGAAAAGAGAATGTCCAGTGGACATTACTCCTTCTTTTCACTGTAATGTCAACGTATCTATACATATAGATAAACATATGTATATATGCCTCTGCATATACTTGTAGGCACATGCAAAAGAACAATCTACTTGCAACTTTATATGTATAAAAGATTTGTATCTGGCATGATTGACAGGTATTTTACGATTTGGTTTCTGCTAAATGGACCCATGGTGTCCGTCCTTGAATAAGCCTGTTGAGGCTATGACCAAAAAGAGAATTACCAGCAAGTGAATTTTCATAACAAAACAATGAAAAAATACACATATAGAATAAATTGATACATGGCTGTTTCCTTAACCCTTACTGATCAGGGCAGAAAAAGAGACATGAAATAAAACATTCCTATATATCCATTTCACACTTTTTGCCTTTGCCCTTTGGACCTCTTAAATGTGAAACTGTAGAACAGATGTCTCATGCATTATGTATATTTCATAACAGAAGCCAATTGTGATGTGTGTTTTGATAGTGAATAATTCATGGCTAATCTCCTACAAGTGCAGAGGGACTGATCCACTTCTCGTTGTTAGAGAGACTTAGATGATCAAAATTAACTGAGTTAATTTTGATTTTCCCTTGAGATATTTTAGGCATGAAGCATACTAAGGATTCTGCCTTCAGAAGTCGCCGAGGACCAGTAGATAACTTTAACAAAAACTTCAGGGATTTCTTATGCTAACATAGGGAATTTTCATGGGTTTTTCTTCAAAACAGCACATTTTTGGGAAATATGATATGTGGAAACTTATGTCTAAACTTATGTCTAAACTTTAAACTTATGTTTAAAGAATAAACAGTATATGCCAGCATTCCTATGTGTCATACACTCAACAGATATCAAGGCAAGTTTAAAAAAAACACACACCACAAATGCCAGGAGGCCCTTTCTGTCAATAACTTAGAAGAAAGCCTGGTAGAAAATTGAGAATGGTGCTGGAAATTGTATTTGTCAAGCATAGGATAATTTGAAATTGTCAATATATTCCCTTGGGAATGAGAAGCAAAATATCCAATGTAACAGAAGAAGTATCTTAAAGAAAACACAACCTACAGGAATACCCATCTTGTTAGAAAGTAGAAGTTAGTAAGTCGATAAATATTTTATACAGCATTTCTTGTGTGTCAGAAAAATTATCAGATGGAATATTAGAAACTAAGGGCACCTTCAGATGATCAAAAATGATTGTCAGCTGAAATCAAGAAAACGTTTGAATGATTTTGTGTGCATTTAATTTATCACATTGGCAATCTTAACTTGCTCTTGTAAGTAAAATGGAATAGTTGAATTTGGTAGGACATTAGACACATTATAATTACTTTTTTTTACTTAGCAATGAGGACAGCTGATGGGTGCTGAGGCATGCAGTGACTCCATTATAAGATACGGAATTAAAAAACCCCAAATGACAGACAGACAGACAAGACTTGCTTTATTCCGTATTTGTCTCTAAATACATTGCAAAGGAGTAGATCCACAAACAAGTAGAATGCCAGCAATGAAATAAAAACCCATAAATTTTACAACAAAACGTAGCTTGCAATGCAAACTTTGCATCGATACAGGATCAGATTAATTCATTAATTTTTAGAGAGCAATTAATCAAATAGTTTTATTTCTAATATAAAAACTAGTGTAGAAAAGATAGTAAGATAAGGACTGATTTGATATTAACTTTCCAGACAGTGACCAGCATCTACAGAAAAGTAAATTTCTTTTCATTGCATAGAGAATTTATGTACCAATTTTAGAAGCAAGCCATTCAGTTGCCAGTACTTTCATAAAATTGAATTTCGTAAAATTGAAACCTTTAACTAAAATTTTGACGTATAAGAAAAATAAAACCAAAGTTTTGAAATAAAAATGGGCTTTATTCTGAAACATGAGTACAGCAGTTTCATAAAATATGTTTCTATTGTTTTTTCTTTAAAATCTACCTTTACCTTCTATCCGATTTTCAATACTAACTATTCAATCCTTTCAATTAGTAACTCCTAATGCATATTTAGATTGAAAAATAAAATCTTCCGACTTCTACCAGTCATTTGCCAAGGTAGAAACCATGTTAAATAATGGCACTATTTCATTACAGCTTTTAAGACCTAATTGCAAATAATAGTAGAGGACCTCTACACAAAATAAAGAATTCTGGTGTTTTGTGTCTTGCAGAGTTGAATGCTGTTCACAGTCCTCCTGTTTTAGTGACGAAGACTTGAACCAGGTGGCAGATCCTCTTTAATAGTCAAAAAAGCTTGTATAAAAGAAACTGGTGAACAACTGGTAGAAAAATGAGATTGTTGAGGGTCAGGGACCATAATGACTCATATATATCCAATATGCTTCTCTCCATTCCCCAAATCTGACCCAAAGCTGAGAAAGAAGAGGATGTAGAGAGGATGAGTGAAACAAATCCACTTAAGACTATAGAATATTTGTGGGATGGTCCTAAATCCTTTAGCATTACTGTGGTGGGATTTGTATTATCCCTGACAACTGTAGCTGGATGGAAGCCAAATCGAACTAAAATTGAGATGAATGATTCAAAGATAAAAACAGCTGTTATATACATGGTTGAAAGTAGTTGCCAAAACAATAAATATAAGCACAGAACAGACATGAAATCTGACAAATCAAAGAGCAAGATAGTATAAAGTAGCTGGGATGTATATTAAAGACCTTACTTTTAAAACTTCTAAACAATTTTTTTAAAGAGGAAAAAGTTAAGGACAAAAAACAAAGCAATATTAAAATTGTTAGACCAAGTAGTTACTGTGCTGGGCCAGAGCCAAAAATCTCTCAGATGGTGACTCAACATGCAAGTATTCAGTATTCTGTGCAAGGATCCAGCAAAAAACCCTACATTTTTTTTGTGTCTGAAAAGTTGTAGGCACTTTATTTAACGGGGAAAAAATATTTATGGTCCTAAGAGACTGCTGCTAATGACTTCATTATGGCGTTACAAAAAATTTAGTATGGCACACTTAAGGCCATCTTTATTTTTTGACAAGTTTCTATGCCCAATGATCTATATTTTTGTTAGTCTGATGGTTAGAGAACTATCGTAAGAAGGGAAAAATTGTATGTCTTCTACAGCTTTAAAGCATTTAAAATCCCGCCTCTGAGCTTCCTAAACAATTAGCTTTTGGCAAGAGAGAAGAGAGGAAAATATCCCATCTCTCCTGCGAGACAAATGCAACTGTGGAACTAAGAATCCAAAATGCATCAGGCAAAAAAGTTTTTCTTAATGTATAAATGGTATTTCTTGTATTCCAGTTTTGCCTGCTGCTTCTTGTCCTTTCAATGGGTACCACTGAGAATAGACTGATTCTTGTCTTCCTTACTGCCACCCGTCAGATATTTGTACACATGGTTAAGATTCCTCCTGAGCCCTGTCTTCTCCAGGCTGACAGTCCCAGCTCTCTCACCCTCTCCTCATATGACAGATCCCTTAAGCATCTTCGTGGCCCTTTGCTGGATTTGTTCCAGTAAGTCCATGTCCCTTTTACTGGGGTGCCCAGAATGGGACCCAGCCCTCCAATGTGTCTCACCAGTGCTTGAGTAGAGGGGAAGAATCAACTCCCTTGACCTTGAGCTGATGATCTTCTTCCTAATGCAGCCCAAGATGCTGTTGGCCGCCTTTGCTCATGTTCATGAGCTGACTCATGTTCAACTTGCTGTCCACCGGGACTTCCAAGGCATTTTTGCAAAATGGAATTTCCCCTCGAATGGGACATTCAAGTCCTTTAGCATTTCCAAACTTGTCCCTCTTACCCATTCTATATACTTGTCTGTACATTACTTTCTTCTTCACTTCCACATATTTTATTAAAATGATACTTATTTTAATGTCTCTACTGAGTTATAGAAGTAAATTGCTTCTTCAAGATTTTTAGGAAAAGGACAGTTTTCCTGTAAAATAATATCATCTGGATTAATCTGAACTCTTAATGAATTCATGAATTAAAATATTATTCTCTCTTCCATAGTAAACCCATTCCAGCTTTTCCTTTTTTACTGGAAAGAAAGTAAAATGATAACAAATTAGGATAGCACTTCAATCCTTATGAGAAATGATATCTGGAGTTATAGATGGGTATTTTTTACAGTACTATATAGTGAATTGAATTAATAACATACGATAAAACATAATAATATCCAAAACAAGAACATTTTATGTGATCTGCAATGGAAATGTTTTTTTTTTATTATTTTTTTTCATTTATAAAAATTAGTAAGTACTACTAATCCTGATTTGATTCTGAAGAACTTATAAGCAACGCAAATTGTAATTATATTTCCAGCTGGGGAAATAACTCCACATTACTTTTGCTGTTTTCTTGGCAGTAATTACCTGCTCTAAACAGGTATTAAATGAGTGCTTCAGACATGCTGAGGCCAAAGCTTAATTCTAGCTATCTACAAAGAATTTTTGTTGCAATTATTTCCAGCTATGAGTTAATATATTTTTATTTTCAAAGATGACAAATCCCAGTGACGTTCTGGTATTCGTGTTCAAAAATAGAACATTAGAATGACATTGTTTCTGCTTAGTGCAGATGTTCTCCCTGTGCAGTACCTGTAGCACTGTGTCTGGCAATTCTGCTCCTCTGGAGTGAAGGGTAAATGCTGCATTTGTAGGGGCTGTAATGCGGAGAAGGAAGTAATACGGAGTAGTGACTAGAAAGAGAAGGGCTTTGTTTGTTCTGTGTTTATTCCAAATAAAAGGAAGGACTACGACAGGCTTTTATGCTGTTTTTGTAGCTTTCCAGAAAGAATTCTCATATTCTGGTTCAGTGTGTAGCAGATACAGAGAGTTCTTACCCTGGTCCACTCCAGCCTACTGTTGCTAAGGAGCTTCCTTAAAAGGACCAGAAGCAGAGCTTAATGATGAGGCAGGAGCGCTGGCTCCCAGCCATAGCGTCCTAAGGGTTCACCCTGGTTAGCGCTGAAGAAGAATGCCAGCAGAGGAAGTATATAAAGAGAGAGAACTGAATTTCCCAATGCCAGTTCCAGGCAGAGGAGGAGTGGGAGAAAGGAAAAAAAAAAAAAAAAAAAAAAAAAGAAGAGAAAATACAATGCAGTGTTTCGGACCACTGGAAGAGAGAAACAATAGTATGTAATTTTTTAAAAGTTAGGTGTGTTTTCTTTTCCTTGTTTTAAAAGCAAATTATTCCAGGATTTTGCTTGTATGAAATTCAGATGTCTCATTTGTACACACAATTCACATCATAGAATATGTTTTGAAGTCACAAACAGTGATTTTTAATTCAAATATATTTGAGGAAATAATGAATTGTTTTCAGACAACCAGATCAGTCCTCAGAGTGAAAAGCAGTGAATGATTTTTCTTCTTAAACAGACAGGATTGTTGTGTACTATTAAAGTATGTGCCATAATTTGCTTATTTCTTCAGGAGCTGGGTTTTACCTAGGAAGGAACGTGATATTTATTAACTCTTGTATCTGTAGCATAAATAGTAGAAAAACTTTATATTCTTACATAGAATGGAGAAACTAGTTGAACTAGCAATGTGAATTCTAATGCAAATTCTATAATAATGCTGGGAATCTTTGGAATAACAACTAATAGATTAAAATATTAATGTAGTTTTTGCCATTTATTCCATTCCCGTTGTTCCTCTTTGGGTTTTCAGCCTTCAGAACAGAAAGTTGTACCTGTGTTTAGTGACAGATGAAATAATAGGTGTGTGAAATCTGGCAAGAAGCAGCGTGTACCTAGTATAGTGCAAAGTGCCAAAGTTATTGCCACTAATTTGTCACTTTAGGAAAGGAATTCTTTTCATAACCAGCATAGGAAAAAGGTCAGAGGAAAGAATATTGAGAACAGCGCTTACAGAGCCATCTGATTTTTCTTTTTCTAAGTATAAGGTAGTAATGATGCTACTTACTCAGATGATACCTTTAAAATGTAAATGAAGTGCTTTTTCCAAAGGTACTTTCTAAACTTCAAAAGATACATTGTCACTTTGCATGTTCCTAAACAGATGAAATGCAAATATCTCATCATCTCCTTTCCTCAGTTTTCAGATTACTGTTTCTAGGTATTTGGCAATTTACCATGGTAATGAAAATGCTGGAGCTTGGGAATGCGCCATGAAATTGCAGTAGAATGTATTATAATTGCTTTTAATGGGAATAATAATAATCAAGAATGAAAAATATATTTTGAATCTACTAAAAGTTGGGGCAACATTAATTTCTTTTCTGCCTGTTTTTCCTTCTAGCTCATTTTTGGGATAGGAAGCTAATCTGTCTTCTAGACAGAACTGATTTACTAGCAACATGCTCTATGCAATGGGGTGAGGCATTATAATGCCAAAACCAGACTTCAGTTTTATCCTTGCAGCACTATTAATTTTATTAAACTTTCCTCCAACAACTTTACTTAGATAATTCCCTCTTTAACTTTCAGTGCACCATTCAGAATTTTGCTCTTAAGAAACAGTATAGGTAAATCAGACATGGATACATTAATTTACAGTTTTTTCATTTTCTGGAACATTTAAAGAGTACCCAGGACACTGAAACTGTTAGGAGTTTGCTAAAGTCCAGGTAAACAACATGCACAACCTTTTTCCTCATCCACTAAGTGGGTCACTTTGTCATAGGTTTGACCAGGTTAGTCAAGCAGGACCTGCTTTTCATGAACCCACACTGACTGGGAATACAATACAGCAGGGAGAGAACAGTCTAGAAGGTTCCTGGAATGTTCTGGGGATAACTTCCTGACACAGCTGGTGAGAGAGCCAACTAGGGAAGGTGCCCTGCTGGATTTGTTGTTTGTAAACAGGGATGGTCTTGTGGGGGATGTGACGGTTGGAGGACGTCTCGGGAACAGCGACCATGAAATGATAGAGTTTTCGATTCTGCGAGAAGCAAGGAGGGGGGTCAGCAGAACTGCTACCTTGGACTTCCAGAGGGCGGACTTTGGGCTTTTCAGGAGCCTGGTTGACAAAGTCCCCTGGGAGGCAGTCCTCCAGGGCAAAGGAGCCCAGGAAGCCTGGATG